>VXAK01015070.1:17643-75859 GCA_013399435.1 Arenaria interpres
GTGTGCAAAGGGCTCCTCTCTCTGTGTGTGTGTGTGTGTGTAGCTCTGGGTGTGATTTTGGGAGGATGGAGCGGGGGGAGTGATGCTGGGGCCGGGGGGATGAGCTCTCGGTACCCGGCTTCATCCTTCGGCGTTAAACCGGGGGGGAGGGGGGGCTGCACCGGGGCAAGGTGGGGAGGAAGGGAGGGCTGTGCATCCCATACCCGAGCCAGGAGGTATGGATGTATATGCCTCGCTCAGCCTACGCGCGATGTCTTATCCACTTCAGGCTTATAGACATAAGGATACGCCCGCAGGCTTAGCGGGAAAGGTCGAAAAACCAAACCAATTCTCTTTGTATTGGCTATTTTGAGTCTTTGTGCAATAATGCAGACCGGGGGCTGGAGCGGGATGACCCTTAGGCCTCGTTAGGCTCATCAGGTCTTTTTTGTTCCTAGTTAGTTTGTGGGGTTTTTGGGGGGTTAGAAAGTCAAAGCAGAGAGGCCTGAAAATGCCTCTGTCCTCAAATACTTCAAGCGCTCCCCGGTCAACTTTGTGTGTCAATAAACCAGGAGGAGGTGAAGACAACCCCAAAATGTAAACGTTTCCTGTGATATAAGAGTGAATCCTAAACGTCAGTTGTAGGAACTGGACGTGTGAAAAAGACCTGCCGTTGTCAGCTAGGTGTGAGTTTTTGGGTGTATTGATTCAGCAGTCGTAAAAAGGTGATTAAAGAGTTTCCTATCATCCTCCCCATAGTCAAAACAATCTGCTGGAATGGCTCTTAATTGCTTTTATAACACATGGATGTTTTCAGAAGTAAAAGAGCAGTAGTCAAACAGACAGTTCTTCTCAGAAGGAAGATTTCCTACAGCGTGTAAACATGAAATAAATCTTTGCTTTAAAAGCCAAAAAAAAAAAAATTTTTTTAAAAAAAAAAAAAAAAAAAAAAAAAAAAAAGTTACCCCCAGATCAAACATTTTCTGGGCTTTTTAGAAATGTTCTTCCTTTATTCTACCGCTATTCGCGGCAGGTTTGTCTGATGTGGTTACTTTGTGGGTTGAATCACCTGCTTATTATAGTTTTGAGAAAGGGTGGCTTTGAAAATGATACCAGAAAGACAAAATACCTCCACCTCTTTTTATGGGACTTTGTGCTTTAGGAAACTGGAAAACTAGGATGAT
This sequence comes from Arenaria interpres, assembly GCA_013399435.1. Lineage (NCBI taxonomy): Eukaryota > Metazoa > Chordata > Aves > Charadriiformes > Scolopacidae > Arenaria > Arenaria interpres. The sequence continues at coordinate 18,807 of VXAK01015070.1, forward strand.
TTACATGCAATAGAGTTTTTAGTGCTTGCTCTTTGTAAAGGATTTTTTTTTTCCTTTGCTGCTTGGTAATAGAAATAAGAAACCTGCCACAGCTCAATTAGAATTCAAAACATTTTAAATTATTGTATAGTCCAGACAGTCCATCTGTCTGAGAGTGAAAAATGGTCCTGAATGAAAAAGAGTAATCATAAATACAGCAAATAGACAGAAAGCCATAATCAAAATCAAACGCACTATTTAAAATCACTTACCTTGGATTAATATTTTTTTTTAATCTTTTGTGGTTTTGCTGCTGCATAGCAAAATCTTGGATTCTAGAACAACTTCTTTTTGAGGCTTTGTTTACATTGTTAACAACTTCCAAAAAGCCAGTTCACACGTTCCCTTTCTTTCATGTTTTGTATGTTCTGTAATCTGTGCATATCAATTGGTTAAACGTGTTGCCGTGCCCTTGCCAAATTCAGGCTTCAAATAGTGCCTCGTCTCCCGAATGCTTTATATTATTAATACATATTACATTTTTGGGCAAATTTAATATAAATAAGGCTATAATCCAAACATCAGCAAATAAGCAGCATATTTCACTCGCATAAAAAGCCTTGCACTGAAGACAGCAAGTTGTGTCAAGAGGTGTGGGCCCATGTGCTAGATAAGACGCCTGGAAAATGCTTTTGTTTTTTTGGTCTGTGGGTAGATTCTGATGTATAAAATTCCCATCTGTACTTTGATTTCCATTCAAACAATCTAGTAATGGAGAATGTGTTTTTTTAAGATAATGCTATAGAGAAAGTAAAGTATATTTTCAGGTAATTCAAACCTACCTTCCACTGTTTGAGTAGGCAGTTTAGCAAATAGCGCGTAGTCATTATAGGTTGCAACAACAGAGTAATGAAGGCTTTGGGCTCAGCGCTGAATAAAGTCCTTTCATATTCAACATTTAAAAAAGAAAGTTTTCTTAAATGGTGTAGGATTCTGGTTTCTAGATGAGGCTTCTCAAACTGCTTTCTGGTGGATGCTGTATATGTTTCTATATAGCGTTTGAAATTTCAGAGAAACTAGGCCATGTTTACTATAATGTACATTTTCCACTTGTTTTCAACTGTGTTTCAGATGCTACGTATTGTATGCTTACAAGTTGAATTAAATCAATCTCTTTTTTTTTACTTATTTATTTTTCAGGTATCCTTGAATTCATCAGTGTGGCGGTGGGACTGGTCAGTATTAGAGGTGTCGACAGCGGCCTTTACCTTGGAATGAACGAGAAGGGAGAACTCTATGGCTCTGTAAGTAACCACTTCCCTGTCAGCTCACACACGTTGAGGTTTTGATTCACTTCTTAGCACTGTGCAAACCCCTCAAGTAGCCAGCTGAGGACGGATTAGCTTTCAAAACACTAACAGCTTTCCCTATTGAAATGTAGAATGTATTTTTAGAGTGTAGCCTTGAATACTAAAGATTCGATGGGAGAAGTTTCTCTGACCTGGATGAAGAGAACTGAAAAGAAATACTCAAATTATGACAAAAAGTAGAAAACTAAACTAGCTATTCAAACAGCATTAAGTTTAATTTTCTTTTTATCAATACTGCAAATGTATCATAGTGCATACTCTGTCATCAAAAACATTGGATGCACCTGGGAAACAGTTAAAGGGATAGTTACGGAACAAATAAGCAACAATTAATATAGTACCCAAACTTAACTTATGTATAGCCTAATGCACCTTTACAAATCAGCAGGTGGTACTTCCAGGTACCAGCTTTTTAACATAAAAGCATTCTTTCAAATGGTGGGAAAAAGAATATAATACTGTATCACAGTCATGGTTCGGTACCAGTGTTATTTGAAAAATCGGGATGGTGCAAGAGTACTGGCAGTATCTGTGGATCCCAACCAGAATATTTGCATTTAAGTATTAAAATTAGCTTGTGCTCATTATGGCTGATTTGTATCTGTTGAATAACTTCAACATATGACCGTAAAAATATAATCTTTGATTTTTTTCCAATACTACCAGGGTAATAACAGTCTTAGATTCTTCTCCTTAAAACATCTTGAGATAAAACAGTCTGTCTCTCCAGTTCTTTGGCTGTGGTTAGTCCTGTTTAAAATGTGAGAAGTGATACACACCGCAAAGAACACGTGGAAATACCTTCTTGATCTGCTACATTGCACCTGAGTCCCTCCACCAAACCTCATTTCTGGAATGGTAGATACCCCAAGACAGAATACTTCCTGTAGGTCAGGTGAATTTTAGTTAGATCATAAACAAGTAATGCCTGCTTAGACAGACAGTTACCTAATTCATGTTTAAATCCAAAATCGTATATGTATGGGTCCAGAATAAGGATTAAAGTAGGCTTCCAAACTCAGTATCAGGTCTATATACTCTTCCGGGTTTGATTTGTTGACAGTTAAAAGAACAGTAAGGCCACATGAAGCTTAAAATATTTTATTTTCATCATATTTTTTTCACGTATGTTCAGATATCTAGCGACAGTTTGCCTTATTTTTCTTCTCTGTTTCTTTCCGTAGGAGAAACTAACTTCTGAGTGCATCTTCAGGGAACAGTTTGAGGAGAACTGGTACAACACTTACTCGTCCAATGTGTACAAACACGGGGATTCGGGGCGGCGGTACTTCGTAGCACTTAACAAAGACGGTACCCCCAGAGATGGGGCAAGGTCCAAAAGACACCAGAAATTCACACATTTCTTGCCCCGGCCTGTGGATCCTGAAAGAGTCCCAGAACTGTACAAAGATGTGCTGGGATACAGCTGAGGAAGGAGGCACCTTTGGGAAAAAAAAACCCCATACTGGAGCTGTTGGCCATGGAGCTTTTGTGCTCCGCGAGCACCAGCACGAGGAACCTGCAGAGGTCTAGGATGCTGGACTGGAAGAAGGTGCTTTGTGACAGGCGAGTCTCTGCTTTCCAACCTGTGGATTTAGGAGACAAAGCCTTTAAGTGGAGTGTGGACCGGCCTTCTCCAAACTTGCTGAACTGCGTGGTCGCCCGGAACCAGAGGAAAGTGGGAGTGTGACTTTTTTAAAAAATAACAAACTCTTGGTAATTTTGTCTGGATTACCCGTGGTCCATAAATTAACAAAGAGCTACCTTCGTTGTGTGGATGAGACAAGAGCTGGAAGAAATAGAAAGAAAGAGACTATAAACCAGTAATAAATCCTGAGAACTGTATATGGAGTTTTAGTGGCTCCACTTCAGTGATGGACCCTAGATGTTGATGTGTCATAGTCAGAGCTGGAACTTTTCTTCAGGATGGACCTATTTATACATCTCCAGATAGCATATATTTATTTTATATATTTATTTATTAAAGAGTTTATTTTTTACTGGGATATGAAGAGAATACAAGCCCCTAACCCCAATGAGAAATCATTTCCAGTGCCAATATTTACTCTGAATAGTGTCGTGAGACAGAAGTGACATTACCTTGCAATGCATCCAAAAACTGAACATTTATATTGCATCGTTTATCAGTTACAGATAAAGTTATATTTTATGCACATACCATTGCCTTGTGACTGTCCTTATTTTGGAAAGAATGTTTAATTTTTTTTTTTTTGACCTATGAGAGTGCCTTACAGATCTGTATTGAATTCAAATGCACATTTAAAAAGGGAATTAAAAAATATTTCACTTTATTTGGTTTACTGTCATTTTTAAATTGAGAGTCTCTTAGCACACCTTGTGTAATATCTCAAACCTGCAACAATTGTGAAGTGTATTGCAGTTTGCCTGAAAGGAAAAGTAGTGTTGGCTCTTGAAATCTGGATTCAAATCACAACGTGCTTTATTGGTTTTTTACTAAATGGTTCCTACTATCTTTACTAATGCACAAATAACTATTCTCTGTATTACTTAAAATTTTTTCATGGAGGATTCTCATCACTGTATAAGGTATTTTAACTATATTTTTAAGGGGATATAGTATCAGAGTAAGAAGTTTCTGATACTGCTGAATGAAAAGCTTCTGTGAGTGAAGGTTGTTTCTCCACTGGGTACAGAGGAGTCTAAGGAGACGACTTTCTTACCTTAATTCCTCCTTTAGGGTATAATTCCAGCATAAGTCTTTGTGTGAAGACTGTGAGAACAAAGACGACCTATGTCTCTCTGCTGGTTATGGCTCCACAACTGGTAGATTACACTAATTCAGGACTGTCTGTGACGAAGCACACTTATCTGCGTAATGACTAACAGGAAAGTCTCAGCTCTCTGTAAGAATGCGAAGTGTTAATGACAGACCCTGTATGATTTAGACCTAGACCTGCTGAGGGTTGCTGTCAGATGATTGGCACCTCCACGGCAAAGGTCGGTGCAGGAATAGGACTGCAGGAAAGGCAGCCCAGGAGAGGGCAGTGATACTTACACTGTCCCAAAGGTGGTCTCATGTCCCAGGTGCCAACGCTCCCAGCAAGCTCCAGCTCAAGATAACTCGTTTGAGTTCAGTTTTGTGGAAGCAGATATGGTTCGAGTACTGCACACACATAATTTATATAAAATCAAGATATATCAAGCATTTTCCAGTATATAACACACTCACTACAGCCATCACTCTACCAGAACTTCTTCCAATCTATAGCGAGAAGTGGATGAGCATAAATTACTGATGGACTGCGGACAAGACCGTTTTACTTTCTGCCAAATGAAAATTTAATGCAGATACGCAGAAAGGTGTTTCAGCACTTTGTGGCTAACAATGTGTCAGTTACTAAGGTTAAAGGCTTCATTAAAATCTTCTGACAAACAGGCAGTGGAGGGTCTGCAGTGCACTGAATACAGTTTAATAAAATAATGTTGTAATGTGCTTCGACATAACAGAAAACAGTGATTTTATGGGTGGCACTGAGTCCCTTTAGTAACAGATCAATAACTGAAGAGAGCAGTGTACGCTTCAACTAGAAATTTTTTTCCTCCAGCGGGTTAAAAAGTAATTTATGCCAGGTAAATTGTGTAAAAATCCAGTGGCTCCTGCTCAGGACATAATTCCCATGCATTTCTGGCAACCATGTTCAGTGTTTAAATCATACCAATAAGAATTATCTCTCTTTAGATGAGCAGTTTACTGTTAATCCAGCTTTCTCAAAAGTACTTTGAAGATGGTAAGGGCTGAAATCATCCCTGTTATTATTATTGTACATCCTTTTTCACAGATACAAAACACTTCAGGATAGCTGAGAATAGCTTTAAGAGGTGAATAATCAGCTGGAACTTCTGTATCCAAACTCCTAACCAACATATAGATGAAGAGTGATATATGCTTGTCATTTTCTTCCCCCATTCCAATTTTAGATATTTGCCAATAATCCTTGAACAACATGTAGTGGGACAGGTATGGTGGTGATGAGTACAAAACCTCCGGGGCATTGAAAAGCTGTCACAGCCTCCTTTTTTAGTTCTGGTACATTGCCATTGAAGGAAGATACTGCATTTTCCCATTTAATCATCTTGCTTGTGGCATTTATCTGCTCTCTCTTATATTCTGCCTGTCAATGATTTTCACATGCAGTTAATGTTTTTCTAGTTTGAAAATGGCAGATGCAGAAGCAGCACCTCAAAATAGCTATCGTCACATGTCATTAGACTAATAGCTTTAGTTGTCAGTGGTTGGGCTTTTTGTGTGGTTTTCACTCCCACTTCAGAAAGCCCAACTGGATAGAGAGGGAGAAGATGGTTCTGTTTAACCAGTAGCATTAATGATCTAGTTTAGCACCCATTATGTTTTGCATAACCCTATCAATCGGAAGGCTGTGGACTGTTCTCATGTTGCAAAGAGGGTAATCTGAAGGAGGTGTGACATCGTTCAAGGTTCAGAGGAAATCTCTGAAGGCAGAGAAAATGTCGCATCTTGAAACAAATCCCTGCCCGACTGGCAGCCCTATTTCTGCCTTTCCTTTTTTTCCAGGGGAGGGAAGGAGAAGCATTGAGGGTAGTTACGCATTTTGTATGGCAGGTGCAGCTCCACTTTCTGTTCTCCACCCATTCTCTTAATGGCTGTAAAACTTGGCCCTTTGGTCTCAGAGCTGGCCGGAAATTGTTCTCCATGCCAGTTCTGTATTTCTCCACATATTTTGTTTTCTGCTGCACTCTTTTCCAAGTTGTGTCATACAGGAGATTTTCTGAAATCCAAGAGTAACCTTGACTTCTGCGCATATTTGAAGTGAAATTGTTACTTTTATTTACCTTTGTGCTCTCCGTCCGAATGTGGAAGGTAGAATTTTTAAGAGTCTTTTGTGGAAGTCTTCTAGCTGTAATAGTTACAGGATATCCAAGTGCCTCTGGAAATGGGTATTTATTAGGCAAGCTGATATAATCAGAAAAAGTGGACAGCTAGTCTAAGAGGCAGACAGCCCTTCCACTGGTCTGAACTGTTTGTGTTTGCACCAAGAAGTTTGGTCCTGTCTGTATCTGTCCGTATCTTCCTGTTTTCCATCACAAGCTTGGTGATGTTGTCGTTCATGCTCAGGTGTGACAGCCAGCTTCACTGATTCTATCTGAAAGTTGAAATCACTGCTATGGCCGTGCGCTTTGGTAGCTCTCCAGAGTTGTGCAGAATTTACTTTCTGACGTGTGAGAGTCACTTAACAAGCGCATTTTCATCTTAGCTTTCACTTCCAGCTATTTTAATTTGTTGATGTGCTTTGTTAACTCATTTTTCAAAGCCATCCCATCTGCCTTTAGTAGCTTTGTAAATTTTTACCTAAGCATAGGTCTTTACTAGCAGCTATATGAGCTGTGGGTGTGATTTTTTAAATTTTTTTTTTGTTTAGTTTATGTAATCATACTAGTATTACCCTACCATGGCTCTAGTTATACCATTACAAACCATTGTGTTTGCCTTAATCCTTTTTCTTTACAGCAATGAGCTAAACAGAAGGCAGTTTTGTACATCATAAATGCATCTGCAGTGTTGCTTAATGTACTGGACTAAGCCTGTGTCATGAATACTGGGGTAAGATGCTTAAATTTTGCTCATCTTACTCCACACTGCACAGAGATGTTACCAGTGAGGAGGCCTTTTGGAAATCTCTTCATTTGCTTCTTTTGCTTTTCATGTGAGAAAAGCTATTGACTGCACTGCTGTCCAATTCTCTGCAATTATTGGGTGGGTTTTTCTAGTCGTGCAACCCTTTGAAGACTCAAGTTATATGAACATAGCAGCTGTGTGAGATCAGACAGAGCCGCATCTCCACTGCGTGGGGAGGAGAGTAAGAATGAGACAAACGTATAATCTGGGCAGTCATAGCAGAACCCCGACGAGGGATAGGACCTGAAGTCAGTTCTCCTCTGGGTCATTTCCTTTTATGAGGCAGAAAAGTGAAGTAAAACATTTCGCAACGTTGAGGAACATGGTGGTGGAATTCTATGCTTCCTGGATGTCTGCATCAACCTGCACTTTTTTGGACATTTCAAACAATATCCTGTGCAGTAGTACGTTCAACTGCTGTGGTGAAATAGTCGCCGTTAATGCACTGGAACAGGTTGCCCAGGGAAGTTGTGGCTGCCCCATCCCTGGAGGTGTTCAAGGCCAGGCTGGATGGGGTTTTGAGCAACCTGGTCTGGTGGGAGGTGTCCCTGCCCATGGCAGGGAGGTTGGAACTAGATGATCTTTAAGGTCCCTTCCAACTCTAACCATTCTATGATTCTATGATTTAATGTACTCGGTGTCAGTGTACATCTGGATGCACATGTGCACCTCTCAGTACAAGGCAATAAACACATTGCTAGACAGAGAAAGAGAACATTCTGAAGTTGTCATATACCGTGACAATGTTAATTGGGAAAGTTTTGTTTCTGGTATTAGTTTAAAGCAAGTTTTTCATACAAAGTTTTGCAGCACTTTTGACAATGCTGTATGGGTTCTTAACAGTCAGAGATTCATGGGTAGAAAAGCAGAAAGGTGGAAAAACTTCTCAGGTGGAACATGCTTAACCATAATTATCTTTAAGTTGTTCAGAATAGGAAGCAAAAAACCACACACACACACACACACACACAAAAAGCAGGGAAGAGGTCAAACAGTTACTTCTATTGCCAGTTGGAGAGATATTAAGTTTCAAACAGAAATTGGGTGGCAGCTTGCCAAAATAACTATTTCATCTGCAACATGATCAGACACTAGAACCATTCTGGAAGTTCAGGAAAAAGAGAAAATACTGAATTAAAGCAGTGGTGACAGTAGCTCTCTGTATTTCAAATGTATCCAAAATGCTATAGATATTGTTCTCTTATAGCGAGTCTCCAGCAAATGCAATTCATAGGGAAAGGAGTAAGAGTGTTAGAAAGGCAGTCTTTTGAAAGTGGACATAATAAAAACATTTCTGTGGTAAAGTCCTCGTTTAAATCTTTTGTCTAAGTATAGGAAAGTTGAATCATGCTTTATTCACATTCAAAATATCACAAACCAAGTAATATTACTTTCATGGATGCAATATTCATGTAAAAGTCATGAGTGTTACTTGATTTATGAATAGAGCCCAACTTGTCACATTTGTCTCCCAAATGTTATCTTTTATATGTACATATCTACACTAGCATATATTTATGAAATATACTTTTCAAATCAGTTACAAGTGTTTCCTTTGTTCCTGACAATAACAGTCTCAGTTGTTGACTGTTTCAGGAGACATGTTTGTCTCTTTATATTCATGCAAGATCCTCCACCCATTTCTAATTCCAGTGGCTATAAAGTGCCATGGACATGGGACTCAAGGTGTACAGATCTCTCTTAGGGTGGTTTCATCTGCGTGTGGTTGAGATATCGGAAGGTGGTGATAGGCAACTGTGCTTACACACAAGAGTTTTTAGCAGTTGACCCCTACTGTGCTGAAGTTCCTGAGTAGGAGCATAAACTATTATCATCTACCAAGTCACCAATATCCTGATCATGCTGATTCCATGTCTCCTATTTTGCTGGAGCCAGAAAATAGAATCTCCTTTTCTAGTAGAGGTATGTACAGAAGCCAGTCGAGCTTGGCATGAACATGAGGGAGGTGAAATGAAAGGAAGGGGAATATTCTCAGGACTTTTGCAAACTCTGAGATATTTTTCACAATTAATAAGTCTTTCTTAGTAGAAAGACAACTAATCAGGTCGGTGATCGGGTTTTGAAGTCCAGCCAGAAAGTCTTCTTCTTTTAAGCTGGATGAAGACTATATCTTCATCTGTTAGAATTAGCACCACTGTGGCCACCTGCTCCTTCTGAAAAGTAGCATAATCCAATGACAGCATCAAAAGTCAGAACTTCATTCTGCTTTTTGTTCTGCTTTTTCTTCTAGCTATTTGGCCTTGGAACTACTTATTAAAGTCTTTCTATCTCAATTTCATCACCTATAAGGGGATGATATCTCTAATTAATCAAAAAAATGCAGAAAAATTTTTAACACATATAACTGTGTAAATTTGTCAAAAAATTTAACCTGGTAGAGAGTGGGCCTATATAAAATGGTCTATACCTTTGGTAGCTTTTCATACAAAGACATGGATGCATCTTGTAGCCCACTGTATTCCTAGAATGATTGAGAGTGGGTTTTGATTTTTAAAGTGTCAAATGGTAGCTTTTGCTGTTCAGGAAACTCCTTGTCATGGTTCTTAAAAGCTATGCTATGTTGCTGGCCCTCCAGTCAAACTCTCAGAACTGTAGTTCTTAACAGATCAGAGGCTTCTCCTTTTCTTTTTTTTTTTCTTTTCACAAAAACCACTTCAGCTACCCTCTATAATTTAGTAAAGGGATCTTGATAACTGCTGTTTTTTTTTTTCCTATTGCTCTTTTTTTCAGCTAATCTAAAATAATTCCTACTCTTGCTACAGCCTTATTCCTCTTTGAATAAAGAGTCAGTAGATTTTTGCTGTGAGAAGATTGCTTGGTCCAAACTTTTTTCAGTGAGCTAGAATCCAGTACTTAACAGCCACCAAATGGTCAGCAAATGCTCTTAATTCTATGCTATTATCTTTGTGTATAAACTAGAAACTGCTGAACACTAGACCCTAAACCCTGTGTGGTGTCATACCTAGTCACACTTTCTCTTTTAGGTCACGGCACCAGGGGTATCTCTTCCAAAGTCATAAAGTCTCCTGAGAGGAGTTTTCTGCTTTGTGATTGCTGAACACTGTAAGGTGCAGCATGAAATTGTCTCATGCAATTAGAAATGTCTCATGGCTGTAATCAAGTACCATTTCAAGCACCACATTGCATTTGATTTATGTACTAAAAATTTGGTCCATGATACCTGCATTTGTGTAGTGGTTAAAAAAATGTGTCTTATAACCTCAGTTAACTCCTCAAGTTCACCGTAATGAGGAGGTAAATTCTTTTATCTAGGAATGTGTCTGCTAATCTTAACTATGTAAAGTGTTCTCCCTTCTGATGCTAGTGCTAGGCAAACAACTGCAATAAAGCATATGTAGATGTTTCTGTAGGTTTTCTTCATGGCATATAGACCTTGAAAAGCTCAATTAATTTAATTCTCGGTTATTAGCAGCATTCTATCTGTTCTGTTGAAAATTTTTCATATGGTGTGCCTGTATTTTCTGAATGCTCTTACCTCCCCTCACCTTCTTTAGGTCACTCTTTAGGATGCATTTCCTACCCCTGAGCATCTCTTGCGGAGGTCAGAACAGATCACTTGCAGCTCATCAATGCTCCTTCAAAGACTGTTGCAAGAGAGTGAAAATAAGGTACATCTTATAACTAGGTATCATATATGGTGGGTTTTTTTCTTTTTTGATATTTTGTTCTTGTTGCTTTGGGGTATTAAGCAGTGCATTCAGGGTCAAACCCCACACCTATCTCAGCTGTGCAGTGCACTAGCCCTTGCTACCTTTACATATTTAGTCAGCCCCTTGACAGTGTTTTAAATGAAAAGGTGACAGATGATGAATGACACACAGCACTCCCATATGTTTTCATATTAAAAAAAAAAGAGGGACTATTGTTTCAAAACATCAAAACTCTTTTATCTCATGAAGAAACTTCAATAGTTCTATGAAAGATTCGGTTGCTTAAAAAGTTGGTGAGTGTGCCCATATGTTTTCATATGATTCTTTTATGATGCTGGCCAGCAATGATGAAATTAGCATGTTTTGATCTATATACAAGTTGTTCATAAAGAACTTGAAAGGAGTAGTTAGGAAAATCCAAGTGCTGAAACATTTAAAATATACTTTCTGGTCTCACTTTTGTGTGATTGTCAGCCAGGGACTATCATGATGAAGGTAGCTTGCCAATTGCCTGCCATAGATGTAATATTTATTGCTGCAGTGGGGATTTCCTATCAGAGATCTAAAGACAGACTTTTATACATTGTTTCTCCTAGGTAACCTATTCAAATCAGCAGAAGAGATCTGATAGTAAAGTAGAAGTAATCAAAAGATATGTATTTTTGATCTTTGGGTTTATTTGAACTTCATTTTTTTTGTTCAGGTTTTCCTTCACATAGCTGAAAAAAGAGAAGGAAATTGGCTGGTGTTCTGCTTTTCTATATAAAATTCATAACCATGTAATGATATTAAAATTAATAGCTTTTTTTCCTACTGACTTATGAGGTGTAACATTTATTTTTCATGCTACCAAAAAGTAGATATAGTTTAGCAGGAAATTAATCTCTTTTAAGTCTCTTGGAAATATATGGGAACACTTGGCTCATCAAATCATAATTGGCTAACATTTCTGCTTCTCTTTTCCTAAGACAGAATCAGACAGTGGCCCAAAGCACTGAGAATGACAGCGTGGGGTTAACGTATTCTGAATAATTCCCATATTCTGAATGTCCCTGATTACTTGAGCAAACTATGGTCTTCACACAGTTGATTCCCTCCAAAATCGGTCTGTCGGTCATCAATTCTTGTATATACATAGCCTCCTATCTTTTTCCCTTCCCTTCCCTTCCCTTCCCTTCCCTTCCCTTCCCTTCCCTATTCAACTTAATGAGGAAATAAAATCTTCCCAATTACCCTGACATTTTTAGAAACTATAGCCTGAACGCCTTTAGCAATCACTACCTCCCGTTTCATCGGAGAGAGCTGGACGTTTCTGCTCGTATGGTTTGGTGTCTACTGTAAGAGGCAACTCTGGATTTTGAACTGCTTTTCCACAGTGGCATCTCTTACTGCTGCCCAAGGAAATAATTGACTTGCCTCCTGCGACATGCCAAATTCCTCCCCCAGTGTGGCTACCTTAGCCTGCAGTGTGGCTACCTTAGCCTGCAGCACTAACACCGGTGCGAGGAGACACAGCTGCGGCCAGTGCGGAGCAAGGCTGGGAAGCCGCGCACTGGATGTGTGTGTGCAGGGGGGGAGGCGACGGCAGCCTGAGATCAAACCGCTTTTGTAGCATTTAGCCCTTGGTTATGTAGCTGGGAAGCAGGATCAGAAACCGTCTGGCCCGATGCAGATCTCATTGGCTGTCTGTCCTTAAAAGGCAGATGAACTTTTTTCCTTTAAAAATCATTCAGCAGAATTACACACCACTTTCCATTTTCTCTGAGCCGTGGCACCTGAGGCCTCTCGTGGTACAGGTTTTCATATCCCTGAGCATGCCGTGTTTTATTTGCCTGCTAAATAGCCAAACAAGGGCGATTACTGGCAAACATACTGGTGTTTTTCTCACACTTCACGAATTGCATGAGAAGCACAAAATGCATGGGGAGCATGAATTTATTTGACAGGGAATGCTGATCAAACTAATTTGATAGTAAAGTGGTTTTTTTTGTCACCAATGATTGATGATACAAAAATCTAAAGACTTTGGGCTGTCTATTCTGTCCTGGCCTAACACATTCACTCATAAATTAAACATAATATTAGAGTTAGGTGCTCATATTCACCTCTGTAGTATTTCATGTCTACAATTTACACTTAAAATTTCCTAAGTCCCTTTGATGGCTCTGTAGCACATTGTTTTTCTAGCATTAAAAAAAAAGATTATGGATTATGTTCCAAGAAGTTATTTTTAAAATTTGAAACATTAATATATTAGTAAACGTGAATGTGAGAATATTATGTTTCAAATCTGAGTTAATATCTGATTGTATCCAATGAGAAGACAACTTTTGCCAGAGGGTATTTTCAACATGAAGACATGACAGGCCACATACTGCAGAGCCATCAGTGAGTGTTTCAGCTTCACTGGGAACTCTAGCCACCTAGGATGCATCTTAATGAACTCATAAAACATGATCTGCAATATCTTTTTGCTATGATAATAACGATAACAACAACAAGAACAATAATAGTAACAATAATGACAATAATAATCATCATCATCCTTGTCCTGGACTTCATTTTTATAGAGATCTGTTTAAAAGTTATGTTTGTTCTTATTAGATTAAAGCTATCATGGAAAAAACCCCAGTTTCTAGCCAGGTAGATGGGAAAACACAGGAAAAGACTGAAAACAATATTTTTTCCCATATATTATCATTGCTAAGATAACTATTTTCTTCTTTTGCCTGTGTTTTTTCCTCTATTTTTAGTAGACTTAGGTAATCTCATCCCATTATGTATAGTCTTCCTGCTCCCAAGGGCCCAATGATAACATCAGGTTGCAGCTTTCCAATTTCCTGGAACTGAGTAACTCACTCATAAAGCGAAGCAGAAAATCAAATTAAAAAGAGTCTATTCTTAATGTGTGAAAAGAAAAATAGGGGACAAAACCCCATGCTATTTTACATATAGCAAAATCTAAGACAGGGCACCAGAGACATTTCTATCAGAGACACAAAGCTGGGGCCAAATCTGTGATATGCTTATACTGGTGTACAGCACTGGGAATAAAAAAAAAAAAAAAGAGAGAAAGGATGCTAATTCCATCTAGATGGGAAAATCCAATCAGCTCTGATGGGCTGCAAAAATGACAACTAGCCTAAAGCAGGGCTTTGCAAGACACCCACTGTAATTCTGTGCCCCTCAGAAGCCCACCTTTGACAGAAATGCTTTCCCATCTTGCAGGGTAAATACCAGCAAAGGACATGGCACTTCGATAGCGTGCCTTTCCAGAAGAATAGGTGGAATTTTAAAGAACCAGAGATTCTTAAAATGCTTGTCACATCAGACATTATTTGAAAAACAGAAATCCCTCAAGGAATATTGGGAGATAAAAGCAGCCCGTTTTAGCGCACTGCCGGAGACTTCTGTGCATCGAAGGACAGCACAACACGAAGGAGGGTGCTGCCTCTTATCAGGCACCTGCAGTACTAGTTCTGTAACCTTGAGAAGTACAATCAGAAGAACCAGGACACCAGTAACCTTGTGGGCGGCATGCACATTGTAAAGAGGGAGAGATGTAAACCCCATTTTTTAACTGGAAATTATTTTTTCCCTGAAACAAGTTCTGCTGTTATCAGAACGGCTGACAATAAAGTAGTGTAGATCTAATAGTAAGATTTTTTTTTCCTGAGTCTTAATAGCTAGTTCAGAGTCCACTATTGTGTAAGATAGTTTTTTTCCATGCGACTTTTTTTATACTGAATTTCATATGCCATTTCATTACCTGGTCACTAGACAAAAACAGCACCTTTCTGCACCTCTTTGCAAGTGGCTCATAGATTTAATAACTGTTTTTTCCATACAAAACAATGTTACTCAATTGATTTTAATGAAGGGCTGGCTTTCATCATGTCAGGATAATTCCTTTTTTCACCGATTCAATATAAACCAATGTGTTCAAGGGAAATTGTCTTGATCTGCTTCAGTACTACGAATTGCCATGCATGAAGCTTTTAAGGCCAAGTAATACATCCTAGCATGCTGGAAGTAAGTTGTAAATAATAAGTTGCAGTTTAGGGCAGAGGTCTTGTGCTGTTTATTAGTGTGAGAACTATTAAGTGTTTGAATTTCAAGACAAGATTCTTCTTCACAACCAGCAAGTTACCATTGGCCAGTCCTGCAAATCCATTCCTGAAATGGCTGCATTGATAAACTTAATATTGTAAATACAGAAGGGTATTTTGAATATGTTTGATTTACTTCACTACTGGTCATACCTACTACTTTAATGATACCTTCCTAAGATTTAGTGTCCCTTACTGCAGAAGCTCTTTTTCTATTTTAATGCTGCTGCTTCCTCCTTGATAGATACATAGGGATGGGAAAATAGGAGTATAAAGGAATTGGGAAAGAAAAAAAGTCCTCAGATATGCTTTCAGTTCTAGAAAAATAAGAGTTTCTGAAAACTAAGATAGCAAATCTGTGCACTATGGGACTGAACAAATCAGATTTTAGTGTAGGAAATAGTCAGCATAGGTATCTGATACAAGAGACATACCTCTCTAATGATCCCTGGCATTGTAAAGGCTCCTTCTACTGGGGACAACATATTAAAGTAGTTCCAAACTTCTATGTGGAGCTTCATTGATTCTCAGCTGGCCTAAGGATCAAAAAGATATAAAGATTGTTTAAAACCATCACATTCCTCTCAACACATTGATTTCTACAACACAAATTTCTTAACTAGAGCCTAGGAGTTAAAGATGACAGTAAATAATATTTATTAAAAGTTATAACTTTTTGGCAAGATGAATAATATCTCGAATTGGTTATCAACACTTAGCATTTAATTTTAAGATACAGTTCCAGATGGTAGATTTAAACATTCCAAAATGTAAATTTGTCTTTAGAAAAAGATTAATCACATAAAATCAACTGCTTTTCTTGGTGCATATGAAATACATACATATAAAAGAATAAAACTTTTGTTTTGAATGTTACACTGCCATCTAATGAGACAACTGTAAACTACATGAAAACATGGTTCATGGTTTTGTCATCTGTTCTTGGAAGTAGATGGTTTAACACAAGATACAACTTCAGTGTTAATGGCATTTATATTAATATGGAAATAGGACATTTATTCATGAAGAGAATCATACTAATAGTATAATGAACTGATGATATCGCAAGCAGCTGGAAAAAAGCTGATCTTCAGATGCTATTTAAATAAAACTGCGAACTAAAGAAATACAATGAATAAGGTTCCCTCTGAAGACATGAAGAAAAAAATAAAATAAATTAAATTGAGTTTCACATGTCATAATAGTTTGTTGGTTTTTTTTTTTTTTCTTTTTTTCTGGATGTTAGACAATTCTTCACAGTGTTTACAGTTCCAGAGGTTGTTTTCACCAACTAGTGCAAGGAAGGACCTAAATAAGTTTTGGGGCTGAAGGCAGATGGAGCAGAGGCACCTGGGCTCTGTTTGCAGATATTCAGTGTAGTTCTTGAATGAACTTGATAAGTCACTAAGGGAAAATCCTGCCCTACATCTGTCTGCATGAAAGTGCTCAGATGCTGCAGCGCTGCTACCTGGATGCTGAGGCAGGATGAGGGGATGCCCTGAGGGCTCACAGCACTTCGTTTTCTGAGCCTGTTGGAGACCAGCTGGGATTCAGCCCTGTTTGGATTTCCCCTGTACTGGTGATTCTGGGGGTCTCACAGAGCTCCTAAGCAGCTCGGTGGCAGTGCTGGGTGTCTCAGCAAGGAAAGACGGTTCCCAGTTCTGCTCCACACAGCACTGGGGACTTACTGTGGGTGTGTGATTGGTGTGGAGAGAGCCTGTCCCTCCAGGCTATTTTTCAGGTGTATCAGGAGTAGCTGAAGGTCTGAGCACAGGTGTTTTGTGTGAGCACACAAGTGGAAAGTGGGCTTTCAGCCTTGCTAGCAAAACCTAAAAATCTGCTGAGTTTTATTTCTAAATATGTACTCAGGTAAAAAGAAAAAAGCACCCTACTCTCAGCCCACTTCCTATGACAGCAACACTAATCTGAAGTAACCCCCTTAGTCCTCATCTTCATGGAACAAACTGCATCATGAAGAACACCTGTAGAGGTTAAAACACTTCACCAAACAACTGCATTCACTACACTGTATTTTACTACAGAGTATAACCATTAATATTTATTTTACAGTCTCAGTTGATACTATGCTAGCATGGCCAAATGCTATTTTGCTATATTGTAATAAGGACTTTGATGTTCACCAGTGCTGCTGGGGTCATCTTTCCACTGAAACTCGACATAAACAAAAGGGGAAGAGGCACACACCCTAACAAGTAATGTAGTCTCGCCAATCACCAAGTCCGAGATCTGGCTTTTCAGTGAATGAGAGCATCTTGTTGATTTTATGGAACATGAGGATCTTCACTCAGGGTAGATCAAAGGGCTGTGTTAGGTTTCAATACATAACTTTATGGGACAGATGGAATCCACTCAGAGAGACCCATGACACTCAGGGCCAGATTATCAAAAGTTTCAGACACTAAAACCTATTAGTGTGTTCAAACCTTTATTCCAACACTGTCAGCACTTTTTACCTCTGTTTAAAGCATCAATCTACATTTTAACTACTGCAGAAGTTCAAATGGAGGTTAAATGGATGAGCTAAAGGAGGTGGCAAGTCAAACGAAATTTTGTTTGCCATTTCTTTGTTTCCACACAGATATTGTCAAATGTTTGGGGATATAATTTTGTTTTGCAAGGGAGAAATGAATATTCTTGGGAAGCATACCAAAACTGGAAACATATTTGGTCAGGTAATAAACACTAAAATTCTGCATGTCCTTGCCTCTGAGATCTTGGAGCATGAAAATAACCTTTTGCTTTATCACTGTTGAAAACATTTCAGGAGCTTCTATCAAGTAACACAAATACACTCAGGAAGAAAGAAGAGGTGAACTCACTGTCTTAACTGCAGTCTCCCCAGATTTCTTAAACTCCCCCATTGGCCCATGTTTTGCTTGATAATAGTTTGACTTGTACTGTGCTGGTAACCTCATCCCTTTTAGGGGACTCCAACTAGGATTCCTGCTTTGAGTCCCCATGTGCCAGACTCTTTGCTCTAAAGTTACCCTTGGGTGAACTTTAACTCTGAACATTTAGTTCCTTGACCACACTGGCAAGTTTTTGAAGCAGATGTTTTTGCTGTGCCATCATTTCAAAGGAGTAACATCTTATACTGCAGCTCCTTTAGCTAATGTAACCTAATGGGATCCTTTTCCCATTGGGTGCACATGGTGCACACTCTAATTTTATGGAGAAGTGGCACAAAGTTGAAGTTGGCTACCAGCGATTTTGCAAAGTGTCTAAAAATCCTCCCTTGAACACTCTTAAAGCCCTATTCAGAGATCCCAACAAAACCTGTCACCCTCTGCTCTTCATTCATATGGCTTCTTTTCTGGAACAGTCAGCCCTTCTCAAATCGCTATTAAGAAATCCTCTGTATTTAGGACTTTCTAGGAACTGCTTCTTGAGCCATATCAAGTGATGATAATTGATTGTCAGGCTATTCATTGCTCAATTTATTCCCCTCTGTGGTCCAGGCTTGAAAAATAGATTAAATGATAGCCAGCTCTTCAACTAACTGAAGTGTCATATGAATGAATAAAAGTTTAGGAGCTCCTGCTGGGTAGTTCTGTAGATTTTTTTCCTCATGTGGAAGCAAAGATGAAAAAAACGCTTCAAATAAGCCTCACATTCAAACCAACTGGAGTTCCTGTTATTAGATGGGATCACCTATTTTTAAACATGAACAAGTTCTGCCAATCCTTCCAACAAAATCACAGCTCCTGTGGCTGCTTTGCTGTTGTGATCATACCCTGGTATAGCCAAGATGTGGGGAAAATGCATAGTTTAAACAGCTATAGCCCTACTGCATCAAGTCCACCCTTTCCACCCTGACTCTGCTTTCTGCTGTATGAAGCAGAAATATCTCATGTGTGCAATATCTCCAATAGCCATGGCACATGATTATGGGTTTTGAATTTATCAAGCAATAATAGAAGACACTAGAAGGTGGTTTCTACAAGGAAGGAAGGAAGCAGAAGGCAACATAGACTTAAAATTATGTATTAGCTCACAGTTGGATGAGTTTTCACAGTAAGGCAAACTGCTTTTATCTCCTATGGCAGTTAGCCTGTGCAGATTATGTTTAAAGTAACTCAGGACCTAATAATGTGACCCTCACTTTTAGAATTAATTATGACAGAAGAAAAAGCTGTCAATTATTCTTCTTTTTGAAGGATTGAAATGCTGGAGTGTAAAAACTGCTGCAACATGGACTCAAGTTCGTGTTTGTGACATTACAGGAGCCCCCTGCATTTCAGCATGAACGCTCAGTGCTTATGGGCTGCAGAAGAAGGCCCGGTAGAGACCCGGGCTCAGCTTTGGCTGGATGGCCTTTATTCAGATCACTGCAGCCTCTGAAAAGCAGAGAGAAAGATTAAACCTCTCATGCTTTTTTTTGGCAGCACACGTCTGCTCAGGTGGCCAAATATAACAATGCGATGGCACAAACATTTTGGTGGGCACAGAAAAGAGTTCCACACAGCCTGGATAGTTTTTTTCTGAAATTTTGTAGCCATGAATAATCCTTTTCAATATTATGAAAAATCTGTCAAGCTAGATAGCCTTTTAATGCAGATAAAGTAGTCACTTGATACATTTTGATAAGAAGGCAGAGTGTAGTCTCCGTTTGAAAACTGTGCTGTAACATTGATTTTGATTGCATAATTCTATTAGATTCCTTTCCTATGTGAAGTAAGGAACTTGAGAAGGAAGAGGAAAGGGTTAAAAACTGCACTATCAGGCAGGTGTGTTGGTTAGCAAAGGCTTTAACTTCTTGGCCCTCACGAAGTGCAGGTGTTGAACATCAGCATTTTCATCCTGTTTGATATCTAGGCTTTTGTGTTTGTCATCTGGGGACTTTTACACTAAATCTGTAGGAAAACCCCCCTTGCTTTGTTGTTTTGGCTGAATAGGATAAAACAGAATTTGCTTCTTATTGGTCTGAAGTTTAAAAAGACTAGCACAGTTATGCCTGTCAATCTAAGAGGTGGAAAGTTTTTTTAACTTGATAGTTTACATTACTATAGATCTTCCCCTACACAGCAACAGCCACTAAGAGGTAAAGAGCAGCAAGCTGACGATTAATGAAATCTGCAACTACTGATAAATTTCCAGAAAAATGTGATAAAATCTATGCATTTAATGCCTACAGTTCATTTCTGAACTTATGAAAATTTATGCGTAAAATTGGCTGAAAAATCTGATAGATATGCGGGCAAAATACAGAACTTTATGATACAAGTTTATATTTAATTGAATTATGTATGTGTCATTAAAGTATAAACAGTGAAAGATATAAAAAGCCCATCTAACTTTGAAATCCTTTACATATGCAGAAGGTGTTTTGTATATAAATCTGCAGATTTGAATGATCTTGTTCCTTTAGACCAGCAGAGGCTGTGCACCTTCACTGTCAATAGAATCTGCACAGTAATTTCTTTTCCCCAAGTAAGTAACTCTTAAGACATACAAAAGCCTCCCATTGCCTCGTTCTGCTTCATCTTCCGCAAAGTGATGAGCAAAATATAATGAAGGTATTTTGAATAATTATAAAAATTACGCAGGCACTTGTTTAGTCCCTTCCTACTAACAGTGTGAAACTGATTCTGAACAGCTGGTCTCTCATATGGTTGCTGTTCATGACCTACTTTGTTTTGCACGGAGACCATGCAGGGTAGAAACTTAGAGTAAGTTTAAGACACCTTTACTTTCCCCAGGGACTTGCCTGAAATTGCTTGAACTAGTCTGACAATTAGAATGGTTAAAAAAAAATAACATAATCCTTTCCATTTGTTCCCAAAACCATTTATCTGAAAATATTCTTATTTGCATTGCAATTATTGGCTTGGTGGTGGAAAAGCTTTTCAGGAGAGCATCCCGGTATTCCTGGGTGACACAGCAGTATGAAAAGCGAGCAAGTGGTTCACTTTCCATCTGACACTTGAGTAAAGATGTCATTCTGCCTCTGTGATAAGTAGGGAATCCTCTTTTTTTTTTTCTGAGTCATTTCCAGATAGCTGATTAACTTTGACCTTAGACATACACCAACAGTTTTTCAAAGTGTTAAGCAGTAATTACACTTTCCTATATTTTATCAGCAAGAATAGAATAGTGATACTTTGCTGCCAGGTATTCTGTTCAACCCAGCTACATTCTCCTTGAATATTAAAGTAATGCTTGTAATAATATAGCACAAGGTTTTGGAACTATTCCATGCAACTGGTTTTGACTTCTTTTTAACTCATCAAATGCTGTTTCAAATGCATTCAAAGATAACACAGCAAAAATACTGCTATGATTAACAAAACAAACCAGAAATGTATGGCTTCGGTGTGTTTTTAAGCTCTGACTGTGAAATACAGGAAGATGTTCTTATGCAAGGTCATGTTCTATAATTTTATTTCTATGTCACCGAGCCTGATTGAAAACTATGTCTTATATCTTACTGGAAATCTATAAAGCAATTAATTTGCTACTTGAAAGCAATTCTATGGCCTTGACAAATCATCACCCAAAAAGTTATTGTGTACATGGAAGACTTTATTAGCTGTGTCATAAGCTCAAAGCACTTAGAGGGGTTAAACGTGACTTTCTGTCACTTTGTTGTGATGTTTACTGCATTATCTCATCATGCCAATGCTTGGCTTGGAGGCGGAAAGAGAGGAAATTTTATTTATGATTCATTTCCCTGTTTAAACCATTTTAGCAGTTACTGTAATTCTGTGTTTTCATAACACACTTCACAGCTTAAGTGAAGATGCTTTTTATCATCAGGTCAATGACACTGAAAGGATCACTCTTTAAAACAGAGGAATTGTCTTGCTAGATCAGAGCCTGCCTAGAACCCATCCAGATGTCACTGGTACTTCATTATTCATCTTGGTAATGCTAACCAGCTGCCAATTTAATGTCTGCCGCAGGAGCCCATTTGGGAATCCTCCCTCTCCTCAGATAATCAGGCAAGTCTAACAATTGTTCTATATTAGCAAACTGTTTTATTGCCCTGTGAAACCTAAACTGAAAGTTACAAACGTTGTGCTTTGAATCACTTTCATGTCTGAACATGACTGACACAGAACGACTTCATTAACTTTCGGTAAAGTGCATTAGAAAAAAAGTCTAACGCTGAGCTCAGGTGCCAAAAGGGGAGTGCTGTTTTACCTTATTGTTAGAGTAGCCCTGGCTTCTGTGTTGATAGACATCAATATTTCTATATCTATTAGGCTGTTAGCTAACTATTTTCAAGATTAATTTGCAAAAAAATTCTAAAAATATTCTGTTAAATACTTCTGATCATGAGCATTTAGGAATATTTTTTTGAATCACCAAAGTTGAGAAACAACTAAGAAGAAAGACATTCCAGCTTTAAAGACTGGAGAAAGTTCAGTATTTGAAAACAATAGTAAATTCATTAATTGGAAAATAGCAGAAAGTAAAACTTGTGTTGTTTCTAAAGTGGTCTGAGGGCTACTAATACAACTCACATGTAGGGGGTTGTATTATTCATGTAGGAAAACAATAAATAAATGTTTTAAAGTACAAGAACAATAATTTTTAAAAACTATTTCTTCAAACAGAAATGTCATCAAATGCATACTTTTAATAAAACACAAATCTCAAAGACTGGGAAATGTTCCGCTCAGGAAGGCTCTCAGATGTGCCTGAATGAATGGTTATCTTGCCCTAATCCTCAGAATCTACTTTCTTCCTTCCCACTTCGCCCAGCAACATCCTGAAATCAGTCATAAGCTCTAAAACAACTTTATTCACCACCCATACAAATTCATCTCACTTGTGATGAGGAAAAAAACCCAAACAGGTGGATGTTGTTAGCTGCTGTGCCTTAAAATGAAGGTGGTTGCTGCAGTTTGTTCTCAGGATGTCGGTAAAACATATATCTTTTCAAAATCAGGGAATACTGTTTGTACAAGTACTCAAGATGCCTAAACCAGCTGTGAATATCTGCAGATGAGACCCTCTACCCACCCTTCCTGCCCTAAAAACCTTTGCATATACATTTTGTACATCACTGTATCTTCAGTTTATTGTATGACCTGGAAGACAGTAGCCTAGCATGAGGTTTTTGATCTGAAGTCTGAGGTGGATTAATCTGTTTTTGATAAGTACTGTATTGAAACTAAGCTAATAAAGGGACACTCAGTGTGGCCAAGTGTTTTAATGCCTGGAAGTAAGATCAATTGAGCAAAAGCACTTTGTGTTTAACAGGGCTAATAGTCAGAAAATACTGTAAAAAGTGTTTGCCTTTATATGTGCGTAGCTTTGCTTCAGACGACATTTCTCTAAATGGGAAACCTCAGTTTTCTGCAGTCACTGCTTTTTCTGTGACTTTTTGTTTCTGTGAACGCAGTCACTGTTCTTTTTCTGACAGCTGCCATGACGCTATACAAATCAGTGAGATACTATTATTTATGGCTACAAGTCACACAAGAGGAGTTACTTAAAGAAAGGAAAGAAATGGAGAAGCAGAGGAAAGCTACACAGTAACTAAAGCATTGATGAAGAAAAAACAACAAATAGGATTTGTTTAAGGATTCCCCCAAACGTATCATTTTGATCCAGCTTGCTAAAGGAAGAATGTAACTGGTGCTCCCAAAGCCAAGGATGAGCTACCAGGAGACAGAATGAATTTTCTGCCTTCCTGACAAAGTACTGGTTTTGTGGTCATTGAGAAAAAATCTGCACCCTGCTAGATTACCTCACAAAAGGAAGTTTTACTTGGTTCAGGTGTAGAAATATCATTCTCTTTTGTCAAATTAGCCAGAGTATACAATACAGTATTTTATTTTTCTAATTTTCAGCATGAATCATGGATTTCAACATGAATAAAGTTTGACTTTATATTCAGAAGGAATACAGTTATGGTTAGTTATGAAGAATGCATGAATAATGCAGTGAAAAAATGTTTTCATTAAGTTTTTGCACAGTGAGGGGCAACATGTATGTTTTCTTGACATCAGCCAAATAACTGTAGTTGGATTTTCAGCATGTGTTTATATTGTATCTGTCTTGGACCAAGAGCTACTTCAGTGCCAGTAATCGAGTGATGGAGATGAATTGAAAGGAAAAAAGTTTACTCCAGACTTCCCTGTGTATATTCTGATATTCATGATAAAGATGATGCTGGCAAAGTACTTCAAAGCCAAGAAAAAGCTCAGCAAGTTTCTCTGTATTCCGTTGCACTGAGAAGATCAAAGAGAAAATGGTAAGAAAACACGGAAGGTAACGAGGACCTGATAGAATTTCATCTAAATAAGCATGGTGGTGAGCAGCAGGTTTTCCAGTGACTTATGGTCTGCTGGGGTTTGCAATTCCTTCATTAAACATTGTGGAGAAGGGAAATGCGTGCAACACGTGATTACACTATGAATGATGCAGTGACAGGTGACTTCAGCTATACGTGAATGTTCTGAATCAATTTTTTTTGGTGGAATTTTTTTTTTTGTTCTTTTGTCTTTTTAACTGCAGAACTAAGCAGCTTTTGCTTACAATGCTAATATTAATTTTAATATATTTTAAAAATTATTTCCATTTACCATCCCTATGCAAAACTCATAAATGCTTCTTAATTCTAACATGACATTTGAAATAGCAGGTCTGAAATTTTAAAAGTCAGAAAAGAAGGACATACAGTAATGAACATTTACCATTAAACCTTATTTCATCCTCCTGTGCATATATGTTATGATATAATCTTTAATTACACAATCACATGCAGTTTTTCTCCCAGGAGACCTCTGGCTGATAGAGTGAGTAATAGTTATCCAACATTTCTTTTTATCCTGTTCACTATGTGGTTTAGCCTCAGGCCTTATTTATGTTACATCATCCAAAATCTTGACTGACTGCAGAATTATTCATTTCTTTTCCTGGGAATTTCTCTGGTTCTCTTATCACACCAGCTAATTGCTTCATGGCTGCTCATAAAACTATCTTTATTATCCCTTTGAAAGTATATTATCAGTGTCCTGTTATTGCAGCAATGGAACTCTAGTGAAAGACTAAGGGCAAATTTACTGTGTCCACCATTTTTGGGTGCTAAAGCTGAGACATGAAGAATGTTTTTTTAAGAATATCTCATTTTTTGTAAGCAATTTGTACATCATGGCAGTGCTCACTAATTTTATTCGTAATCTCTCACAAACACTAGGTGTCTCATTGAGGTATCTCATTTGGTATGTAACTGCACCATATAAAACCTGAGTGGATTCAACTTCTTCAATACTCTTTCTTTTCCTGAAATCCCACCTCTTTTAGTTGGCACTTTCTAATAATTTCTAAAAGAAATTAGTTTTTTCCACATGTTCCTCCTCTGTGGGTGTCATTCCCAGAAAACTGGTTCCTCTGCACCTTTCTGAACTCCAGGTATTTGTGGTTTTGATAAGCTCTTTCTATAGCTCATGTATTTTCCTAACTCTGCAACTCCTGCCTCAAATTTCTCTTTCTGCAACTACTCTCCACCTTGCAACCTGCCTCTCCACGCTTGTCACTCTTCTGCATTCAAGATAGGTAGTTTCCTCTTCTTTTGCACTGTGTGGGAGCCAGCTGGAAGGTACTTGAGGGTAGGAGAAACCAACATTTTGCTTTCAGCTCCAGGGTCCTGTGTCACATAATTTAGCCATTAGCTGGAGCAATCATTTCATCCTTGCGTCTTTGGGCAACAGTATGCTCAGTGCAGGTGGAATCATGGAAAACTTGGCTGACCATGTGCACGCAAGAGTCCTTGAAAGGCTTATAACTCAACTGCTTTAAAGTGAATTTTTCTGAGACAGAAAATAATGCATCTCACATCAGGGCCACAGACTAAACAATTTTGAGATTTCTGCTCTTGAAGATACAAGTGTGGAGCTTCTCAGTGCAAGAATTTTTAAGACTGATAAGTGCCAAAATCTCTTTCTCAGAAAATGCTGTGCTGTGATAAATGAAATCTTCCTCACACAGTTCATCCTGAGAAAAACAAATGAAAGTCTGACAAAAGACATAAGGTAGCTTCAAATCCAAACCTAAGAGTGACCAATACTTCAGATAACAGTTTTATGACACTGGTAGCATATAAAAAGAATTATTTTTTTTTCTATTACATATGTTTAGTCCTGATCACAGAAACTAGGACATTTTAAGCAGTTGTGGAGTTTTGTAGCCAAAGAATTCAAGAAACATTTAAAGTACAAAGTAAAAAAATGTTTCTAAGGCTAAATTTCACCAAAATAATGTTAGATCCATAGTACAGTTATCTCAAAGAAGAAATAATTTCATTATTATTATCATTACAATGAACTTCTTATTTCTCATCCCATTGTTCTAATCATTATAAATTTTTCTCTTCTGTCTGGCTTTGACATTCAAATGCCATCATCATGGCATCAAAATGGCCTTTTTTCCTCCTTGCTGTTGCTATCGACTGGTGTTCTTGTGTTTCTCTTTCCCTCCCCTACTGACTCTTTCTAGATCTTGGAGAGACGCTTGGTACTTTCCACCACTAAAAGTAATTTATATTTTAATTATTATTTAGAATTTGGTGAGATGACAAGTAGTAGAATGACTCAGAAATTGAGCTTCCAGAAATTGAACTTCCAGAAATTTGTCAATTCATAGAGACATAGATGTTTTGATGAGCAGAAGTCAACCAAAAAAAAAAAAGGATCTGCACAATCATTTTACTAGTAATATCAAATAGCTTTAAAAATTTGAATTTCTGAGGTTTGGTCACTTTTGACCTTACCTCAATGCACAGTAGTGTTATTATATGCTTATCATACGATTCTAAGAAATAGATAAATAACAGTTCTCAAATAAGACTTTTTCTGCAAGTATTTATTCACACTGATTTAAAGGTGATAAGAGTATAATGCATTATATTTTGTTGTAATAGATATAAATTCACAAGGTACAAGTCTTCCTGGTTTTGATTGCACAAAAGGAGTTCACTTTCAACATGAATCAGAAGCAACATTTAGTTGAAGGGAACCTTCCAGCAAGAAATGAACTAGCTGAAAATGCAGCAAAATACAAATACTTGGAAAGAAATTGAGATCAACATGATAACAAACCCATTGTTTTGAGATAGATGATAAGACTTCTTTATATTACAGGGGAATGATAAAAAAAATTGTATCAGATGCAAAAAATGAACAATGCTCTTTAACAGGCATTGTTTGAAGCATTTCAATATCATCAGTTAACTTTTGACACAGGTGGAGAAGTATGCATAGATGAGGGTGGAAGTAACACTTCCAAACAAGTAGAGGCACAAAGGAATTTGAGATGATATCCCTAATGAAACCCAGAGCTTCAGCACTGTGAGAAAATTAAAGCTTGGGCCAAGAATCAAAGAGAAGCTCAAAATGCTTCAGAAGGCTTTTTATAGTCTAGGATCAAGGAGGTTTCAGCTTTTAGTGTGCAAAGGGCTAATAATGATCTGCTAATCTGTGTGCAACATTTATATTGTTTTCCTTGTCATTTCTAACAGTCTATCAAAGCCTCCAAATAAGGGTTTGCGTGCTGGAAATCAGATGTGGCTACGGGTCCGGTGCATATAACACCACATTGGCTTATGTGATGTTCAGGAGGATGTGGAATGCTTTTAGGACTGTCTAAAGGTTAAAGACTTTAAATGCTGCTACTCACTTCAGTCACATTCTGGGAACAGAGAGTAGACAGAGAGCAAAACAGAAGCACCTGGAGCGTATTTGCCCTACGATGGACTCCAGCAAACAGCTAAATACACCCCAGATCTACGGAATTAGCTTTTCACTTTGTCCTAAACTTTTAAATAAAATTCCAAAATAGCCAAGATGGTAGAATACAGAGAACTTTGAAATGTATTTTGAAATACAATGCGTTTATTTGTGTGCATCTGAATAATGTGTTGTAATAAGTTTCTGGTTCTTATATCTTTTAAGTATTTTCATATATCTCAGTCCAATAGATACTCTATATGTCCGCAAAGATAGAAACTTCTCTAAAGCAGGATGAAGTTTTGACCCAAATGAAAAGGCTATTTTTACGTTTATTTCTGTGATAAGGAGCCTGCCCGCAGTTTTAAGTTTTTATAGTAATCCTCAAAGCTAAGCAAATAACTTTCAATCAACGATTAGTTTCTGCTTATAAATTTCCTAGAGCTAGATAATAGATATACTCAATGCACTTGCAATTATAAAACACATGCTGATTTCTTTACTAAATATTTGGAAACTACATAGTATTTTATTTCCCTAAACAATCAGACATTTAACCTACACTGTAGCACACACGTGTGCACACATACACATACTTTATCTGTGAGATATCTGATATGTAAATATGAGAAGTAATTTGTATAGGTGCAATTTATGCTACTACCATCAGCCCCAGTTCTGCAATTCAATAACACACTTTTGTTTCCTCACAGAGGAATGACAGTTTTCAGGAGTGGAAACCATCCATCTGCAGTCCTTGTGAAAAACTGAAATTGTGTATTTAACTTTTAATTATAATATTTGCTGTGTATGCACAGCTAAAAGCATCTGGTGAATGAGCACAGGAAAGTCTCACATTACTATATATACAGATCATAATCATACTTTCAAACTTGTTGTCCAAGAAAGAAATGTGCAGTTGTTCTGAGTTCAAATCATGGCAAGTGCCTAAATATCACCTTATGTTATTGCTATCATCTTAATTTACATCATTAGTGCTATTATGAAGATCAGTGGTGAATTTTTTGAAGAATCTTTGTTGGTAGAGTGCAAGCACTCAAACATCTGAAGAAACATATAGAGGAAAACCTATGAGAAGGGTGAAACAGTCATTTGAATTGTGAATCTGTGGGATGCAGTGTAGGACCCAATACATTAAATTATCAGTGTTAGTTTTTCAGCCCCCATTGAGTAGGTGTCCATGTTCTTGTATTGCGAATTCTGAAGGCAGAGGCCTAAGTTATTTGACTTTACGCTCTTAATTTCTAACTAGTGGTTTTTGTGGTTGATCACTAGATTATTCTTGGCAGCTGTTTTGTTATACATGAAAAAAAACCACCTTGGGATTTCTTTGTGGCACTTCAATGAGATTTACATATCCACATAAAATGATAACATAAAAAAATTAAAGTATCGTCCAATTTGTTTATCAGCCTGCTTTGCTACGTAAATGACTGCAAGCATAATATACATATGCATTTGTGGGTAAATACAATTGAGTGTATTGGAAAACCCTAATATCTTTCAAACAGAAAAATCAATTTCCAGAGCAAATTTGGCACTGGAATGGAGGTATAAAAGATCTATGAATTTTCATTAAAACAGGTTACCATGCAGAGGAGGGAGAGGCTACATTAATTCCCCTCCTACAGAAAAAAAAAAAAAGAAGTGTCATCTGTACTGTTCATGGACAGTACAAAAGTCATGTTGGAAGGAGGGGCAGAGTTGGGGCAACAAGGAGAGAGGTATGAAGAGAATGAGAACGTGAGTGAGGCTGTGAAGATCTTGCTTTTTTGAGAATTTATGACATAGGGTACACTAACTTATTAGACACCAATGAAATCTGTTTGGGAGGGCCTTGATTGAGGACTGGATTCTCCGCTGTTTAAAAGGCCATGAAAAATTTTTTTCAGACCATGAAATTATATCTGCTCCCTCCATGTGGCTTCTCTGTTTTCTCATAATGGTTGAGTTCACATTTATTTTAATTCAGTTTAAATGTCTGTCGTGAAACACAAATTCAATAGAAACATTCAGACAGATAAAATAATTTCTAATGCCTTTCACAATTGTCAAGTCATTCCATCTTAACTTGGTTTGTCAATTATTTACTTTCAGATTTTACAACCATATTTAAAGACAGATTGTAGAACTCACCAGGTGAAATGTGGTCTCTGCTTAGGTCTATTGGAGATTACCACTGACTTCAAAGCAAGAATTTACCCATATTGTTCACATTCACATTCTGGAATGTCATGTTTACTGAATGAAATACCACATGTATTGGCATTGATTTTCTATTCAAATCACAAATGGTATGGTATGTTCTGTTGGCCAGAGAATTACTTTCCAAGTAAGACAGAAAAGCTGCTGCTGTTGAACCATTAAAAAAGAGATTAAGCCCAAAACTTTTATATTAGAAAAAATTAAACCATATATACTATGGTAATTTTTGTAATCAAAGTAATAATTTGTTTTCATAGGCAAGCTACTTTCTAAATTTTGTTTCTGTCGACCACAGATGTAACAAGACACTTAAATAATTTCACATACTTTGTGGTACATCAGGTTGGCAAGGCAAAAGTCCCCATCATTCAAGTCATTAATTAAACTTCTACCTAAGAATTTTATGAATATTGATGTGATTTGGGCAGTGTGATACAGAGTCTCTGTAGTTTGGTACTAATTTCTTGTTAGATTGATGGAGCAATGTGATAGTGGTAGACAACCACCTCTTACAGAACGTGTTAAAGCATGGACTAAAGCTGGGACTCAGGGCCCAGCTGGAAACAGGACCAGAGGCGGAGATACCAAAGGAATAATATTTCCAAAAAGACTCTGTGGAGGTGGAAGAAAAGCATGCTGTCATTGCTGACCTGAGAGCAAATGAACATAAAATGATACTCCCTAAAGAGTGTTTGAAATTGCTGAGGGTCTCCCATTTCCTAGGCTCTGCAGAAATTTAGGGAAAGACAGAAAAATTTAAAGATTTGATTGTCCTAAAATGTGTTTTCTATTAAATACTTTCCAAAGACTATTTATTATACATATTGCTTAAGGCATTAAAAAAAAGAGTTGATGCCACATAGAGGGAAATACAGGAAATTTCATCACATAAATAATAAGTCAAGGTAAGGGCAAGAAAGACATGAGTCATGGTCACTTTAGTGATGGTCTACTCCTTTTGAAGCAATAAAAAAAAGTCCCCTAAATCTCTTTGAATCAGACTTGATTTATAACTAATAGTTTAACTTGCTGTGTTTATGTACAAAACATCTCCTGCATTAGGATAATCAATTATCCTAATAATCATAGTGCCAAAGAAATTGAGAGAAGAAAGTGCTACCTTGTCATGTCCTATTAGTAAAAGCAAGAATATATGCTCAGTTTGCTACAGCTACAGCTGCTCGTTTGGTGCTGTGCTGGTTCTTTCTTTCTGGGGTAAGGAAGAGGTCAACTAATTGTCCTGCTTTTTGTCACCCAGCATATTTTTGCTGAAAAAGGAATTAACTTGCTTCAAAAGTACATGTTAGGTAATAGTCTTGCATACAGCAATCCTTTGGAGAACTAGGAATACAAAGGAATGAGAAGTCTTCATCACATTCTAGAAGTGTGTGCTACATGAGTAGGAAATGTCATTTTTACTTGATAGTAAATGAAGTATTTGGTTTAAAGGATAAGTAGTATAAAGGGCCTTGAAGCAAAGAAGCACATGCAGCTTGGGCTTGGTACTGAACTTGGCAAAGTCCAAGGGTACTTTAAAATGCAACTGTTGTGGCAGAGGCACAGAATTGCTGCAAGAAACTGGCAGTTTTACAGCCTCTGCCTCACCTTCCCTCCTGTGCAGTGCCCTTATTTCTGCCTCCTGCCACCTCCTCTACATACACTAAAGGGAGCAGGTAACACAGGCACCACACACAACCAAGTACTTGAGGTTTTGGGTTTATCAGTTAGAATAACAGAATAATTCTATGGATATCAGAGATAATCTCCGATATTACTCTTACTGTGAGTAGGTAGACACTCAGAGCTGTTAAATAGTAGGGTGAATTCCAGTAACATAAGTATAATATGCTGATAATTAAACATGCAAATACTGCCTTAACCTTGACATGTAGAATCTGCCCCTCAGTATAAAGGAAATTACATAAAATACCATAAAACGTGGTATCATATGTACTTATTTAATGTTTAGGAAAAAAACTCAAAACCCAGAAAAAAATTGTGCTTTGCTCTCTGATTGAGTTGGATAAGCACAAATATCTTCCCTGATTATTTCTTCTTATACCTATTTATTATTTTCCAGTTTGTATTTGGTACTTACTTCCCATCTCTCCACATAGCAACATTATTGACAGTCAGTGTTCATCCAGCAAAAAGAGATTCTGAGCTGAAAATAATCAAACCTGTTTAATGTCTCATTCTTTAAACATATTCAATAGCCAAGTAATCAAAACTATATATAGATTCCTTCCATAGTAACAGACTGAATTTACAACCGCTAACAGGACTGGGTTTTTAATAGGTGAAATGAAATATATTTAAAGTAAGGTTGTAGCTTTAAGAACTGGGAAGGACAACACACCAGGTAAGCACAAAGAGGTGCCTGTGCGCTAGCTGCTGACATGCCTAATATTCAACTGCTTCTTCCTTCCTAGTGCTTAAATTAATAAAGCCATGAAATGAAAACTACAGAGGAATCACATTTTTTCAAGTTACCATCATAACACTAGTAACTATTGATGAGCTTTAATTTATTCCTTAAAAACATACCTTTTTATTTTAAAGGACATCTACTTCTTTTTAGTAATCCTGAGGGCAGGCATATTTACTCCCCAAAATTAATATACTCATTTCTTACTTGCAAAACACATTTTTCCAAAAAGGTTTGTTAGATGTCAAGAGATGTAACACAGGATTTGCTGGCATTGTTTCTTATGATGAATGATTTTTTAATGTGTTTTACAAGATTTTAGTTAAATGAGTAAGAAATAATTCCCTAAAGATATATTTTGCACTGACAAGATGTGATAGAACTATGTGTTTGTTATACTGCAATAAAACTCAGTCTCACCTAGTATTATACTTTGCTTGGCTCTTCAAAGTATTCCAAGATAAAATTTGATAACTGTCTGTAAAGATGGGTCAAATTCTTTTCTTACCTCAATTTCACAAACCTCAGAGGCCAAATTCTTAGGGGCCAGATGCATTGTGCTCCAAATTTGTCTTTTGAAAAAAGTCTTCTCCCCATTCTTGCCCCCAATGTCCCAAGTATCAGCAAGTGTGTGTAATTGTATCAGTTTTAAGGCAGACTTTGTCATTGTCCTGAAAAAGGAATGGTGCCAGATCCATAAATGTCCTCAGGAATATAACTGCTTTTGGCCATAGCAGAAACTAAATGCTGTAATAACTTTTTGGTACCTTTGGTACCTTTACCTGTTAAGGGATATTTATATGCTATATTTACTTTAATAACTTTGTTGATCTTGTTTGGCTGTAGATTTGTTTTGATTAAAAAGACATTGCAGCAAATGGACACGTTCTTCTTGACACAGTAAGGAGTCTGCTGCCTTTGTAAAAAGATGTTTATATGGTCTTTCAAAATATAGTGACAATGAGTACTGCAAATAGCAGTGCAAAGAGCAGGATATAGTATTTTCTGAGCTGGTCAACTGCTAGAGCTCTTTGGGCAAGTATTACAAACATTGCAGTTGTATTCCCCTCTATTTCTGACAACTGAAAAAAATCAGTTTTCAAGTTTGATGACTTGAATTATTGCAATAATTTTGCCATCTTTTTTTCTGAGGGAAGGGGAATCAAGTTTGCTTCTAGTGTCATAATGAAATCTTCAGAGAAACCAAGCTTGTAAAAACCCAGGCAAGACTTGGAAATGTTTTCTACCTATAACTTTTCCATTGAAACAGACAAATCAGTAAGCCCCATAATTGAAATAACTTCTTGCCCTCTAGAGAGAGGGTGATTCCTACAGGTCAAAACAGGGGTTACTGGTAGGTCAGCTGAGATAGCCATTACTGTGGCTATCTGCACAGTGTTTAGGCTTTAAGTAAACCAGAGATGTTATAATGTGGAACTGCTGGTTCTTGCTAGAGTTTCCTAAGGTCATTAAGAAAAAAGACAGCTTATTAAGCCTGAAATCATTGAAGAAAAACACTAGGCCCTGTCTCAAAACAGAAGTTGTATCCGTTTAAGTTACTGTTACTACACAGTTTTTAAATTGTTGTTTCTGCACCATGGGGAACCATGACATTAACTAAGAAAAATAACTTTACATCTGTCAGAGGGCTTATATTTTCCCATGTAGGGTTTCAATGGAAAAAATAGAGGGTTACCCTTCTGTGCTCCACCTGCCCAAACGGAAACAATGCATGTTTAAAGGTGTATGTTAGTACTACTAGGTCTGATTTGGTGAAGTGCTCTGCGTTTACGTACCAAGTTAGTGGAATGGAAGAGTATGCAGGGGTCTCATTTGGGTGTCCAAACATACAGTCACATGGAATTAGAGGATACCTGACAAATATGTGTTCCTTAACCTATATAATTCACTTCCTCTCACTATTAAACTAGGTTATTCTGTTGCTAAGGCATTGTATAATGAAGATCTGAAAAATCAGAAACAATTTTGAGGTTCTTAGATAGGGCATTTGCAAACCAGTATTAAATAAATTATTAGGAAAGCCACCATACTGTTACTTTTAAGAATTAAGAACCAGTAATATATTCACAAAAGTAGTATAAATTCTATGAATCTCCTTTTGTAGACCATTTTTCTGAAGTTTAAAAAGGCACCAAACAAATAGGCTTTGGTTAAATTTGTTTCTAGCATAATTGGCCTGAAATTAGTGGTCTGTTTATAGATGTAGGGCCAGATTCCATGTTGATACAAACCCTGTACAAATCTTTTGAAGTCACTGAGACTGTTTGGATGCAAGTTAGCACGGAGCTTGAGCTATACATAGCTTTGTGCATGGGGTATCAGTGGTGACAGACACTGCTTATGAACTGTGAAAATGCTACACCTGGAGGAAATACAGAGAATTGCAGCACTTTTTTATAACGGGTAACTGACAGCTTGTGAAAAATCTCTAAGCAGCTTCTAGAACTTTGGTGTTAATGATACTTTTGTGATAATCGAGCTCTTTGCTGAGATATTGTTTAATCTATTTCTTTAATAAAAATTATGAACTGCTGCCACACAAATACCTTTTGCTGCTTGGGATTAAGTTTTATTTACATATACGATCTCCAAATCAAAAAGAACCTTTGAGGAAACTGCCTAGTGCCTGGTGAAAGGAAACAGGGTCGAATATACACTATGGGTTAGAAACAGTACAAATGATAAATGTTTGAAGAGACAAAGTACAGTTCTATTTTATTTTTCTGTTAAACACACTATTTACTGAGTTTACACAGTCTCCATACTTTTTTAAAACCGAATGGCAAGTCATTGATTTAACATTACTTGGTGCCCTTCAGAAACTGCTGAATAAAATGCAGTATCTTTGACATCCCTTTGTTTTAAATTTCCCCAAACTGACTAATGGAAAGATGTAATGAGATCATATCACACTGACAAATTAGAAAAAACAATTCATGTCTGTACAAATATTCATATTGGTAAAAATGAAGCACTAAATTGGTTCTCTCACCAGAATGAAGATTCCCCAAAGGCTGCCTTTACGTCGGATCTGGGCAGGTGGATCACTAAGACAAATTAACAGAAACACATATGATTAACAGCATAAAAAGTCCACATTGAGTGAAAACGTTCTTTTACCATACTGTAATAACTGACTTCAGTATGCAGGAGAGGTCCTACCTGGGTGAGGCTCAGGGAAGGTTCAGTACCAGCTCCCCTGTGGTTTGAGGCAATCTCCACACTGAGGACCGAGCGGCAATGTGTGTGTATACGCTGGCCTGGGCCATCCTGCTTCTCTTCTGAGGATTTCATCCTATGATTTGCAGTTTTCTACCCTGAAAATTCCCTTTATCGTTTGGATTTGGTGAAGGAACATGCCTCCAGCCTCTCTGTGTTGTCAGGGCCCTGTCTCTGTCTCCCCACAGCCCTGCCCTGCCCAGCCATGGCCCCTGCTGAGTCGGGCCCAGCTGTGGGACAACATCCCAGCCTGGCCTTGGCCTGTCCCCATCTGAGGTTCCTGATGGCCGGGGTTGGGGCTACCCCCAGCTGCCCTGCTCCTCTCTGAGGCAGCAGGATGGGCCTGGTCTGTGAGGCCCTGCCCAGCAAGCCGGCGCCACGATGGGCCCCGGCGCCATGATGGGCCCCAGTCCCCTGTCCCTGAGGCAGGGCCAGCTGGCGCTGTGCCCTGGCAGTGGCTGTGGTAAAATGGTTGGTTCCAGCTCCTTGGTAGCTGAGAGAAGGAGAGCTGTGGTATGAAGCTCATTCACTTTTTTTCTTTCTCCAGCTTCCTGGGTGACCGCCTCTGGGGCAAGGTCAGGGAGTGCATTTGCTTCGTGAGCCTTATAAAACAGTGCCTAATTAGCAGTTATTACAGAGACTATGGTCATTTAAGTGTATGAAAATTGTATGTAAATACCAGTAGAGTAACAGAGTAGCACGAACCATTTTACTGCCAAAGGAAATTAATGTAAACCTTGTGACTTGGTTTGCAATGTACAAATGGCATTCCTTTTGAATGGGAATAACAGTTATTACCTGTCTTTTGTTAGGTTGTATAAGCCCCAGTCATTTCCTGGTGAAACAGAAGATCAGCCCAGGAAATGGATTCATCCCCATTCACCTTCACTTTTTTCTGCAAAAGCTCCCATGGATTTTGATAACCGAAATAAGGAGGCAGGTTTGTTTTTTTTTTTAATTATACATACAAATTTGAAAACCAAAGAAAATGAAGGGGAAGTTAAATGTTGCAAGTAAAAATCAATACTTTGAACAGAACTAGGCAGGGATCATTAGTGAAAATATCTGTGAAGTTTAGGAAGAGGGAAAATGTAGAATAAATTTGTTTGAATGAGAATTATATTTCAGCTCTGAATGTAGACAATTAGCTTTGGAGCCTCTTCTTGTATGTTTATATTCATGAATGTTCCTCTGGGACAGGAAAACAAAGTTACAGTGTGAAATCTGTGGAAATACCATTAGCTGTTAAAAGAAAATGCAGCTTTACTTTTTATTGCAGCATGAACATTGCTTTTTTTTTTTTTTTGGTACTTTTGACCCCATGTCAATATCCATTGCCAATGCAGGAAAATGTGGGCTCACAAAGATATCACCATTATCTTCCACTGCCTTTTATGTAGCATCTTCCTCAGAGGTTAGAATAAATTAACTGAACTCTTCTCGGTCATGAACAGTGCTTGTGAAAGAGTATTTTTGTAGCTACTCCCCTCTTTGCTTAATAAGATACTCTTGTATCTACAGTGATAAAAAATTATGTATCAGACAGTAATTTTATTTTATACTTGAGTTTAGCGGCAGAGCTATTGATTCAAATGAAAGCTAATGTCTGAGATGCTGGAAAAAAAGATTATTTGTTTTTCTAAATCTGAAGTACTCGGTAATTTGTAAACTAAAGACTTCTCCAGGTAGATTTCAATACATATTCACAGGCCTAGTGAGGAAATTTTCTCTGCACAAGTTATTCTATAAGTATCCACTTACTTACTTATATTAAGCAGCTGTTGCTGATCACTTTTAAAGAGGAAAGTGGGTTAGATAGTTCCTCTGGTTTGATCTAGTATAGACGTATCTTATGAAAGCAGAAACGTGGAGAAACATCTTCAAATGAATTGGATGACACTGCTATCTCCTTTCTGTCCTGTATGAATCTGTTACTATTTATTGTTGTTCAATGAATTGTGCAAACTTGGAGAAAGTTAATGGAAAAGTGAGAAAATGTTAAAGCACATTTACACTACAAAATGAAACACGATGCAAAGATCTCCAGGTCGGCAGAAACATACTGCAGAAACCTGGCTAAAAATACGTATACAGTATCTGTATAAAGTCACCAAAACCCAGAGAGAATGAAAAAGCCTCCTACAACTTTGGGGGAAAGTTAGTTTCTAATGGCAATAGTGCAGCAGATTGTAAACTTAATCTTGAAGTTAATAAATAAACTATTTAATGCTGTCTTGCAAGCTTATTGCACAAAAAATGGAGTAAGAGATCTTAAGCTGAAAAATCCCCAAATCACTATAATGGGTTACTCTAGTTGGTTCCTTTGGTAGAATTTCCTGAGCTTAGAAAAATGAAGCAAAGCTTCTTTCTTTATACTACTTCTACAGTAATAAAAGTGCTACTATTTTTTTGAGTGTTTGTGAGTGAAGACTATTTTTATATCTTTGTACTTTGCAAGAAGGCTTAACATTTTCTTTATCACAAGTGTTAAGTTACGTAGTAGAGGTATGTTATCTATTTGGCTACCTTTTACCTACACTCATTTGACCTTTAACTCTCCAGGTATTTCTCTGGAAAAAGAAAAGAAAAAAAGGTATAGGTGTGCACAGTGACTGGGGAAGTTATTGTGAAGCCAAACAGAGCCCAAAGAAACTCAAGGATTTAAGAGAACTTCCACCTGACAGGGCCTCACGGAGATCAAAGAGGGATGGTTAGCCAGTTAGAAAATACAGCAGCTTAAGCTAAAGCCCTGGTGGTGCAAAACTGTTGAGATACGCAAAATTGACCTGCCAACATTTGAAATGGAGGCAAATTACAAGTTGATAGGGTTACAGAAAAACTTAACCTCAAAACTCTTCCACTGACAATTGTAAATCTCCAATAGATTTACATGTATTTCTCTTCAAAGGAAGGTAGCCTGCAAGGTGGTCTGAAATGTTAAAGCTTAGCCAAATGATGAGCTTTTCAATAGTATTTCCCTTTCTTGTAAGCCGCTTCTCGTATAAAAGTGATTGCTCATGCAAGTTGAAGAAGCAAATAAGGTGAATGGATAGTGCAGATGATTGTACATGATTTAAAAGCTGGGTTTGTTAATAAAATGCATAAAAGAAGCTAATCGGGCAGGGTATGTTGTGTCCTGCCCATACTGAGTATGGGGATGTAGCTTTTCCTACGAAAACTTTCTGCTGTTCAAGGTACAGAGATTGACGCACACAGCTCTGATGGCACCTCAGGCTTTCAGCCTACGAGGCCAAAGAGTGGCCAAAGGTCACTTAAAGATTGCAAAGTACAGAATGACATTCATGTAGCTGTGCCAGAGATGATGCTTTGGATGGGTGTTGTGGCTAGAAATATGCTCAAACTACAGATTTAGAGTGAATGGTTGGAGATAAAGATGGCCAATATGGTCAGGATACAAATAGCCAGGAGCCAGCCTTTCTCTTATTTTTATTTCTTTCTTGGGCTGAAATGTGACCTTTTTGGTCTGTAAACTGAGGTCATACCAGCGTTTATCTTTCCCAATCTTTTTATAACTAAAAGCTTCTCAGGATATAAGACTAATCTAATGGAAGTGGTACTCCTGCAGAGCATACATAACAAAGTTCATTTTCTCTGGTTTTAACTTTACAGGCAAAAATCATAAATAATGCAAGCTAAAATTGTCACTGTCTCTCCAGCGGGATTATTCCTGGAGTTATATTCCTACTATGACAGATGTAACTTCTATAGAAACTAGGGTTTATTGTTCTTGATAAATATAAATAAGCATCTTTAAAAGTATTTTTCCTCAGTAGAGAGAAAAAATAGTTGAAAAAATATACTTTGATATTAAAAATATGCTTATTCTCTAGTGGAAGTTAATATTCTGAGGTGCCTAGCCTTGACTTTTAAGTATTTGACAACTATCTTGTCAAATGTTGCTGAATGCGATGTTAGCCTATAAGCATGAATCAAAAAGGAGGTTACTGGAAGTACTCTGCAAAGCAGAAGAAAGAATAGCAGAAAGGCTATTAAAATTTTGCCTTTATAATACCATATTGAAATGACTGATAACGTAAACACAGTTTCAGAGTACTTAAAATCTCCATCGCATCAAATTGGGTTTTAGTGTGAGGGGTGGAAAAAAATCATAGGCCGTAATGGAAATGCGTTGCAGTGGTGTGTGCGATGGAGCAAATTTTATGGCTGACTTGCTGCCCAATTCCCAGCATATTGTGTGTTATCAAAAGAAGCCATTTAATCTGTTTGTATTTCTTGTTATCTGTTTGCTTTTTAAAAGAATTACAAACCTGTGTCATGCAGTTGCCTAGGCTGCCACAGGAATAACATTTTCAGTGTATTTGGCTACTGCAGAGAAAGAGCTAAATGGCTGAATGTTTGCACAGGCATCGGTATCTAATGATTACTGAAAGCCAGAATTGGGAGAACTTGCAGCAATTAGTGGGCAAGAATACATTTCTGTGGGAAATCTGTGAGCTTAAGAAGTATATTGCTGAAATCAGAAAATTAGTCTAGTTATTCCCTAATTCTTGTCCTTCTGCTAATGAGTGTTCTTAAAGAATACTAACTGTCTTTGGAAAGCTGTCTTTTGTCAATGATTTAGTGGCAAATATATGTGGATGCTTGCAAAAGAACTAATTCAAGTACAGATTTGGTATGTATAATATAGTTCTCATCTCATTCCTGTAATACTTGATTTCATATTGAAGGCTGACATTTGTGTCTGAAAAAAGTTAGTCATGTGTTACTAATTCAAGCCTTTGTAAAACAAGCGCTAAACTATTTTGGGGTTACACACCCAAACAGCAGTTTCTCTGGCTGCGAGGTAAATTTAAAGCAATATCTCAATCCTCCCCCTCCCCCTTCTTGCCCCCCCCAAATATTAATCAAAATAACTAATAACTGATGTACAGCACTTAAAAACAATTTCAACCTGTCAAGAGATAAAAAGCAAGCTGAAAGAATTATTTGAAAATGTGTCTCTTTTGCAAGTGCAAAGTGTTGAATCTGTTTTGGAGAATTCAATTCTTGAAAGACAAGAATAATACAAAACATTAATGAAAAATCAAGAGATACCCACCCTCAGTCTCTGTAACAACAAACTGTGCTAATTTCCTGGATTTTACATCAGCTACTTCTCTGTGTGTATGGAGCACTCATTCAATTTCTTGGAATAATTAATGGGTTTGATGAACAGAGTTTTCTTTCAAACGTCGCAGTGCCTTACTTGCTCAAATATGCTACAGTTAGCCTAGGAAATCACAAGTGCAATTCTTGTAACCATCACTGATTGAACCACAAGCAGTTTTAAACAAACTTTTTTATGTTGCCTAACTATTCTGAAATCCAATATCTAAGCAAGTATAGATAGATAATGAAGGTTCAATTTGCATTTCTTTGCAGACTGAGAATATAAGTTCTTTGGTAATGGTAACTTTTCACTAAAAACACACTGAAGAATCCCCAATGTCAATTTATTATCTGTTAAACTTCCAAATAGAATGTTTCTATCTTTTTCTTATTCGTAGCTACATGTTCCCACCTCACTCTTTACAACAGTTTCAAAAGTGCACAACTTTGAGGTTTGCTGTCTGTATCAATACCAATAATTTTGTTGGAGTCATATGTTCATAGGATGAATTAGGTAAGTCTACTGATCTGACAGAAAACCGATCTTTTTTTTTGGTTGTTTATTTGGTTATTTTGTTTTATTTTTAATTTTATTTATTTTATTTAGTTTGTTATTTTGGTTTATTTTGTTTATTTGGTTGAGCTGAGACTCTCTAAAGCTACACAGTTATTTACACAAAGGAATGGGCTACAGCGTACAAGTGGAGGCAGAAATGAAGAGCAGAGATGCTCCTTTTGGTGGCCATTAGGTCGGATTTCACCTGCTCTGAAACCGCAGTCTGTGGCAGCCAAGGATTGTTAACATTAGTTAATGTTAGTATCATATGAGTTAAAAGATAAATCCACTAACTGATATAACAAACCTTTTTAGTGCCTGTAGGTCAGGCACCAAGAGTGATGAAATCCAACAATAAGCAGTTTGCAGGTTGGGGCAAAATAACACCAGCCAGGGAGGAAAAATATGCTGTAGTTTGCATGGGTAATCAGTCTTTGGGAAAAGAACAGTAAGAGGATGGAAAAGAGATATCCTGCAAGCAAAAACCTTGCACCTGTAACTACATGATAACAGGAGGGTAACACAGGGTGGTTCTTCACTGAGACTGTACATTATTGGGATGTACCGCAGAGGACTCCTTAGCAGGGATTGAGCAACTACTGACTTTCCAAGCATTTTTATCAATATAGCAGATGCAAGGACCACTTATCACTCCGCAGAACTGTGGAAGTTTTATAAGTTATATTTGCTAGTAAACAAAGTTAATTGTCATAAATTCAGAAAGCATCCTTCAAAAGTGCATTCATGGTAACCACATTTTATTGCCTCTCTAGGTTGTCAGAATGAACATATATCAAATACTAAATGCTTCTAGCTGCAAGCTCTGGGCTTAATTTCCTAATGACCTGTACCTACCCTTCTGTTTTTCATGTGATTGAAGTCAAGATGAGTACACTGCTCTTCTGAAGTCATAGCTTTACACACAATGCATTGTACCATCTTCTGGTGCAAAATGGGCAAAGCAGTGATGAGCAGGACCCTATGAAAAGCCTGCAGCTAAGAAATACAGCTAAGGATACCTTTAAGAACACTTCACCATATTCTCCTGATAAAGAAAGAGCTTAAAATTACATTCAGAATACATTCACTGAACATGATTTAGCCACCTTACTTAGGAGCCAAATTGAGAGCTTATATTTAACCCAAACTTACATCACAAGTTCTTTTGCATGCTGTGCCCTTTAATTCAGAGCATATACACCTGCATGGGTGGAGCTCAGCAGGGTGTAAATGAGATAAAGAGCTTTAAGCCACTTCCATACTGTAAGCTGTTCCTAGCTCATGTGGTTTCTGGCAAGATGGCATTGGCCTGAATGTTTTCAGAACATCTGCAGTGCTTTCTACTGGGTGTACCTCTTGTTTGTGGGCTTTGTGTTCCTTCAGACTTCATTCCTGGAATATGGAGGCTGTCCCTGGGGTTTACAGAGCTGTGTTTCAGGTTCGTGCAGCAACCCCACAGCAATGCTTGTGCAATGAGACCCGTGGCCAGGAAGGACCTTGAGGTAGGTGTGCACAGATCTTTGTTTTATAGTGAGTTCCTGATTTTAAAAGCCTTTGAGTTTTCTTTAGAGGAGCCAATTTTTATTAAAATAAGACCAAGAATTGCTGATTCTTTCAGTAGAAAGGAGCAGCCAGATAGAATAGAAATAAAGGTGGTCTATCCTTAGTTCTTCTCTTGATAACTGTATTTTTAACTGGTGATGAGTTTTTGCTTTAGCAAGTGTGGTGGCTTTTTCTGTTTGATCAAAAGCTGTGCAACATCTTTTGCTGCCCAGCAAGTGCCCTTGATCTAGTGAGGCCTATTTGCTGTCTGCATCTCTTGCATTGTGTCTGTATTGACAAACAGCGAAGCAGAATACAAGCAGATCTGGAAAGAAAACCAATTGATTCTGGTGACCTGGAACCCATTCTGGGTATGTTTTGGAGGTTTTATTTCTAACAGCTCTAGTCTGGTCCTCTTGTCTGTATGTCAATTAGTGGTTGGAGCACCCTGGCCCAGG
This sequence comes from Arenaria interpres, assembly GCA_013399435.1. Taxonomy (NCBI): domain Eukaryota; kingdom Metazoa; phylum Chordata; class Aves; order Charadriiformes; family Scolopacidae; genus Arenaria; species Arenaria interpres. The sequence continues at coordinate 61,930 of VXAK01015070.1, forward strand.
TTTATGTTGACATTAACAAGATGCATGTCTCCTGGTTTAGTTTCATCTAAAGGGACCCATTTTGTGTGGTTTGAAACAACTCTGTGGTGCAAATAAAAATGTATTAACTGAGGAATATTTGGAGATTTCTACAGAAAGTGCATTCCTAATCCAAGCAAAAATTCTAATATGGACTCACTGTTTTTTGCATGTTGCAGATTCTTGCCTCCTTAATCTAACTCTCATTTATTCACCTATTATACATGTGCTTTAAGATTTTTCTCTTTGAGAATAAAGAAAGTTGCTCCTCGGAGCAGAGAAATCTCCATGTCTTTCTAGAGGGTCTGCCTCACTTGTGAAATCTTCTTGTAGAGCTGAACTATGACTGAGAATATAAAAAAAAAATCAATCAAAAAATGTCTTTCACAGGGATTTTTTTCCACAGCTAATCATTTGGCATTTGTAATTCTTTTTGTTTTAATGAATTTCATCTGAGTTAGAGGTGATGAGGCAGCCCCTTTCTATAATGGGATAGATTTAAAAAGTATATGAAATAGGAAAAAAATAATTCTGAAGAGCTTTCCTTTAGCAATTCAGGGGGATCAAGCCAAAGGAAACCCGCAAGGTGGGGATTTCTCATTAGCAACCAGAATAAATAAAACCAGCTGAATAGTGTTTTGGAAAGGTCTGGAAATAGCCTGGATATTGTTGTTGAAATAAACAAAGTGTGGGGATAGCTGAAGCAAAATAAAACCATTCCATTTACTGTTTTAACTGTGCTTGTAAAGAGACTAGTTCTGGCTTAGACACTTAATGCTATTTAAAAATATTTTGAAATCTTTATCCTGTATCTCAAGATCTTAAATACAAAGTTGCAATTTTTCTTAGCCCGGGCAAGGAAACTTTCATTCGGTGAAAAGTCTTCCATAAACTAAAAACCAAAACCCCTTAAGCCAGACTGGAGAGAAGCTCATTGTATTGCCTTATACGTTTTGTTCTGGGCACCTGAGCAGGGAACAATGCACCACTTTTCAGTAGAACAAAAGATTCCTTCATTGCCCAAATGCTGGGAAAGATGACAGCTGCAAAATCGGAGCCTCAGAGGACAGGTAGCTCGCAGGAGTCCTAATAGGAAATGGACTATTCATGCAGACTTTAATGTCTAACCCTATCTACTTCAAACTGGAGTAAGATTAGCCTCCTTTAAAAACATGTACATGTTTAATGGTAACCCTAGATGATTATGGTTGTGAGAGATCAGATGCAAAAGTAGAGAAAACAATGTGTCATACATCAGTGTTTATGAGAGAACTTTTCAAGTTTTAATATACTAAAATATAAATGATAATTCTCTTTATGTGAATTTGTGCTTTTTCACCTCAAATTATCTCAAGCAAATTCTATTAAAAATCATTAACAGCATGTCAGCATATTTTAATTCCTTCATTCTAGATCTGATATAATTTAAAAATAAGACTTAGGATGAATGTTGTCAGTTGACTGAAGCTTCCATTAACATTCTCATGTTAAATGGAAGCCGGTAATTTTTAATTTTTTTTTTTCCCCGGAAATATATTATTGTATTGTAAGTATATTTCAGGCTTCCTGACAGTTGTATGTGAAGAAGGTGATATAAAGGGATGGTGAGTGACAACTGGGCACTAACTTGCAATACTAGGAGAGTTCAAAGGTGGGGACCTGACTTTTGCACCCGCCATTCACCACAGATGTAGGCAAGTTTACGATTGCTTTGCTCTGCCTACATCCACGAGTCATGCAAGCTTTATGGTAATTGTAATGATTGTGTGAAATATACTGAGGGCTGTTCCTATTCAGTTATATCATTTTTTTCCCCCAAGAATTTTCAATTGTAATTTGAAGCTGAAATTTGAAACTGTAGGAAAGTTTTTCAGGAAAAAGCATAACAACTGATAATGACAGATTCTGTAAATTCTTAAGAATTTCTTTTAAGGCAGTGGTTTTATGCTAGATGTATATCGATTTAACTATGAATAGGATGTGCCTCCTCATGAAAAGATTTTTCTTTCACTGGCTAAACTCAAAGAGGTTTAGAAATAGGATTCACAAATGTGCATTCCTTTTCTTCATGTTTTTTTAAGGTGTACATGTAGAGATTCTGTGATAGGTGACTGTAATATTTGCAATACCCTTGCTAGAAAAAATAAGTTAAACTGTCGAACCTTCTCAGTTTCTGCCTGTAGGTGTAGGTGCATTTTTATGCACGGTTTCACTTTAGACTCTAATTGTTGCAAAGGGAGTTGTTTTTATGTGTATAAAACAGGTGGAACGTGGAAGAGCTATCAGTTTTTCAACTGTCATCATGGAGCTGGGCTTCTTGTGTATGAGTAGTGTTGCAACACCTCATGAAAAGGGATTAAACTGGAGGAGGGAATGGACAGAGGAGAAGAAATATTTCAACAGATGCAAAGGCTGACAAAAGCAAATCTGTACAATTTACATGAATTGCAGCAGTGTTCTTCAGATTCAAAACATGTAAACCCATGTTCCCACCTACTCTCACTGTGCTAGAATTTCTGATGGAATAACGATGATGATATTTACTGCAAAACTATGTGATTGTTTTATAGTTTTCTTCAATAATCCTCTGTGCTTCAGAATTTCTTCTAAGTTACAACAGCCCCATGTTGTCAATTCCTCAAAGGAGGGACTGTCATTCATTCTTTTTTTAATTTTTTTTTTTGTGTTTACATTCCCTTATGAATCCTGTCTATTTCTGCTGCCCCTGGGAAATGGCCTTGAATTACAATATATATTATATTACCATCCATCCGAATGAAGTTATGTAGAGAATTCAAAAAATGACTACCCAGAAATGGCCAAATGACCCACAGCAGCAACAGCAGAGAGTCAGGAACAGGTGACCTGTACTTGCAGATGCTTCCTGTGAGTCATAGCATATACTCTATGTGCTACTAGGTCTTTATATTACCTATGAAACTGAAACATCTCAAAATACTTCAGTCCATATAATAATGAATATTTTAGGTAGTGTTTTAGAATTTCTGTTTGATCACTGTTTTTTTTGCACGTGGGCTGAGCTAGGAATTTTGTAATTCTTAAAGATAATGCTTGTTATTAATTGTAATTCCATAATACCCTTAATTTTGACTTTACTATTTAAATTACATTAAACGACACTAGAAAAGGTGATCTCAATTTTGAGGAAATTGTTAAGTAGATTGTTAAGATTTACACAGTTTAATACTGAGGTAGAAAGAATGATAGATGAATAGAAGGAACAGTATAATGGTAGGAAACATCAGTTTGGAGTCACAGGTGGGGGGGTAAGTAGAGTTGTAATGAAGTAAAATAAATGGGAAAAAACGAATGTGGAATGGAAGAAAACTGAGTAGGGCAGGAGAAGATGAAAAGGTGTGAAGTTGAAAAGAATAGACTGTTAAAGAGGGAGAGACCAAATAGTCAATGCAGGGAGTAAAAGTCCAGTCGAGACTGCAGATAGTCCTCTGACTACCATGTAGTCCCAGTTAAGCTGTTCCTCCTTCTACTCTCTTAAACAGCCTGAGTCTCAATGGTCTGATGTGATTTTTTAATTTTTGTTTTTATTTTTATTATGTGCTGTTTCCTCAGTTATGAGTGATGGAGGAGTTCTATCTGCAGACACTTCCGCTTAAAAGGGACAGGGTGGTGACAGGCTACTCTTTGTGTGCGGTCCTCTTGACCTTGCGTTTGGTTTGCTATTTGATCTGGCAGGGCATGATGCAAGAGTTGCCTGTCTTCTAGTCTGCGAAGGACGATGGGGTGTTCCCAGGTCTCATAGACCTGGACCTTAATGGGGGTTACTACTAAAGTCTGTATTTTATCGGTAGGCCCGTAGGAAGGCTGTGGGAATGGCCAGATGACGTTGGATGGTTACCAAATTAATGCATTTTCAAAGTACTTGAAAGTTGCATCTATGGTTCTCGTTCAGTACATTTATCACAATGCACTCTATAAAAGTGGGGGAAGGAGTGAAAGCTGACAGAAAGACCGCAAGACTTTCTTCTTCTAGACATGCTTCTGTAGCAACTGTACTCTGTGGTACAGTGGTTCTTCAGTCTTTAACCTCTCATTGTTAGCTTCTAATGAGACACGTTTGTAAACGATAAATCTTGTCTTGAGCATAAAATTATCAGTGTCTTCTCCCTGTAGACCTGGACAAGAAATACAATTTTGTTCTAGCGAGGGAGAGAAGAATGCACTTCCAAAAAATATAATGTTTCATAGAACTGGTCTGTAACGGATAACTTTTCTTTTTTGGTATGTGTTACACTAGTAACTTCTTTACAAAAAAGGATACCATAAAATACAGAAAAGAGAACTGCAATATTTTATGGAAATAAGAAGGAACCTGAAGAAAGTAATGCCTTTTTAGTTAGTTTCAGCAATTTCATAATTCTGCTGTTTATTAATACAGCTTTAAATCTTACATCATTGCTTACCAGTGATGTTTTATGTGCAGGGACAAAAATGACAAGAAACTCGTTAGTACTTCTCTTGTGATCTATGTTTGTAACCTAAACATATCTTCTGGGAGGGTGTAAAAAATGTCTGCCTCTACATCTTCTGTTAATAGTAAGTGAATAGCATGACAAGGCATCTTCTTGACATTTGCCTACTTGGTAAACGGTGTGGGTGGTGGACCTTTTAATGGAGAAAGTTAAAGACCATTCTTGGTCTGTAATGGCATATAATAGTAAGTAAGCTTTTGCATACGGATAGTTTATATGAAAAGCCAAAGCGTCTATCTTCTTGAATGAAAGTGCTTCTTTTATCCACTTGCTGTTTCCTTTAAGGTCTTGGGTCAGTCTGAATGTGAATCCAATGATTCCAGATTTTAAGTCAAACCAGAAATCAGAGAGTATTAAATACTACTATTTAAAAAAACTCTCAGAATTAATTTTGTTCTAATAATTAGTATTGATATAGTCTATCTTACCAAGGATCCCAAAAATCTTTCCAAAACTGAAACTTTGAAATGGTCGTATTCAAGGTCGGAGTGTTTCTCTGAAACCTTCATCAGACTACGCTCTTAAACATGTAGTATTGTTTGCATGTGAATTTGGATAATTTCATCCTCTAAATTGCTGGAAGTTAATGGGCTGGGTTTGATGCCTCAGAGAGAGAATCCCAAAGAGATCTCCCAAGGACAATTCTTGGCTTCCATGAAGTCAGTACATTTCTTTTTTCTGTGGAGTTCAGTGCTATTAAAATGTAAAATCTGATAAGAAGACTAGGCTTTAAGTGGGTACTTCCTGTTCACTTGTTTCTGGCTTTGTAAAATGTATTACACATTTTATGGAAAATCAAGTGTCCGAGGAATTTATTATCTAGTAGACTATGGAGATGACTGCTTGCCTTGAGGATAGAAGTGATAGTAAGTGAAGATTATTGCCACATCCTGTGAGTCAGTGGCTTTATCACCACTGTGACTGGTACTGCGATATACCGTGATAATACCACTGTAGTTGGTACCCCTTCACTGGGGCAAGAAGGAGTCTTGTTATCTCAGGAAAAGGCTCTCTCATCCCTCTGTGAACCCTGGGCGATGGAAGCGGGAGTGTCTGTCAGGGCAGGGTTGGAGCTAGTTGCTTAAAGAATTGTGGTCATCCTGGATTTTCATATCTGCACAGTATCTGTTCTGTGGTTGACATGTGGTCTCTGTCATGATAAATTTATTTCACATGATCTAATGTATTTTGTAGCAAAAGTCCATCAATTATTTCTGTCTTACAAACTTCTTAAAAAATTACTTCTTTGCATTAGCCCTTTCATAACAGGAATAAGCGCTCTACTGAGAAAGCGTGACTTTCTTGTAACCTTTCTAAAAAGGAAGAATGAACCTTTCTCTTTCAGTCACAGGTTCTTCTGCATTTCCATAACATGTCATTACATTATGGAGGAAAGAAAAGAGGAACACTGATCCTGCATTATGTCCAATTTCACACTTAAGTACGTGGTCATCATCACATAGAGCTTTTCTGTTGCAGCTTATACAATCAGGAATGTAAGGATTACACAGAGTATACCACGTACATTGTACTACTTCCTGACAGTCTAAAATATCACAGAGCACAATAGCAGTGCCTCTCTCAGAATGACTGCTGACTTTCTTTTGTCAAACCCATGAAGATAAATCACATAAGCTTCTTAAAGTTGGAATAATAATCTTTGGTGATTAAAACAGCTGATGAAAGCTTTAGAAGTTGGCTTATTGCCACGTACTGATTTCCTGTCATGCCAGGTAATGTTGTTTGGCCAGCTAGGGGCAAAGTTACTTCCTCAGAACCTTGCTTTTGTTGATTCTTTGAAGTAACAAGTCTCAACACTTTAAATTTAATGAATCTATTAGATATGTTTTGTCCCTCCTTAGCTGTTAATAGTTCTCTGCAATGTTAAGTGTGGTTTTTAAGTGAACAAAATGCCAATTTGTTGCAATACTCTTAAAGCCAAAGTAATTGTCTCCAAGATTTGAAGTCAGAACTTTATAGTAAACCTGCATTTTTGCAATACTGTTCATTGTCTATGATGAAGCCCAACAGCATTATTAGTGTCATTCTTGTTTCTACAGCATTATTTTCAGACTTAAACATTGTAAAATAAAGAATGGAAATTAACTCTGCAACATTAACATTAATACTAATGTTGGTGAGTGTTAAGAAAAGGCACGCATATTCTTCATAAATGGATTTAGTTCTATGATTAGGCCCATGCATTTAGATATAACTATATACTTTACAACTCTGGACATTTTACATCAATTTCAGAAAAACATAAAAGGAAGATTTTTAAAATGAAACAAGAACAGCAACTTTGGAGTAGCCCTTGTACTACTTAATTTGATTTCTGTTTGTTTTACCTTGTGCTCCTCATTCTAAATTGTCAAGAATTAAAAGAATTTTATTTGTAAAAAAATTAGTTTTAACAGATACAAGGCTTTGAAAGCTTGGGGGAAAAAACACGGGTTACTTCTGACTAGCATTTAGGATTTTAAAATAAATAAATTAAACCCATAATTCTGTTACAAAAACCATTCCTACTTGTTTATGTCATTAAAGCTGCCTCTCTTGCAAGGAGAGTTAATGATACTGAGATTTATATAAGGTATCAGTTTCAGGATGGTATCTTTAGATTACTACAGATAGGTTTTAGAGTTATCATTTTAGATGAATGGAGCAATTCACACCTTTCCAAATTTTTTTCATACTCTTTGCAGACTCCAGTGAGTGTGTATCGGTCTTCACCATGCTCATGTTTAATATTTTTTTTTTGCTAGTTGAGGCAGATTTTGTAGGTGCAGAACTGCAAAATATGTGCTCTGTGGGTCTTAGTTTCCAACTTTCCTCATGTGACTAGTTTGCTGATGTTGGACTAATTTCTTGATTTTTTTTTTTCCTACTTGTTTATGTCCAGATTTAGCTCTTCTAAAGTCATCTTCCTATTTTCAGAATGTTCTTGTGCCAGAATGCCCCTATTATACTGTATTATATTAGAAAGATGTTAATCTGCTTGCATTCATACTTTTCCTGCCTTTTTTGAACCTTTAGATTCTCACATTCTTTTGGAATTTATCAAAACTGAATACATTCCATGTCCAGTGGATTTTCTGTGTTTTAATTTCTCTCTCTACATATAGGCATTCATTGAAAGCTTCAATTCTGTGAATTAGGCTTCTGTAAGTGCATTTCTTGTATGTGTACAAATTATTTTATAATTAATCTACTGTATACAATAATGGCAAGTTGAAATTCGTACTTTATCAGATAAAACTGTATGCATGTGAACATAGAATGCAAACAAATTATCAACAGAGAAATGAATGATAAGCAGATTTTACAGCAAATGTCTTTTCTGAAGACTTTATCTTATTTGCAGGGATTCAGTAAATCAGGACCAAAGGGTGTTACCACTCACATAGAGGAATTATTAGGAAGCTATAAATAAAAGCTCTTTCCTTCAGCCTGATATATGTTTATCCATTTTCAGGTTTCCCCATCATGTCAGTAGAATTAACAGTTCCTTCATGAGTGAATAAAGACCTACCTGTATTTTCTGTGTTCCTCTACTGCAAGCCATCAGCAAACACTCTGATAATAAATATAATTTAAAAATTGCATCAGGTCAGTAATATAGTATTATCTATTTCTCAATCTGTTTTAGTTAAATATTTTGTTACTAGACATTGTATCACAATAAGTGACAATAAATGATAGGAATAATCTGATATGGCAGAAAATAAAGTTATGAAGTGAAATCAAGCCAGCAAAAGCAGATACCTAAGATGAGTTAATGCTTGAAGGCATAAGGAATGGGGAGTAGACTTGTACACAACAATGAAGAAAGCAAAAAGAAGATAAGAGATTCAGTTTATTGCCAGATAGGTTTGAACTGGAAGTGAAAGAAAGGACAGGGTTATCAGTGACTTAATCTCTGCTAAAATGTTAGTTGAAGAAGAATTGGATGTAAAAACTGGGAGAAATGTGAATCTGCCCAAGGTGACTGCTAACAGCCACAGTGTGCATGTTGCATTAAAAAATGGTTTGAAAATTATCTGTGTTTCATATTAGAGTGCTGTCTATTGATACAAACCTTTAAGAATAGATCATCTCTAATTTAAGTCTTTTATTCCACACAAAATATCTGTGGGCTAAGAGGAGTTATAACTGTCTACCTCCATTTCATAAGATCAGTTATAAGGTCCTCCATTAGTTCTTTAGTATTTCATATATGATCTCTTCAAAAGATGCATTTGAACTTAAAGCTTACTCTTTTTATACATAAGAATTTAAGACCACTCAATATGGAGAAATGTTTTGTAGCTGGCCTTGCTCTGTTTTCATATAAGCTGCATGGTAAGCCTATACTCTTCTGTATACTGCTCTCTAAATAAGTGACTTGCCAAACATTAGTGAATCTACTGTGCTGCCAATTCAATAAATCAATACTAAGCTAGAATCCACCCAAGTAAACGGCTTTATTTCTTGCACCAGATGGAAATGAACTCCTACAACAATGTTTAGGCTTCTTTTGAAAGTCTTAAGTGTGTGCCCTAAGATGCCATAGCTTGTATATACGATATTTTGGGTCTCCTTCTGTCTTCCTTTGGGTCTGGGTTATAGTCTTTATGTGACTTCTGGGTTTAGGCAGTGACACAGAAGAGATGTGGCAAAGCCACGAGGGATAAGTTGTTTTCTGTTTTCTTCTTATTTCTAATATTCAACTAGATGTCCCCATCTTTCCTGTAGGCCCCCTTTAAGTACTGAAAGGCTGTGATAAGCCTTCCCCAGAGCCTTCTCTTCTCCAGACTGAACAGCCTCAAGATGGGGACAAACATTTTAGCAAGGCCTGTTGCAATAGCACAGGGGGTAATAGTTTTAAACTAGAAGAAGATAAAAAAGATAAATTTAGACTAGATATAAGGAAGACATTTTTTACAGTGAGGGTGGTGAAACACTCACTGAGGTGAGGTTGTCCATAGAGGTGATAGATGACGCATTCCTGGAAACATTCAAGGTCAGGTTGGACAGGACTCAGCAGCCTGATGTAGTTCAAGATATGCCTGCTCTTTGTGGTGGGGGTTGGACTAGATGACCTATAAAGGTCCCTTCCAACCCAAACTATTCTGTGGTTCTATGATTTAACCTGTGTATGCTTCAGATATTAAAGGTAAACTAAGCTTAATTCAGTAAAACTCTCTGCCACTTTATGTAGCTACATGTAATAAAAATAAAGAACAAATTGCACATACATTCTTCCCACATAAAGCTACTGATATTTTATCAATAGAGTGTAAGTACTCAATTGTACACATATATTTAAAAAAAAAAGTCACACCTTTTTTGAAGTAATAGTAATACTCTGCTAGAAGAAAACAGCTGATGACAATCTCAGAGAACCTGCCATGTCAGGTGTTGGCATCGCAGAGAAATGAAAGAACTCAGGCTGCATTCTTCATTCTATCAAAGTGTATGAGCCTGGCTCTTAGATGCCGACTGTGCAAGGGGCCTCTGTGAAAGTAGTGATTTTTATCCTGTTTCCTTTTAAGCTTCTGTCTATCAGTGCTGACTTACAGTATCTGTTCATGTGCTCCGGACCTTGTTTGCTAACACACTCTGAGACTGAATACAATGCACCTGCCCTTTTGGCCACATTAAAAAAGGGAGGCAGATGAAAAAAAAGTCACAATGACTTACTAACATTTCTATCTGAATCGTAATAAATCATAGTTAATGTATTTCTTTTTTGAGAGTTCTTATTATCCACTACTATTTAAATGAGAAGAGGAGGAGAAGACTGCACTGGACAGGATGTGTAGGGTCTCTCCTGTGTGGTGGTTTGACAGTCCTGCAGTCTTTTTTTTTTTTTTTTTTTTCCCCTCTGTACGTCTCATTAAGTTTCACTGTTTTATTTTAAAGTAAACTTATGTCTGTCACCCATCAGTGTTTGACTTCCACCTGTGAAATTTTTTTTTCCACCTGTGTGCTTCTATGAAGCATTAAGTATTAGTGCAGACAGTGCTCTTATTGGCATCATTGAGGTTTTTGGGAGGATCGGTCTTAATTGCACTGCCTAGCCCCAAGCTGAACCCATGGACCCATGGGCCTGGGCCTCTGGGTGAGCCTGGGCTTCAGCCCTTGCCTGAGCAGAGCTGTGGGCAGACCTGTGTCTTGTCCTGACTGGATTTTCTGGGCTGACCTCAGACCTGGCTTGTCACCTTGCCCATATTTGATTGATTGCCACCCCTTCCCTGCTCAGGTCTTGGGACTGCACCTTGCCAATGAGGTTCCTGCCCTGCTTTCTTCTGGGGCCCCCTCTGGTGACCTTACCGTGTGAACAGTCCTATTCTTGCTATGTCTAGCATGATATACAGTAATGTGTCTAATAATAATATCTTATTGATCCAGAAGGATAAATAATGAAAAAGTGTTGTAGAATCACTCTCTCTCAAATGTTGCACATTTGCTAACATTTTATAGATGATATAAAAAAAAAAAAAACCCACACCCTTAAAGCTGTGATGATTTTAAGTATGAGTCAAGGCTTTATGAAAAACTTTCATCATACAAGCCCTCCATTAGAAGCCTGTATACACAAATTTTGAAGTATTTCCCCTATTTTGCCTATGCCAGCAAGAGCATGGATGGACTCTCTTACTTGCTTCAAGCTGCAAGTGGCACAGGAAGTCAGAATTGGCTACAGCAAATGAATATAAATCAGTTCTGTTGGCAGTGGGAAATATAAGTAAGCTTCTTGCACCAGTAACCTTTCCCTACATATTTTTAAGGTACTGAGGCAGAAAATATGAGAGTCCAGTCTTGGTTCCACTCCTTCACATTGTGATGGAGCCCTTACTCTTACCCTTAGGGACATGTGGTGGATAGTAATTGAAGAAAAACACAGACTGGTAAAGTAGTTTAATAGGGGTGATTATCATCTGGGTAGAGAGGGACAGAATTAGTTAAAAAGTGTCTTCTAGAGGATAATACTTGGAATAAGTAACTGTTTTGACTTCTAAGTCAGATTTCATTGTCCTAGACTTGGTTATATTTAATAACTCATATGCTTTCTTCCTGTGTTTGGGGGATGGATTGAAGTAGGGATTGCTCAGCAACTTCTCAAATCTCCTTACGGCTATAAGGCCCAGTAAGAATTTTTCATGCTGGCACAGCAAATTCAGCACATTAGTTGCAAATGGGTCTGAAATTACAGCCGTTCCCCTTAGAAAGGAAATCTTTTAGTGTACAGGACCTGCTGAAGTGGTGGATGTGAAATGGATCCTTCCTCTTGCACAATTCCTTCAGCAAGAAATAGTTAAATGTTTCTGCTGCACAGGCTCTGAGGCTCCTGAAAGAGGGCATCTCACAGCGTTTCTGTCTGTATCCAGCATGGGGAACTGAGGCCAGCTGTCCAATCTTTCCATCATCACTACCATCACTTCACATTCTGAGATGAAACAAACTAGAACAACGAAGAAGCAGTATAAAAGACTTGAACTGCATTTGAGACTTATGTCAAAAATGTTTCAGTCCTCAGGTAATTTGCTCAGTTCTGGCTCCTTTCGTATTTACTTCAAAGCTTCAGTGAAAATGAAAGGATAGAAAATGGCATTTAGGTTTGCAGATAGCTGCGGTCACATTCTTGTGACTCGATCTTGCCTTGTTGAAGGGTGTCTTCCCCTTAAAAGTCAGGAGCTGTCTACACATCTTGAGGAAATGTCTTGCATCAGGGCTAGTCAAGGATACAACAGACCTAGTAAATTGTGGGATTTATATCTGTTTTCCTATGATATACTACATTGCAAATGAATATAAATCAGTAAATTAAATTGGTTTACCTAAAAGTAGCATCTGCTCTTATTGGAAAATAATTCATTTGATCAAATAAAACTTCACACAAACACTTAAAAGTCAATGAAAAAGTGATATCGTTTGCAGGATGCATCAAAGTTTCATGTTTCCTATGTGTGTCATTAACATCAGTTTGCACAATCAATGTAATATAACATACTGCAGCCCTGTTCTAAGCCTGTAGTTAATTTTAAAAAGAGTAATTGAGTTGCATTATTCCAACATAAGATCACAAATGTGAAATGCAGAAAGAGACAACCCAAATTCTACATCTCCTACTGTCATTGCAGGGAAACTCTTAAGGGCCCTCTGCCTTGCTCAGTACAGGGTAGATGTCTTTGTTTCACCTCCCCTTGTCTTCATTTCATAGTCAGCAAGAATGGGACACTTAGCTCAGTGCTACTTTGTTTTATATAAACTGGCTTATTTAGCTCTCTTGCATAGCTTTCTGGTACTGCCTGTAGTGGCTGAATGCTAACAAGTGTGTGCTATGGATGACCAAAATGATTTCTCTGGTCTTATAAATCGCCAAAGTGTGAGAGAATTTTCACTGAGATCTGCGTGACATAAGGGGGTCTTCCATACAAGTTTGTAGTGTTTGTGCCAAAGTTCAGAGGTGACAGAATATCTGAACAAAATTTCATATGTGAGATAAATATATATTTAATGTTGTGTGTGTGTGGAGGAGGAGGAGTGGGGTCAGGGAAGAGAGATAGAAAGCACTGTTATATTATCATGGTTGGATGGCTTTAATTGATATAGCTGAAGTTTTACAGAAGGACTGATCCTGAGGCAGGTGCAGGTGGCATTTGTTCAAATGCTTTAAGGGACTGCAAATGGCAAATGTTATTTAATTGTTGCTACACATCACTGTTTGCAAATTTACTTGGGAACATCCAAAGACCAAACGGTGGCCAAGTATTGAGTTGTATAAGGCAATGCCAAACATTTTAAAAAATCCCAGTTTTTAAGTTAAAAGCTTACTTCATCCTCGAGAATGGCTGGACTTTATAGCGTAGTTTAAAAGGGAAATTTGGAAAAGTTGGTGTTGCATAAAACATCAGCAATACTTCACCTGATTTATCAGATCAATAAATGGTTATCAGTCTTACCTTAATCAATAACTTGAGATGTAAGGTGAGGGCAGGGACTGCCTTTGAACCAAATTAAAGTTTGGGGCAGAATGTCTGCTGCTGATGGGGAAAGTTATTATGACTTCGGTGGTGTTAGCTCCAAAGTTTCCCTAGACAGGGCATGTTCTTAGTGTCGGTGGCTCCTTGTATTAGAAGTAGTTAAACTGTTACTTTTTGGTGATGGAACGGGCAAAATCTGAGTATTGATTTTACTCTGTCTATAGCTGTAGCTAGTGGAGCCTTTTGCTGTAATTTACTTTCTATAACCTTCCAGTTTTAAACTGCATTTATTCTACATCCATGTAGGCATTTAACCGAGTCCCAGAAGCCTGTCTGTCCTATGTTCCCTTTTGCTATTCCATCATTAGGAAAACGTGCTGAACTCTGCCCTTGGGCCGCCCCCCCCCCCCCCCAACACCGTCCACCCACCCT
>VXAK01015070.1:75914-92407 GCA_013399435.1 Arenaria interpres
GGCCTTCAGTGAAAACAGCATCGGGACCCCTATATTACCAGTTTTAAGAAAGCAGGAATTGCCAGCATGTTTTACATGATGAAAAATCAAGTAGAGAGACTTAATTTGTGCAAACATCTAGTATCTCATTAATACAAAGGTAGATGTGCTTATAAATGGAGATTTTTCTCTATTAGGATTTAAGAGCTCTTGCAAACTTTGCCACAGTAACATTTTATTTAAGAAACAGTCTAAAATAGCCCCTTCTCATCAAGATAAATAGTTGAGTGATGTGAGCTGCAGGGGCTGCTTTTCCAGGGAATCACTCAGTTAGCATTTGTACGACAACCTGCATCCTTTGTATCCATCACTTTGAACTGAATGCAAAATGAAACTGTCTCACCCTTGGACCGAGGTAGACAGTTTTTTCTCTTTTACCATCCCTAAGACAAATTAGGAATGTAGGAAACCTTTCACTCGGAACAAAACGATGATTATAGCAGGTAACAGGACCTCACATTAATCAGTGCTTTCAAAGAAAAGGCCTCGACCTGTGCCCTTTGTCTAGCCTACTGGTAGGTACGTTTTTTTTTCCAGTTTCTTTCAGTGTCAGGGCATTCTCTTTCTGTGTAATACATTCTCTTGGAAAATGTTTCTCTTTTCAGGCAGTCCTTCTGCATTGATCAAAACCCCTCCAGAAAGCCACTGTAGAAATCTGAACTTATAATGATGTTCTTTTATATTTTCTTACAATGAACAATGGCTCTCTCAATACTAATGGCAACAGTACATAGATAGAGGCAACAGTGCAAAGAGTTGGGGGGAAATAGCCATTATTTGCAAGACTTGCTGTTTCATGTCCTGAAAAAAAAAAAAAATCCTGTCTTCTGTAGCCAAATCTTTACTACCTCTTGTTGAAAACATTCAAGGCCTTTGCAAACCAATGCTGAGATGAGGAAAGATAAGAGTGGATTAACATTTTTCTTCTTTTTGGAAGAAAACATTACTGACAATTAGATGGCAAAAGATCTTAGTTCTCCATCCCTCCTGGATAAAAAGAAAGAGAAAACATTCTGCTTGCTATCCTTTTTTTTGGTTCGCTGGCCTTGACCTTTAAAACAATTATCCCGCAAACATCAAGCCTGAGAGTAAATTAATGGGACTGAATATGGCTTCACTGAATAAAAGACTCCCTCTACTGCTCGAAATACAGATTGCCAGACAAAACAAAATGCTTGTTTACAAAAGGGGGCACAAAACATAGAGCAAGTATGTCACTGCTTTATTGTCAGTCTGGTCAGATTTTTCTTATCTTTAAAGTCTGTGTGTTTTTTTTTTAAATTAATGTATTTAAAATATTAGGAATGCAGAGAGTGATGGAAAAGTGTTAGACAAATGATGTAATGACATTCTTTATCAAAGATTTAGAAACAAGACTGCCTATAAGCTTACTTGTTTTACTTAACGTTCATGAATACCAGACTGGCTTTAGTTGAGTTCAGTTAATACTCACTCAGCAAGGAACAGTTTTCAGTTTCAAAGGGAAAAGAACATTTTAGTGGGAAAACGAAGAAGTGATTTCACTAGGGAGTAAAAAAGGTGCAATGGCTTAGAAAGTACAACCAGAAACTAGGCTGCTGAAGAAGGCCTGGAAACCTTTGAATTCCAAAAAGGAACTTTAAATCTAGCCCTGCAGTGAGACCCCCAAACCTCCCTCGCTGGCTTTGCATTTAATTTTTGTCATTTCAATGTCTTAGATATTTTTACTGCATTGAAAGTTATGATAGATGTACTCAGAACTGGTAGTGGGTAGAGGGAGATGATTATTTTCATAGTATTACTTCAGCTGATGGATATATCATTGTTGCATTTTAAATTGTAAGCTTGCTTGTGGTATAACAAACATGACAAATCAATTCTGCCTTTATACCAAGACGAATATTAGGTGTATATTTGGCTCTAATTTTTTTTTTTATTGCCTCAGTACTTTGCCTTTTTAGAGCTACAAAAAAGCAGTGCTTGGAATGCATGCAAGATTTTAGGTAATTTTAATAAATACAGAGAGAATAGATAAGATAGAAGATAAATGATTGTTCATTAGCTAAGTAAAACCTAGTGGGCTGATTGCTGGTGTTGAAATATTAGTAATGTACTTGAGTGTAAGTAAAGGCAATGGTAGAACTTTAAGCAACTGACAATATTGGCAATTTAAAACTTCTTAAGCTGTTCATTAGGTTTAAGTACCACAGCGGAATGTGAGGCCAAAGTGAACAGGAGGGTAAACATACGGCAGGCTTGTACAGATGGAAAACCACAGATGGAATAGTTCAAGAAAATCAGCTGATGCCGTTATTCTGGCAGGAAGGTCTACTTCAGAATGGGAAAGTCAGCTAAGTGATCAGAATTTCTCAGTATTTCTGATATTTTGCGTCTTCTCAGCAGAGCAAGTGTTCCTCACAAAATGTCCTTGACTCTTTGTTGCAGGCAAACCCAGTCTTGACTTGGGCAACTTCACTTAATTTAGTTATTGCTAATTAACATAATAAGTCAGGTATTGAAGAGAAAAATTAGATGAAAACAATTGAGCAAACACTTAAGTAAACACTTTTTCCAGACCTTTCCCAGACTCAACTTCAGTTTAACGCCTCTTCTTCACCTTCACAGTCTCTCAACTTCTTGTTTTCCCAGCACATAACACTCGGTCTGTCCTGGTCCCACTGGTGAAGTGGTGGGCAGTGCTGGAGGCTGGGGTCAGCATATAATTATTTCTTTCTGCTGCTCCTTGATTCCAAAACCAGTATAAAATAATCCTAATTATGGAAACAATGTTTTGAAACATGGCAATGGTCAATATAATTTCAAACATTTCTTGCCTCCTGACTCACTCATTTGGATTCTCTTTCATTCTTTTAAAGAATCTACCAGACAAAACAGTTTGGTACTATTTTGAACTTAAGACTCTCCTTTTTTTCTTCAAAAGTGCCTTAGAAAACTACTTTGTGACTATTTACAGGCTAAACCTTGAACTAATGTGTTGTCTCCAATATTCCCCACACAAACTCCTAAGTGGGAAACTTCTCCATGCATACTCACCCTCCTCTTCTCCCAGAACTCATGATCCCTTCTCATTCCATTTGCTTCTCCTGCTCTGTTACTTTTTGTTGCTGCTGTTCTTCCTCCAGATCTTGCTGCCTATGCTCCTGCTCTTCCTGCCATCTGCCCATTTCTTTTGTTTTCATAAATAGAAGAATTAAAATAACTGCCTGGACATGTAGCCTGTGATCTTGTACATAACGGAAGTGAGAGAAACGTGTAATCCCCTTCGATGCAAAGTTCACCATCTTCAGAAGTCTGTGTTGGCTTCCATGTTTCTGTTTTTATGAAATATGATTTAGGAAAGAACCACAAAAAGTAAGAAGGCCCTTCAAACTGAGGCTGTACTTAGCCTTCTGTTCAGCTTCTCAACACCTGCAAAGCTCTGTGTTTGTAAGGGGAAGTCTGAAGGCGGCAGGGGGTCATGGATCAATTCTAGGGGAAAGGGACTCATGAGCTGAGGTGAATTGCTTGAATTGCCAACCCTGCACAGATATATTTAGCATTTCCAGTGGCAAGACATAGACTAGCTGAATTGTTAAATCAGCAGTTCAGTTACTGCCTTATGGTAAAATGGATTTAGCATAAGCATATTTAGGAAATTGCTGATTTAACATTTATCAGGCCATAAAGTAAATAATGTGACAACTCTGTAATTAGGATGGCTGCAGAGCAAGCACAAAGTGAGGACGTATCTCTGGGTCAGCTTTGGGACTGACTCACCAGAAGGCTGGACAGAGTGAGAGGGTACAAAGGGCCACAGACCATGGTTATCTGAAGGGATAAAAAGGCACCTCAAAGACTAAGAGGTGAGACCAGCAGAAGAGAACTGACACTGCAGACCTTGGAGTCTGAGCATCAACTCCTACAGAAGCAAACACTGTTTTCCTGGCCGCCTGGCCACATCAGGTGCTATTTCTCTGCATTCTTCTCCTGTGAGTATGAGCTCCAAAGACCAACAGAGTTCTCATCTTAAATGAGTCAATTTCAGGTAAATTAGTTTTCCAGGACGAAGTTATGTAGGATGTAATAATGAAACCTGATGTCAACTTGAGACTTGAATCATGCAATTGAATAATAATCCATAAACATAATACTGGATGATGAATTCATGTTTACAGAGAAAGCTGACTTTCCAATACTCTAATCATTCAACCTTTATCTGCAAAATAACAAGGCTACATGACAATAAAAAAGCAAGTGTTATGATCTTCTCCACTTTGAAATGTTAAATCTATTAAGCGTATTTTTTGGTGTCAGAGCAAAACAACATAGCACAATAATCGCTTTGATTTTCCTGATTTTTCCTGTATGTCTTTAATGCTGTTTCATCTTTTCATAGGCATTTAGTATGATTTCTTCTTTATGCTTTTGATAAGTTACTTTGTCAGTATTCTTTCAGAAAAATCTTTATGATCATGGACCAATGCAAGAACCATAAGCTGACAAAGATTTTTTTTTTATTTTGTCTTGCTTTTTATCATACCTGCTATTGAAAAAATTAATGGACTACAGAAATTGGTTTCTAATGATTTTATAGATTCTCCACTTAACATACAGTTTCTCAGATTCTTACTTTCTGCAGTGAGAGGAAACAACAGAGAAAGACATTCTTTCCATAAAAATCCGTGAAGAAAATAGTATCATAACTGGGCCCATGCCATAGATCAGAATCCAAATGTAAATATCCTTCAGATTACAGATATTTGAGTTAAAGATTTTAAAATCAGCCAATCTCATACCAAATTATCTTTTCCTTGGACCTATATTTATACACTTCCATATACCTGCCTGCAGATATTGTTTGAGTTTTGCAGGTGAAATGTAAATCCGTGGAGTCCATCAGACTCTCCCGGCAGCTGTGATTTGTCTGAGTTTCCATTACTGCAACTGCATCCGTTCGGCTTTGCAGTTTACATCAATTCCTGTAACTGATCTGGGAAGAAGCAAAGTCAAAGTATAATTTTCTTCAGAAGTAGTTAATAAGGAACTGTTAGAGGGATTCAATAGCTGCTGTTGCCTGCCAGGCTTGGCATCAAGGTCAAGTGCTTGGAGAATAAGACAAATAAACGTGTGTCTCCTAGGACTCTTAGCATCACAGACTAAACAGGTCTTTCTGTAGCTATGCAGACTTAAGAGTTTCTCTGGTTTATATGTACTTCTTTGAAATGTCTTTAACATTATGGGAAAGAACACACTTTGAGTAGCACGTTCCTGCAAAGTATGAGAACCTTGGAAGATTTTGCTTACATTTCTTTTATATTTCAAAATAAAATGAATGGCTAGGGAAGAAATGGTACTTCTGTACGTCATCACATTTTAAGGAGTAACCTTGTTATTTGCAGTGTAACTGGATATTAAACCTATAGATTTTAAATTTAGGTTGGTAAAGTGTAGCTTTTTTTTATATTGCTTTTACATGCTTTTGAACAAAGTGTGAATCCAACAGGGTCTCATGTGGCCATTACATCAGCTGGCTTCCCATTACCTTTACTCTTTTACTAGAAGGAATCTAATTTCTCATTCATGGGAAGAAAAATATCCCTTCAACTAGCCGGATTTGATTAAAATACTTTTCTTTTTCCCTATACAGACACAAATAGTAGCGAAAAATGTAGCTACAGTTAGTAAATGGCATTACCATGAAAACTAAAGGATGCCTTACTGACAAAGTAATGAGTCTTCATAAAAATGTTTGTGCTGTACTGATGGGCTGTGATTGTGTTAAGTGAAAGACCAAGATGAAGACTGTCTAAAATTTGCAGTTTTATTTAGGGAAGTCTGAAAAACTTTTTTTCTGGTCATACTTTCAAAAGCCTGACAGACGCAGTTCTTTTAACATTCTCATCTGACTTGACCTTACACAGTGACACAGGATAATTTGATATGACTAATGGGAATTATTCCGTAGGTATAATTGTTTTCAAGAAAGTCTATGCAGTTCAAAATTTTCGTATAAAATCTATAAGGTATTTTATGTAAGTACCTTAGCAAATGGCTTGTCAACAAAAGTGTAAAATATTCTTTACTCCAATGTGATTTGGCTATGAATTTTCAGTAATGTTACTAAGAAGAGAGTTAAAAAAACCCAAACAACAGCTGCATGCAAACAGAATATGAAATAAAAGCACAGAAATTAGAGGTTTTCACATTTGATAATATATACAGTTCAAACTCTGGAGATCTCATCCGGATTCTAGTTTGCTAGTTAGACATGTCTTATGGGATAAAAGAATGATGGTAGCAAACTGACCAACCTGCACGGCTGAACATGCTGTGGGTGTCAGCTAGTCCTCACCTTGCTCAGTGCAGTGTTGTGAAATCCAAAGTCATCCTTCAGTGGGTCTTTACCAAGTTCTCCACTGACGTAACAATAAATAATATGAGGCCAAGAGAGCAAGTATAATGGTTTGCCGTGGTCAATTCTTCATTTAAACACCCTATCTTTTAATTTTTCTGTTTTACTTTGTGACTACTAAAACATGCAATTTTTTTTCTGCTTTATATTTTTTCTTTAATCACTTCCCTTTGAGTTTAGTAATTTCAGTTTCCAGCTGCCCTTAACAATACTATTAACCCCAAGTGTGCATCATACATTAAAAATGTCACTAACATTCCATGTCATCATACCGACTTGCATTTAAAGCCAAAACAGGAGTCTGTGGAAAGTCTACATTTTCTCCATTAGGGGGAATCCTTGCTCTATCTTCTCCTGAAGGTTTTCATTTCTCCCAAAGCACTTTTAAGTTACTTTTCTCCTCTAAGAAATGCTGAAGTCTGTAGTTCTGTTTCTGAAAACTCTGTTTAAAGTAGTGGTCGGATTACTGATGCTTTGAGTTTAACAATTCAGTATGTGCAAGAGGAAGACTGTCTTTTGTTGATCCTCGCAGAGCATATAGTTCTTCTTGTTCTCTTTTGCACATAATTAGCTGTTGGTTGAAAAGCATAGTCCTTGCACAGATACATCTAACAGTTTAAAGACTGAATCAACAGACTTCTTTCAGAATCTTTCACTTTTTCAGAGAGTCAACATAGTGAAGAGTTCAGTGGCAACTACTGTTAAAGTTCGTTCTTCTACAAACTTTCATTTTGAGCCGAATCTGGTCTCATCACTTGGGCTGTTCAAAATATTCTGCAGGCAAAGCAATATTCATATGGAGCTGATTTGATTAGACAGTGTGAAAAATATAATAATTTCTGAAAAGTCCATTCAAAATCAGTGATGGTGTGGAATCTTAAGTGGGTTACCAAAATTTAGCCTTGACTAAAGATTTTTGCCTTCTAAAAATCTGAAATAATAGAAAAGAACTGTGGCAAAATCACTACTATTGGATAACTGTGAGGTTTTCTTTTTTGTTTCAAACAACAAAAGATCATTCACTGCTTCATGCTCTATTCTTCTGAGAGTCTCGTGTTATGGGAGCTGGGAAACCTTTGCAGTGCACAATGTGTTGTTTTTTTGTGAGTTTTGGGAGTTATTTGAGAGTCAAATAGGTGTGTGGGGAGCAAAGTTGATTTTATGAGGAGAGAGGAAGCAAAAAGGAAAAAGAACATCAGTGGTGGAGGAGGTGATTTCATCCTTGAAAGGGAAGTACTGTTTTTTGGGGGAGTCTTTCATCTTCCTCAAATACCAAGTGATCCAAAGCTACTATAGAAAAAAAAAAATAAAGCTTCTATCATAAAAAAAAAGCAACATACAGAGAGAAAAAGGTGGGAGAATAGAAATAGAATATAGTTATTTTTCAGGTGAAAGGAAATGAATTAGTAGTTTTCTGGTGGCAGGACGTGGTCAGAACAAATTCATGGTGACATTAATAGTTGCTATAGCACTGTCAGACAAACAACAAGTAATACCTTTTTGTAATGGTTATAGTCAGTGTCTCCACAGAGCCACAGTGCCTCTACTTGAAGCTGAAAGGACCAGAAAGAAAGCACAAAAAAGCTAAGCTCCTAAACGCACATTTTCCTTTAATCAAAACACTGAACTGGAGTCTTAATGCTGGATTTGGCAGTACCCTGACAAAAATGCCAAAAAAAGCTGGTACTGCCCTTTGGCATCCCCTTCAGGTTTAATCTATGCTACATAATTTTTACTTTGGGAGCATCCACCTGCAGTAAGTGATATTCATCACAGGCTCATTCAAGGGCAAAATGTTACCATTTGTAGTATTTCTTCTCAGCTGAAACTAAAATTGTCGTAGGAGCTGCTGAGGAAATCTGTTCTGAAATATGAAAGGCTAAAGTGAGCATTACCCGGTGATGCCAAGGAAGATTTTGGAACCTTCTGAATGGACAAAGTGATGCAAAGCTTCAGTGATGTGATATAAAAATAATTTTCAGCCAAGTCCTGAATTTTGAAAGGTGCATTAAGACCATACTTGCAACAATTCAGACGGAGCAGAAGAATTCAACAACAGCAACAACAAAGCCTTTAAGAATGCGTAGCTTTATCTAGGTTGCAGTTTACTGGGGATAGCAACAGTAGCTCTTGGGGCTCTATAGTGTTTTTTTTTTTTTCCTCAGCCAGCATCGGTTTTCAAAACTACAAAAGACAAACAAAATCAAAGTCTTCCATTCGTTTTGCCTGCTGAGTGTGAGTAGTTTCAGATAAAATGGGAACTGAACCTACCTATGCCTTTACAGAAGTTGAGTTACTCTCAAAGAACAACAGGAAACAGCAATATGGTAGTATTGCACCAGACAATGATTTAATTAGTTGAAAACTGGGCACGTGTGGCTGAGGCAGCAAATGGGCCAAAGTTTGAATTAGATTCTTCAGTAGCTTCTCTTCTGTAGCACTTTAGCTGCTGCGTGCTTGTGTATTTTGCATGTTTTCCCTACTGTAAGTGCATAAGAATATATTTTGGGCTGTTATTTTATTTTCCTGTTCCAATAACTGCCTTTATTTTTG
Organism: Arenaria interpres; assembly: GCA_013399435.1. Classification (NCBI taxonomy): domain Eukaryota; kingdom Metazoa; phylum Chordata; class Aves; order Charadriiformes; family Scolopacidae; genus Arenaria; species Arenaria interpres. The sequence continues at coordinate 84,898 of VXAK01015070.1, forward strand.
TATATATTTCACATGGCAGTGGCTTAATACAATGGACTAAAGAAAACACATTGCAAACAAATGATGATAGTGGATTTCACATTTTCCATTGTGCAGGGTATAAAATCAGAAGAATAAATATTCCCTTTATGAGACAGATGCATGGGATAGTTTTCAACCAAGATATTTTTTGGAATTATATGGTGATTTAAATGACAAAGATATTTCTTTTATACTCAAACCAACCTAACATATAGCTTATTATATGATTATAGAAGAACAGGTAGTTGTATAATGTGCTTAAAAGAAGTGCTATGAAATGTGCATGGAAACTGTCAACATTCAAACCTCAATTGAAGCCTTGCAGGGTGCAGAGAGCGTCTGTGAATACAATTAGATCAGATTTTATCTTTACAAGAAATTATAGGAATTTGAGTCTTTTATAGTTTATTCAAGTGCTTGCACTTGTATGTTATGTCTTGGAATAGCTTAACAAAACAGTACACAGGACACAACTATAGACTGTGGAAAAAGTGGAAAAAAACTAACTTCATCCAAAAATGGGCTTTACAATTAACTCTGGTGCTGGTGTTTTCAATGTCCTGAGTTTTACTGTGAGATATATTAGATGTAGATGTAGAGCTAGAAATTTAATTCATAGAGCTAAAATATTTCCCAGATAAATACAAGAAACCCCTTTCATAGAATTCTGTTTTTTGTTGTGTTGATAAGGACTGAGGATTTCTGTCTGCTGGGGGAGGACAAAATTAACACATTAGAAAAGCAATTCTTGCTGACCTTGTTTCCAGCTCTCGGATATTTCTTTTTCATCTTCCACTTTCAGCATGACTTCTGCCATTGTCTGAGTGTGTGTGGGGTTTGTTTTTTTGTTTGTTTGTTTTTTTTTAAGCAAGGAAATCATAAAAGGAGCAGTCGGAGTCTGATCACACCAGAAGCTGTGGCCAGAGGCAGGAAGGAAATGTGAAGGAAGCTACAGCAGCTTCAAGTTGAGAAGAGGGTACAGCAGCAGATAAGAGGCATTCATAACCAGTGGAGTTCGGCACAGAGATGAACAGACATGAGTTTGTTGGAAATCTAGGAGTACCTAACAGAGCGACTGAGCTCTTGTTTGGTCCAGGGGAATTCATTAGAGGTGAATACAGAAAGTAAATATGACAAAAAAAAAAAAAAGCAAGGGCCAAATATCCTGCATGAGGAAAAAAGCAACAGGTTATTAATTTTTTTCAGATAGTCAGGCATCTTTTCTTTCAAAACAGAAACAGGAAGCCACATGTAATGACATTAGTACTGTTGTGAACTCTAAATCTGTAAGAGAAAGAGCATTAGCAACTGCTTCAGCTTGAGGACTTGTGACGCTTATGTCTTCAAATAAGAGATCCTGAACACTGAGAAACAGCAATACCATTAGAAATAATGTAACAAGAAAATTATTTGAACACAGGTATGATTTTAAAAAAAACAACTACAAGCGTCTGACTAAATTGTGGCATAGTGATGCTTTGAGAATTGCGAGCTAAATCTTGGCTGCATTGTAAACTATGTGACCTTGGAGTTTTTATACTTACATAATGGAGTCTGTATGAATTTTTAAATTGGTATAGAGAAATACAATTTAAGCAGTGAAATTTTCTAGAGTGCAAAAATGAGAGTTGTGTTAATATGTCTATCTCTTTTTATAAACCATTGTAATGGCACTACCATGATGTATATGAAATGGATACAGTGGTAAGGCTAATAAGACGCTACTTTTGCTGGAAGAGAAAAATCACATTATTTTCCAATTTCAATTAAAAAATTTTTTTTAGTTACATTTATTTTACTTTTACAGCTTGTTTTTTCTTATATTTATTTTTTTCTACAGCATTTCCAGAGGAATTAATAACCAACTGCCTTAACAGCTCACAATTCTTTTTACTAGCAGTTCTCTCCATCAGCCATTAATCTTTTCCAAGCAAATAGATCTTTGGTGATTCGGTATATAGAAATGTGTCCATGTGACTCAATATTGAATCAGTCTTCCTGTGTGCTCACATGACAGCTGAATCTGCCTAATGACATGATACGTGTGTCATACTTAATTAATAATAAATAATGATGTACAGAGTCAATGCGCTGATACAGGCACTGTGTGTAGCTCAAATGAGATATATAAAATCGAGATCTTGCATTCTGTTTGACAAATCCTTATGCTTTCAAACTGAAATATAGGAAGTAGCCTATTTTCCCACTGATTTCAGGGATGCCTGCCATTTTCTGTGCTGTTAAGAGTTCCCAAATGTTTAAAAGTCTGGACCTAAATGCCTTTGAACAATTTAATCCCCTTTTTACTTCGTATTTCTCTAGTTACTTTTAAAATGGAGATGAAGAATGTTTAGCCAATGCTAAGATTAAACTTCAAAATTTTCTCACCGTGCATTTAATGGGGTCTTAAAAAGACACATATTGAAGTGATTACTGAAGCGTTACAGAATTTATTTTAATAGTCATTTTAACGTACTCTAGGTTCAGCTGCATTCATCAATATCTTCTTTTCCAGTTTCTGAATATCCTTTTAGAAACTGGAGTTTACCCTTTTGCTTACTGTTACGCTGTAAGGGTACGTATGTGTATATACAGGTATTTTGACTTATTCTGCAGCCAGGAAGCTTCTCTGGGTATTTCTTTATCCACCCACTTGACCCGCCACTCTGCCCCCTCCTTGTTGGGTGCAGTCCTCTAGAGAGAGCTTTTAGAATTGGACACTTCTTAGATCTGCTGTACATATGCAAGGCTCTGCAGAAAGGCTAATGTTGCCTAGAAATGTTAACTATCTATTTTAATTTCTTTAAAACTGCTTAAGCTCAAGGGCAGCAAGAAATTTTTGTCATTTTAGATCCAGTGACAAACTGGATATCGGTTCTGGCATTATGAAAACAAGCAGCTGCCAGGCAGGATACTCAACTCTTGCATTAACTGATGACTAGAAATTCTACTGAGTAACAGTTGAAGGGTAGGGGCTTGGCCACTGGTGATCCCAAAGGACGTTTCTGGAGTTGAAGATGGCTGAACTTTAGCACAGGTCATCTCCTTAGCAGTCAAACAAAGTAACATCAGTGACAATGCAGTGACTCAAAATCAAAAGCTCATATAAAAAGATAGTATTTAGAATCAGGAATATATGTACGAAGAGAAAGAACAGGCATTTCCTTTGAGGCTTCGATTGCACTTTTTGATGCCCTTAGTATAAAACCCAGGGAACACCTTCCTCAGGTTTTTAATGGATCAATTTACTCATAGTATGGGAAGAAAGCTAGTCTGCTGCTTGCATTTAAATGCGAGGCCTTTCATTGTGTTGCTGTGGGTAATTGATTGATAGCACTGAAATGGAGAACTCCCAAACATGTAGTACTACAGAAAACAGCTTGATGAGTGTGTGTGTGTGACCATCTGCATACACACAGTAGATGTTTTCAACCAATATATGCTCTCAGAATTTGATGGTGTTGCTTTTTGAAGCATGTATGTACTGCTTTTATGAAATACAAGCCGAAGAAAGTGGGAAGGCTAATGATAAGAAAAAAATAGACTGGTCTGTGTTTTCATATCATTGGCAGAGTACTAATTTCCTACCTTATTTTCTTAATTTTTCTTGTTCCATTCTACAGCTTTTAATTAAGTGTATAGTTGCTTAGAAATGAATTACTAACAGCAGAGTATGGTGCTATCCATTAGAGGGACAAATCCCTCTGACCTGGTGACATATTTGCTCTTGACTTCCATAGAGCTATACTCACAATTTTGTTATGCAAATGGTCATTACATCCCCTTGTACATGTGTTGTGTCCATATCTGACCCTAGATACATATATTTGAATGCAAAGCATCTGTAGTGCATAAGTGACGTGGATAAACATTTACATTTCTTTCATTAATCTTCCTTTACAACTGTCATTTATGATATTTCAGTCAATCTGAATGGGTAATTGTTTATCAGTTTATATTTATTATAGGTCTGATTAAATGTAGTTAATAGACATATAGACAATAGATATTGCAGTTAAAAATCTCCATCTCTTAGAACTTACTTTTTGGGATAATAATTTATGTAAGTTCAAGTTGCCAAATAGTAACAATATTTCTTGTAAGGAGTGACAGATGTTGACTTATTATTCTAATTTTCATATTCTTTCACTAGCCATGATTAAACAACTGACTATAATGCAAAATTTAGATTGACTAATATTTCTTATTTGCCAAATGCCCTGAAATATTTTGATGTGCCTCAAGTGCTCTGAGCAAACCAGTATTGAATTTTTTTCGACTGAGGACAGGAGATAGCAAAGTTTATGTTTTTGCTTTTCAACTTTAAACAATTAAACAGCTGAAAAACCTTAGTGGTAATATCAAACATCAGACATGCTTCCAAACCTAGATTTCATTAGATTTTTATGTCTTCATTTTATGCTATTAAGGTACTGTAATCACATACAGAAGTAGTCACTGACGCTGAAAAACGCTTGGTCACCACAAATGCAGATTATAAAGTAGTTAGAATACCTGCACAATAATTAAATGATAATTGTGAAGTGGCATTTTTCCTTTTAAGCAAATTCATAGCTTCTTGTTACTTGCTCATGTGGTGAGTATGGATGTACAGAAAGAGTGTGACTGTACAAGATGCAGACTCAATGCTTTTGAGATCATGAGCATTGATGGTTTCTGTCAGTGTGCCAGTTCTGCCTTGTCTTCCTGGTAATATTTTGTTTTGCTTTGCTCTGGCTTTGTTTTGCTAGATTGGGTTATGATGAAGAAAAGGCTATTGTCCCTTTTATCAGCACAGTTTTTCAGCACAGCACTTGAATTCCCCTGAAAGCCTCTCCTGCTACAGGCTTGATCTAATTCACCACAAGAGTTTAGAATATTTGGATTAATAATAAGAATGATATGGGAAGATATTAATTTCTACTTTTCAACCCAAATTTTGCAATAAATGCAGAATTTTAAGTGAGGTCATCTCAATAAATCCCTGTACTTATGCACCAGATACAGCTTAGGTACGTCTTAATAGCATTTTGATACTTGGCAATAATCAAGACTTTAGTCAATGAGGCATAAATGTGACTTTGAATCAAAGAGCTGGGATATAATATTAATAAACAAAATTGTGGTGTAAATGTAGTCCCTATGTGATATTGGTAATCTTAACAGGGATCCTTTGGTTGACATTTATCTGATACTTGAACTAGTACTAGGAGAAAAGAGGGGAAGAGTGCATTCTTGGCACAAAACTTCCCAATTCTTTTGGCTAAAAGAAAAACATCGGTTGCTTGGGATTCAAACCACTTTCCTGTGATGCTTTATTTTGTGTTTTATTTCATTTTGCTCTGTGACTGTGGGGTTGCTTTGTTCTTTTTTGTCACAGTGTATCTGCCAATATTTCTTTTGTGGCTCTCTGAATCAAACATCTTGGTCTGTATTTCTGATTGTCTAACAACTGTCTTGTTTTGGATTCATGTGATTCATATATCCTGTCCCATACTTGATTAGGGAGGGAAAACAGCAATGTAATTTTTCTCTGTAGTTCTCTGCAGCCCAAAATAAATTAATAGTAATTTTTTTGTTTAGTTTTTTATAGTGAGTTGATTACCGAAGAGAAATCTTTCACAGAAATAATAATTTGACACTTTATTTGGAACCCTGGAGAGAATAATTTCTTTAATCTTAGCTACAAAAAGAGCAGCCATCCTCTTTAGTTAATAACCCTTTTGTCTCAAAGGATATGGCATCACTTTTTAAGAACTTGTTCCTAATTCAAGTGAATTCAAGAGTTATCTGCTGTCTTTCAGTATTGGCTTTTGACTTCTACCTTAGAGGGCAGGAGGTATACTGTGCAACTATTTGTTTTATGAAACTTCCAAGGGAAGTTACTGGCTTTTGCAGACCAGGATCTTGATATTGGGGCTCATTGAGCAGGTTAATTTGGATGCATCTGGTATATGAGAATTTTAATTTTCATTAACTTACCTTTTCTGGCAAGGTAATCAATAATCATACTCTCAAACTAGACAGTGACAAAGTGTACTAGATACTCAGATAAAATCAGATCGCGCACATTGAATCAGATAATTCAATCTAAGCTCAAAGTTAGAACGATTACAGGTTTACTTTCTAAATTGAATATCTAGTTCCTCAATTTTTAAGTTCTTCAGTCTGGGTTGTCTAGTTCTTAAAGATCTAAATCCAAAGCTTGTTGAAATCAATGGAAGTCTGCCTCAATCTTTTTTAATGTATCTTTTAAATTTAGGTTTACTCTGAATAAAAGTACTGGAAGCTTGTTGATACCTACTGTTTTGACTTTTACTTGAAGCAGAATTGTTTGTGGTATGTCTCCAATTTCCTTGAAACTGCGATGCTTTTTAAAACTTACAGAGTTGGACTCCTGTCCTGTTCAAAATCCTACTGAAGGAGAAAGAGAATTAATGGATAATTGTTCTGCTGTGTACAAAAATTTCACCTGAAACATATTTGTTGCTGACAAGGTTAAAAACTGTTGAAACAAAATTGCTGCCTCATTCTCTTTGCTTTGTTCCCTATCCCATCCCATAAAGCAATCAAGTCCTGCTTTCCAAGCCTATCTTGACATGCCAAATGTGGCACCTTGTGCTTTTCAGTATCTTTAGTTGTTACCTCTGTGACATAATCTTCACACTATCACTTGAATGTAATGTAAAGTAAAAACTGAGAGAGGCTGCTAAACTCTTACATTCTGCCTAAAAATTGATAAAAATAAATTTGATGGAATTTTCTCTCAATTATGTTATTAGTTCCAAAATGTGTGGTGTTTCCTCCAAAGAGGGTGAAAATAAGAACTGTAATTCTGTGCAAAAGATGATTTAAAAATGTAGAATGAACGGATGATTTAGGCTCTCCAAGTCCCAGTTTCAAATCTGTAAAACAGCAATACATCCACCCAGTTAGATGTTATAGGTGTTTTAAAGACTAATATTTGTGAGAAGCTCAGGTGCAACAATGATGATAATTCCAGGATAAAAAACAAAACCACAACCAAAAATGATTTACTCTAATTTCAGAGCAGGAGTTGTATGGAACAATATGTTGAGCCCACAGGCATGAAGCTAAGTAGCAACTTGCTGCCAATTTAACTTCTAGATTCAGGGAGGTAGGACAATATGTGATCATGTCAGTGGTGTGCTATGATTCTTGTGGTCTGTTCAATGAAGGTGGGAGGGAAGAGAAAATGTAGGTGGTGTACACCTTTTTTTGCAGCAAAGTGTCCGTTGAAAATCTTGGTTCTGCATAATCTACTAAAACTAAGTTACTATCGAACTGCGATCATACTAGGATAGGTCTCCAGAACTGGGTTGTCATTTGCTACAGAACTGCACACTGGATAGGCTGAGAAATGTACTATATCCACAGAGAAATAGCGAAGTTCAGGGATTTGGGGTTCTTTCCAAGCCTGGGAATGGAATGAGCTCTGGAGAGGATGGATTCTTCTTTTTTTTTTTTT
>VXAK01015070.1:92440-120653 GCA_013399435.1 Arenaria interpres
TTTTTTTTCCTTCTAGGAGGGGCAGATTGGTTTAGTCCTTCTCTTCCAGCATAAGTCTTATTGTTCTCATGCTTCAGGCTTCCTGAGTACAAGACTGCTCAGAAACTTTAATTTAAAGCTAATCCTGCCTTACTCACATCCTTGATTTCATCTCTTCTGCCAGCAGCCTGATTCTTTCTACAGCTTTTCTGCAGCTAATCCCAATGCTTTGCCCACAGCCTTGCTTTTCTCTCTTGTTTCTTCAGCAGCCATCTGACTCCAGTTATCCCTGTAGGGGATCCTTAGCCTGCTTTTCCTGTGTCCTTTTCCCAGCTTTCTGTAGGTTTGTTGTCTTTGTTTCAGTCTCTTTGCTCAGTCACACTTACCCTGTGGCCGTAGGCAGGTCAGGGATGATCTTTGCTCTTCCCCAGCCTGTTTGCCTTCAGGTAATGGAAGAACTTGCCCAAACTTCCTCTCTGTTTCTTTGCTTTGCTAAAACCCAGGGAGGATTCACACCAAGCCCAGTGCCAGAGCCCTGTTTACTCATATTGGCTCACTAAGACCGAAAGAAATCACGAGTGAGGAAGCACTGATGCTCAGGAATGGCTTACTTGGTGACTTGGCTGACTGTCCTGTTTTTTAAAGAGCTGCAAATGCGAAACTAATATTATCAGTGATTTACCCTGTCACATTTCCTTTTGGCTGTATTTATGACTTTCCCTGTTTTCTTATAAGCCAGCTAATTTCTTATGTTTCCAGGTATGTTGGTGTGCTCATCAGCAGTAGTTTCCATGGTGCTTAGTGTATTCCTCAAGATTTTCTTTCCCACCCAAAACCTATATCTGTAATTTGAAATGTGTGAAGCAGACACCCTGTAGGCCTTCATTGTAAAATGTTTATTGTATGTTTTCTTGCATTTGCAAGGGTCAATATGTCAGTGTTATCTTCAATTTTAATTATGTTTGCTCTCTGTGTTCTTAAAACATAATTTGACACTTTTGTCTTTTCTGTCATGGTTGATGGTAATAGACGGGGAAAAAAAAAGGCAGTTTCTTTTGATGCAGAGTCTCTATTGGATTTTTAGCCAATCTTGAATTTTCTGTATTTTTTCCAAAGTTAGTAAATATCTGCCTGGCACTCTGATGACAAAATAAGTGGAACATAACCCTATTCACAGGTTTTCAGACTTCACATAACAGTAAGGAGCTCTCCTAAGAATACTAAGGGGTTTACTGATAAACTATGATTAATTTCCACTCTATTCTTATTGACTTCTTTTTTTTTTTTTTAGAACCAGTGCAGAGTTCAATAACATAGACTACAAATTTTCACAGGATTGATTCATGAGCTGGAGTTGCTTCTCTTTATTGAAATGGTTGAGCTCTGAAAACTCATTTTCTTCAAATCAATTTTTTTTCTTATATAATCCATGAACATTTCTGATTTTAAAACCACTTTCAGGAAGGTGAAGAATTTTGTTATACTAAATAATTAGCACTTATACACTATGTCCTCTCATCAATATGCCTTCTAAATATTAATCAATAAGTACACCAATAATGCATAGCTTTATATTTTGATAGCTCCTAACTTTCTTGACTGCCTTTTGATGAGTGGGTCAACAAACACAAAAAGGCTCAGAAGCTCTTTGTTTGCATCTTCCCTTCAGAAGATTTATTTTTCCTGAATAATGTTCAATTTTCTTCCTTTCATCCATTAAATTTCTCCAATACCCTCAACATCTGGGTATGTTCAAATACACTTTCCAAAACAATCCGGTACTTGTAAATGTGGAAATATGTCTTTTTAAAATATTTTTCTCTCTTTGTGAAAAGAGTACTCACCATGTTTTTGCCCTTTCTTTTCCTTTGTAGTAAGCAAAGGGTAGATAGAATGCTTACATATTGCTATTAAATATTGCTAGACAAGGTCTAGAATATTGTGTGTATTAAGCCCTAGTGATTTAAGGGCTTAAGCAAAGGAATAATTGCTGGACATCTGGGAATGCAGAATAGGTTTTGAAGATAAACAATTTTTGAAATTTATAAAATAAGTAGTTCAACTTTATTTCAGTATTAAGCTTAGTTCTTAAGATACATCATTGCAGTAAAGATAATGTAAAATTTTAACTTACTGCCTCACTTGGGATTGACTGTGGTTATTTAATTACCTTTTAAAAATACCCCATCTGCCTAAGACTGTGTTCATTTGGGGATCTTAAGAATGGATCCTAAAAATGGTTGGACTGCTTGAGATATCAATCTTCTTTATAACAAAACATCCACCAAATGCTATTGCACTTCTTAATGATCCATGAAGACCATGAAGAGACCACTATAAATCATATAGGAAGGAAAAAAAATATGTTCTTATGGATGGAGAAAACAAAGGCTTAAAACCAGCTACACAGTGCCCTCAGATCAGTCTTCTTTTAATCTTCTCAAGAAGATGTACTACATTTTCTTATTCCTTCTGGTAAAACTCTACCAATTCTGGAGTTTGAAAGCTCCAGCTTGAACTGAAGTCCTAAAAAAATAAAGTAAGCTGTGTTTTGCCAACTTCCTGTTACACAGATGGCTTGATAAAATACTTGAGATATAAACATGTCCATACAGAAGGAAATGAAAATGAACAATTTTTATTGAATCCCCTGAGGACTTTGTATTAGACTTTGCATTCACTTTGGGCATTGAACCAAGCCCCAGAAATGCACTATTTTGAACCACTGTAACTGTCGTGGGCTCCAGCCCAGGGAGTCATCTATAAATGTAAAAGTCAATCTTTTACATACCGTGTGTCTTCCCTCTGCCTGGATTCAGGTAATCCTGCTTCCTGGAGTTTTACAGCCCCTGTGCTACTTGAGCTTACTGTCAGCTACCTGGTATAAGGCTGCCATATATCTCTTTTGTCGTTTTGACTCATATAAGTCATAAGTATATGAGTAAACATATGGGTAAAGAGGAAAAATGTTACACAGACAATTTCCTGGCATTACTAGGCCCTTATATTTATTGCATATGAGCTATGAATGACTGAAGAATAGATTTTGGCTGATTTAAAAAAATAAAAATCTTTGTCTCAATGTTGTAAAAGGGTTTTTACAATATTTATAAAACTTATTCTCACTGGATTTTGGACACAGGACCAAGACATATATGTGCATTTCCATGTGAAGTTTCCATATTTAATTTCACTGTGAGACTTCCTTACAAGAACGTGAGTCCCCCTGATCAGGGCACAGCAAGTAGTTTACAAGTGCTCCATCCTTCTAATGCGTGCCAACATGCTTAACAGTTTCTGCAGTTAGTGCAAATAAAAATAACTAAAATAGTTACTCAGGTGTTGGCCAGCAGTGCTTTCAGATAATTCTGGGGGCAGATTTGAGGCTTTTTAAGATCTTTCCAGCTGTATAGGTGTACTTTGAGATTCTCAAACAGGACTCTCAGACCAGGCTTTTCTAATCCGCACTAAATTTTTTTATCTTATTATTTGTTAGGACATCCTGGTGGGAAGTATAAGCTAATATTAATATATTTTCTTTCTTTCTGTTGTCTTTACCATAAATAGCTGACAAACCTGCCCAACAGTCTTTAAAAATGTATCAGTACATAAGTATTTAAAAGTATTGAGCCCCTTTAAAAGTCCTCTGAAAGTGGTGTGAAGTTGTGCTATTTGTAATTCTGATTTTATTCAACTGCCTGTGTCTGGAGAATCAACTGGGAAGAATGGCCTGGAGAATAGTATGTATGAGAGTTGTAAATCAGTGCTTGTGCTGGTCCGTGCAGCAGAAGGTTGGGGAAGGTGGGACTGTGGGATCTGGGGGACCATCGTTTTCAAACAGTTTAACTTCTGTCTGTGAGAAACTGAATGACAGCAGCTATTTTCCTGAGTGATTTTTACATGAGCAAAGCATGATTAGCACTTGAGACCGTGCTGGTTTTTACACCTGCAACCTGAAGTGTTAAGGCTTTGTTCGTAGGAGTTGACCTGGTAGTTCTAGAGAGCAAGAACTTAAATATTGGTCTTGGGTTTTGAATGAGTCAGAGTACATTTTCCTGTGGACACAACATCATTTAAAGCACTTTTTTTTTTTTTTTTGAATCAGAAAGCAAGTTACACGATCACAGAGAAATAGCCTTAGTTACTCAGTGAAAAAATGGCAATTATAGGTGATAGGGCTTAAACACTAGATATTTGCTTTGAGACAATTGAAATGCTATTCATCGAGCAGGTGATATACTGACCTACATCAGTAATGAAAAAAGCAATTTCTAACTCAAAGTATACCATTATTGTGGAATATTCCTTGAAAAGACAGGTAGTTACATGGAGATGAGAATGCATGTATTGTGCCCAGGCTGTGGTAACATTAATTAATGTTCACCAAAATGCAGGTGCAGGGAATTGAATAACAGGCAGTTCATTTCTCCAGTTGGAAAGCTGGTTTATGCTGGAAGCCCGTGCTGGCCTACCATGCTCCTGAAGCACTGGGAATTTTTCTGCTACTTGCCTTACAGATCCTGATAACAAATTACCAGGGAAGATAGAGCTATTGCTAACTACAGCAGCCTCTGGCACTTACTGATACTGTCACACTCACTTTTCATCTCTGTTTTCTCTGCCTCCTGTAAGCATAGAGCTTTCAAGTTTTCATGAAGAAAGCAACTCACTATCCTGACATTTCACCAAAATAAGAATAGATTAGAATCACTTAGGTTGGAAAAGAGCTTTAAGATCATCAAGACCAACTGTAAATAAGTTAAGTAAGTAACCTAAATAAGATGAAGTCACTGAAAGTGAATAGAAGCATATCTGTAAGAATTTGTTGAATAAGACAAAGACCAGAGAGAACATAAGAACATGTCCAGTGAGAAGTTGGGATGGAAAGACAGAATGTAAGTGGAAAGGCAGAGCGTGGGACAGGAGGTGCAGGTGGGCTAAGTCAGAGGACTGGACAAAAGAGAGGCCACTGATATGAAAGAACCACAGGTAGACAGGAAGGACACCAAGGCTTTTCCATTAAGGGCTTGGCCTGAAGGTGGCTGCTTTTCACTTGCTGACCTCACACTGCAAATGAGCAAACCCATCTAATGATACCACACAAGATGGGATTATTCAAGTATATCATAATAATTTTCCTATCTCTTGCTTCATCTGCTACTCAAGGTTGCCCATTTATTTTGAAGTCTAAATATCTGAGCTAGGGCTATTACAAACTTTCAAGCTTAACTGAGAGCCTAATTTGCCCTGCAACACCTTTATGAGAGATGATGATGCGTGAGACTGAAAGAACCCAGCATGAAACAAAGACCATTTGATATGAACATCCAATAGCAGTCAGTAAACCTGGGTCTTAACTATTCCATTTTAGCAAGCCATCCTAAATGTAACTGCGTCTTGGTAGAACTGCTGAAGTTAACTTAAACTTGTCTGTGAATTTTTAATTTTATAAGAAAAGTTGTACTGGACTTAATTTCAACAAATACATTCATTTTGAGGGTTAATGGAACTGTAGAGATCAGCAGATACATTCCTTCTAAATGTGCACTTTGAAATCCAAAGTTTTTTGGTCAGATTGAAAAAATGTCATTCTATTCCATGATAAAATGGATATGATGTATACTGTTATGGCCTTTATAGTAATTTGACCTTTCACCAACTGGAAGTGCTGGTCAGCAGGACTCTGATTCTGCAAAAATAACTCATATTGTAAGTGTGAAGTGAACTGTTTGTGCTAATTAGGAGAAAATGAACAGATGATCAGAAGAGATGTGGCTGCATAAGCATAGTTTGAAAAGAACCTTTTCTGTGAGAGAAGAATGAGGAATCAGTGTTGGTATTTTCAGCGCTTTTTATTTCATGGTAGCAAAGTTAAATAAAAGTTCATTACAAAAAACCCAAATTAGATTCACAGTAGGTGACCCCAAGTGTATTTTTACCCTTAAGGCAGACCTGGTAAAACTTTAATGATATTTGATAATGTGGAATTCTTTGGCTTTATAAGTGCTGAGTTCACTAAATGAGAATCAGAGTGATGATACATTAAAGAAGTGTTCTTCATTTTCCAGCACTGTGCATGCACAAATAGCATTCTAATAGCTCATTCCACAGCTGTAATTTAATATATTTTAATGAGTCTTTGATCTTTGACATCTGGGGACTCCGTGTATTGGAAATAGCTTATAAGCACTTTTTTATGTGAATGAAAGCCAAAAACTTCTGCAGCATGTTTGCAAGGCCAGAAGTTGTGTGTTAATCACTTCTGCATCAGCATTTGCAAGTTGCATTTATCAGAAAACTTTGATAAAGACACAATTCATATTGAAGTGAACAGAAAAACCCAGATTTGGGAAAAGAAGTGATAAGTTAGTTGCAGTCTATTTTTCTGAGTGAACATGGCACATGAACATGGCACAACGTCATTTGTGGAGTTACAAAGATGAGAGGCCTCTCGGACCACCGAAGCCTTTGCCTGAGGTCATTGATCTTTTTTTACTATTAATGATGAGTAGTTAATATCTTGAGGTCTTAAAAATATACTAATAATAACATGTTATTTTTTCAGCGTCCTTCTTTGTTGAGTATTACATGCTTTCCTTCCTCATCCTTTGGCAGTAGTCACAAGAAATTCCTGGGTGCCCATGTAGCATATCCCCCTTTTCTCTTGAAGGTGTATTTTGTATTTGTTTATAATTCACATTCAAAATTTTAGACATTTTTGAATATTGAACCTTCATTTTTCCCCTTGATTGGCCACAAACCTGGAAAGCATGAGATGGAACTTGCAAGAGACATTAAACTTATAGCTCAGTCACTGCAGATACCAGAATTATGTTGCATTTTCTCTTCCTGAAGGAGAGCTTGCATGATTCCTCTTCCATTATACTCATCCTTAATAGCTTAAAAAATTAATCTCAATACTTATTTACAGAGTTTTTTTGTTCTTAGTAGGTAACAGGGCATTGAATTTGCATAAAAGAACACACTTTTTAATGATCTTGTGTTACTGCAGGACTTTTTTTAGCATTATTTAGAGCTGCAAATTATCTCTAGGGAAAAGTATCAGGTGCTCCTACATGCTGACTCACGTGGATTTTCTTCCATTTCATATACTGTAGTAACCATGAATCCTCCCAGATAACTGACATATTCATGTGATGGATATCCGGGTTCTATTTTTTTTTTTATGATTTATTGTCTTCTATTTGATTTTAGTATTCTTAACTTTAAGCCCTATTTCTTTCCATCTCCTTCAGCCACCCTTTTTATCATTCTACTACAAGGATCAAATCACCCCCATATGGAAATGTGACTCAGCTAATTTTAATGCCTTCTATACTGTAATGTGATTGTAATGGTTCTTTTGTATTTTCATAACTTCTTTAAGCAATAAAAGTTTTAATCTTATGCTGACATGAAATGGGGCAAAGCTTTCACTCCCTAAATGTAACTGTAATGTATGGATATGCCATACTATTAATCTAAACTGAGAATGTTCATTTAAATTAAGGATGCTTTATTATGTTATAACTATCCAAAAGATAGTTCTCAACAAACTGTTCTTTCCTTTCTTAAAAGCTATACAATCTGTATGAGTGACATGATTATATTCTGATGGTGATGTTCTTTAGTAGGCTGCTGGGAGTCTCCCGTTGCATAGCTCTGGTATTCTTCATTGCATGTATGTGCTTTGATTGCCTGTTTCACTTCATCTTCCTACCTTGGAAGACGTCATATATTACAAAGTCAGAATATTCCTTGGAAAGGAAGGAAGCTCATTACCCTTCTTTCATATCAGAAGCTAAATGTTTTATTGGACACTGTAAGCTTCTAGGTCCTGATCCTCACTAACACAAAGCTGCAGTTTATAAATATACTTGTACACATCTGGTTAAGAGATATGTGCATTCCCATGTGATGGATGTGAATAAAAGCAGGGTAGTCCTGCTTTTAGTGACTGTTTTACTCTGTGCGCCTTGGAATGAACAAACATTTGAGTCCTGGTAGACAGCAAGCTCAACGTGAGTGAACAGTGTGCTGCTGTGGCAAAGAAATCCAACAGGATGTTGGGTTGCATCTACAAGGGCATCCCTTGTATCCCTACAAGGGATGCAAGTAATTATCCCACTCTACTCAGCACTGGTCAGGCCACACCTGGAATTGGTTCGGTTTTGGTCCCTGCTATACAAGAAAGATGTGGAGAGGGTCCAGAGAAGGGCCACTAAGATGACAAAAGGACTGGGAAGCCTACCATATGAAGAAAGGCTGAGCGAACTGTCTTTGTTCAGCCTTGAGAAAGAAGGCTTAGGGGAGACCTTATCACCATGTTCCAGCATTTCAAGGGTGGCTGCAAAGAAGATGGAGAATCCCCTTTTTACAAGGAGTCACAGGAAAAGACGAGGGGTGATGGGTACAAGTTACTCCTGGGGACATTCCGATTGGACCCAAGAGAAAATTTTTCACAGTGAGAACAACCAGCTGTTGGAATAATCTCCCCAGGGAAGTGGTGGATTCCCCAACACTGGACACTTTTAAGATCTAGCTGGACAGGCTGTTGGGCCATCTTGTCTACACTGTGCTTTTGTCAAGAAAGGTCGGACCAGATGATTCCTGAGGTCCCTTCCACCCTGGTATTCTATGATTATTGTAGGGAAGGGGTGCCAGCACCAGTTTTTCAGGAGTGTGTTCTTCACCTCAGTGGGTCACAAAAACATTTCCTCAAGGTATGGGATCTATCAGACCAGTAATAACAAAAGCAACCTTTTTTTTTTTTTTAAGGTCTGTTCATATATTTATTTTATTTGACAATCTCATCTTCCATGTTTGTTGCCAAAGGCCAGAGCTGTGCTACACTCTTCAGTGCCAATCTCCATCACTCTTGAAGATCATTGTGAGAAAGAATACCAAAAGCTGTTCTTATTACTTTTAGCCACTGATGAAATTACATTTCCAATGAATTAAGCAGATGCAGGTTAAATGTCTCTGGTAGCTGTCTAGCAGGGAAATGAATCACAAAAAGAATGTCATGCAATTGAGACAAAGATGTGCCTGCTGTCTTTAAAAAGATCACGTGCAAATAGACTGTCTTTTACTTTAATCAGGGCAAAATGTTTTTTATACTGCTCCATAAAATGAGAGACACTTAAAAACATTGTATCATGCTAAGTAAATGTTATGAATTTAATATCCCCTTGACTACAATAAATATTTAACATGTTTCAGGATGAGAAATGAGTTACTAACTATATATCTGAGTTCTTGCTTTAAGTCAGGTTTGAGTATTTCTTATACTCAAGTGGAATGGTAAGCTGTTCCACTGCATAGTTAATAATTCCATATTTCACTGAAAATTTCAAAATACTTGTGCTCATCTTCGTGGATCTGCATATCTTGGACTCTTGGTTACATTTAAAATCTTGTTTCTGTGTCCTCCATCACTAAGGTCTGTGCTTTACAGTATTCCATACTTACTGCTACCTCTTTTCCCTGCCCCTTCATATTCTCCCATTGATTATAAGCTCCTTTCACACCATTGCGATGCTTAGAAGCAGTAGCTTCTCCTTCTCTGACGTCAAGTAGCCACCTTAGAACAGATTTTAAATAAAACCATCTCCACTGGTTACTATTTATCCTTGAAGTTCAATCTCTCTTAAAACAAAAAAGATAATTCAATTAAAAAGTGACCCAGTTAAATAAAACTCTGTTATTTGTGTAAAAAAAAAAAATCTTTTCAATTTAATTTGTAAGCTGCTTGGCTACAAAGAAATTATCTCATTTTGACCTATGTCTCAAACACGGTATGTTTCTATGTCTGTGTGCATCCCTGGTTAAGGAAGCTCAATCCGTTTCATGTAAGAGAAACGTTTCAAAATGGTTGATTAGCATCTGAAAATACTTTCATAGGAACCAGATTTCTGATACTGGAGAGCTATATGTCAGATCGAGATGTTATCTAACGACTTGTAACTAAACCGATGCAAATTCAGGTTAATGTATCTCTTTCTGTAGGAAGAATGATGAACTATTGGAGTAATTTGTACAAGATACGG
This sequence comes from Arenaria interpres, assembly GCA_013399435.1. Classification (NCBI taxonomy): domain Eukaryota; kingdom Metazoa; phylum Chordata; class Aves; order Charadriiformes; family Scolopacidae; genus Arenaria; species Arenaria interpres. Next base: position 102,469 of record VXAK01015070.1, read on the forward strand.
TGGACTTTTTATCTCCTGTTTGGACACCTTTCTGAAAGATGAACTATCTTAAACTTCTAGTTTAAACTTCTAAACGACTTTCTTGAGGAATGATGGTTTGGATCAACCACTGGGTGCACCTTTATATTTATTAACCTGCCGAACAGTCCTGTAGAAAGAAGCAGATGGCAGTACTATGAAGTCTTATAAAATACTTATCTTGAAGTGGGATTTTAATTCGTGCTGGGACACAGTAGGGCTGGCTGGGTGTAAAGCATCCATGTGCTCTCCAGTTATCAAGAAGTATTTGATCTTCTGGAAGGAGTAGGAAATCCGTGTTCTCTAATTTTCTGTTACTGCTGTAGCAATGCTTTTGGCATACAAAGCAAAAGTGTAAGAGTGTGGTTGGTTTTATAGAGAAATCATGATTCAGACTTTCAGACTCAACCTATGCTTTTTCCAGAACTATTGTATTCCATTAAAAATATCGTATTTCTATCGGGCACTCCAAATGTTGAACGGAATTCTTGAAAATATATCTTCCATGTTCCAGAACCCCACGGAATGTGTCTACACCAAATAAATATTGTTTGAACTCTAAAACCAGGTGGAAAGCCATGCTTAGGTCTATGCTTAAAGGAGAGAACTATGACATAAGAATAAAACCTTTCATAAAACAAAACCAAAGGTGCACTGCTTCGGCTACGGCTGTTCCCAGAAACTTTTCACCTGGCTGTACTAAAGTTTAGTTATTTGGAACAGCCTTAGCAACTGTATCTGTGAGAGGTAAGGATGGACGCTGAAGCTGCCTAAGAAAAATTAATTCACAATGGTTGAGCAAAAATATTTCTAATGGTGAACAAAAATATTTACTCAATTGTGATAATGATAATTAAGGGATACCATTACAATTATTTAATTCAAATGAAAAGCTGAATAAAAAGTCCTAGGATTGAATTGTAAGTTGGCAACATAGTATTCTTTTTGTTAAAATGCCAGTTCCCTTTGAAGCATCGCATCAACATGCATTTTCCTCTTGCAAGAGCCTCTTAAAGTTGGTTATGAGAAGTGTGTATTTTAGATGATATAAATTGTGGGATAGCCTCCATTAGGTGTGTCATTACTTGTCAGCATAGCTGTGTTTGATTTATCATGGGTTTTGCTAGTGACCTTCATCTTTCTTGAGCATCTCATTTAAGCCAGTGCCAGACACAGTGTCTCCACAGGACACACGAAGTAGCCTTGAACTGTTAATTGCACTAGCCCCATGTTTTCCTTTGTCGTCTTCTTCCCTTACCCAAGAAGGTCCACCTGGTTTCACTTCATGGCAAATAATTCAGACAGCAGTAACTAGAAGTGGCACTGACAGCTTTTCTATCCCAGGCAAATGTTTATTGTACAGCGTACAGAGTTCTCGGCGTATCACGTACAAACTAAGCTGAAGTCAGAGTCCATACTGAAAAGCTTCATTCAGCAGTCAAATCCATGTCGGTGTCGGAAGTAAAACAAATTATACTGAGTTGTAGCAACAGTTTTAGCAAACTAGAAATGAAAACATTTGTCATGCTGCAAAAATTAATTTAGTTACTCAATTTTCCTTAACGTTTTAATTTAAACTTTAAAATAATCCTTTGGGCTGAGACTAAGTATGAGAAATGTCAGCCCGACGGGGATCTTTTCAAAGCTAAAAGGTAGTGACAGTAGTGCTAAGGATGGAATTACTTCTGTAGAATATTGAATGTGACTCTGTACTATAAGTACCTTTCTTAGATGAGACTGCAGCGTTTCTGTTTTGGAAATATCTTTACGCTTTGAAGTTATCTCTCAATTAAGATGAATTCTCTGCTGCTTCACTGTTTGACTCTAGTTGAACAGCAGACTGGGGAAGGAGAGCCTTGAGTTTTAGAATGAAGGCTATCCAAATCTGTGAGGTAGGTTTTATTTTCGGAGGAAAAACTTTATGGTCTTGACCATAAGCGTACACTTTTAATTCCCAACTATATGATCTGGTATTGGCTCTGCTGATTTTTCATATTTTACTGCATTCAGCTAATCAAGTAATCCAGATGGCTCTCTAAAGGTTTAATGTTATTCCTGTAATTTATCATGCCTGTAACTTTTATGAATTTCATAGTAAATATAAGGAAAAGCCAAGAAACTTTTGAAGTATGAATATAAAGGTGCATATAGCAAAATACTTTAATGAAAGCATTAGTCATAGTTATTAGCTAATTCCCTAAAAATAAATATGAAGTAGTTAATGTAATAACACTTTCATTTTAATATATTGTGGTTCTTAAAATAGGGGGAGGAAAAAGAAGCAGGATCTTCATGAATAGCTGAATATTTTCTAACAGGGCAAATAAATAATACAGATGTACAGTATAAAAATGAGAACAGAATAAATGCTGAAATTTTAGTATCAGAATAACCCATGTTGACTTTATTAATTTTTTTGCTAAAGTGTTTAATCAGATTCAGATTAAAAAAAAATAAAGGACATCTGTTCTTATCATGCCAAAACCATAAAGCAGGATCAATTGCATCTTAAACATTTATATAAACTTCCTGTGAGAACCAAGAACAGCATCAGTACATTGAATGAAACTTTAACTCACTTTTCACTTTTTAGAGGGAAAGAGGACAACAAAAAATGAGTGATCTTGTTGGAAAAAGTCTTCTTTAGGCCTGCCATTGTATCATGCTATGCCCCCTGCAAGAGAAGTGGGTGAGTCTTTTATCATGTGCATACATTTTGTGCAATCTATACACCTGGCAGCTCATGCATTCAAACAAGCATATGCAAAGTCTCTGAACAATATTTTCTTTGGTCTCAAAGAGATTTATATCACATGATGGGACAACTTGAGCACAGATGCCTTATCTAAGGAAACAAGTTATTTTATAACAATGGATCATAAGTGGATTTTTGCAAGTGCCTTGTAGTGCTTAGGCAGCATCAGAAATAGGTCTTTGCTTGAATATTTCTTTCTCTGTCAATGACTTCATGGTCATACACAGCTTAAAAATCTGCAATTGTATACAGGAATAATAATTTTCAAATTTTCTTGGTTGAAAGCTGCCCTAAACACTGATATTGGGAAAAATGCTTGGGGAATGTTTGCACAGATTTCTTGAGTTTTCTGTAGACTACAATTATCTCTGTAGGTGGAGAAGCAGGCTGTATTTGTTCATGCTCAATACACTCTTTATTACGTTAGGTATGTTTTACTAATTTAACATTCCAAGTACTTAATTGTCTTTATAATGGTTCAATCAGCCAGATGCCTCAGAGGTTATACTAAGAACTTGTTTGATCCCCAGCCAATGTTTACTTTCAGATTATAATGAGCAGTTAGTGAAGTACTCACCATCTGTTTGGGGAAAAAAGAGAAATCTTCTTTCTATGAGTGGACAAGTGGGAAAATAATTTGGAAAGCTGATTATTAGTTCATGTAAGTAGATAATGGGCAAATTTTGTTAAGAAAGAACTGAGAAAAAGAAAAATTCCTTCTGCTGGTACAGACCAGCCCTGTGTGTCAGTACGGGTAGAGGACCAACTGACTAGGAAATAGCTCAGCAGAATAGGTTCTAGGGCTTCTACTGGATAGCGAGTCTGAATAACTACTGCATAGCAAATTCTGGTGGATATATTGACTTTTATTTTTTTTTTAATTGTAAGGACAATCAGACAATGGAATGTGTAGCCCAGGGGGGTTTGACTATCCAACCTTGGTATTCAAAACTTGGTTTGACATGGTCCTGATCAACCTAGTCAAACTTGGTCCTGCTCAGAATAGAAGTGAGACTAGCTGATGACCAAAGGCCCTGTTCAATGTAAGTATTCTCCAATTCTATGATTTAGTTATGTGATACCATCCCTCCAAATTATGTCTATGTATACAACTGAACCACTTGAAAGGCTATTTTATTATGACATGAAGTGAACCCAGCACATTATTCTTTTATTGCTCCTTTGGCCTTTATACTTTTTTTCAATACATTTCAGTTTCAAGGAAGTAATGTGAGATTCTGTGGTAAAACTACATTCTTATTTCGTTTTAGAAGTAGGAGAATGAGGCACTTGTCTTATCTGATCTTAAATTTGAAAGTTTAGAGCTTGAGTTAGAAGTCCAGTTCTTTTCTCAGTGAAATAATGAACTGGAAAGCCTAAGGTAACTGCTCTGATCATCTGTTAGAAGAATATATTTCATTTAGGCTATATATTGAATTTAAGGGAACTAGCCACTCATATGCCTACGTTTATATGATGCAAATAATTCCCCTTTTTGATCTCTATGATCTTCAATATGCTTTTTGTAGTGAGGGAAGAAATGTAGTGATGGTTTTTGGATAATATGGAAGCAATTAGAGTTGGTCTTAAAATATATGAGGTATTTGTAGTAAAAAATACCCCATATATATATAATCAGATGCCTTACCCATCTAAAAAGTCTGGATTTCTGTATCTCGAAAAGTAAATTCAGTCCAAACTCAGACTCTATGTTATTGTCTTTCTTTTATATTGTAGGATTGGAAGCAGCATAACATATGATTTCCTGTATATCTATTCAAATGATAATTCTGTGATTCCATTAATATAAAATATTGTAATTTTTCTATAAAAGTTTGTTTAAAAGAAAAGGTTTTAAAGGTCATGTTTTGACTCCTTAGTAAAACACCATTAAAATGCCTATATGCTTATGTTCTGGTATTGGCAAAATCTCGTTCATAAAGTATATGCAAGAACTGCAGAAACATCTGTGTCATTAGAGATGTTTTAATTGCCTAGGGCTACAACAGTTGTTTGACACTTTCTGTTGAGATAATAAAACAACTTCATGAAAAGGTCTAATGCTGCTTGCTTTGGAGTTAAGAACTGCCAAGAATGTGTTCTAGCAGGTGAGTGTCATGGTGCATCTGTGTACCACTGCTCTTACGGAGCAGCTGTAAGAGCCTAGGCCAGCAGAAGAAGTTTCATTATGGGAAGAATATTTCTTTTTTCCTCTTGCTCATAAAATCAGTGGATTAGTGTCCAGTATCTTGGATTTTTTATTTTTTTTTTTGTTCTGTTTCTGTATCTTAGTTTCTGGAAATGTAACCTGTCCTATGGAAAGGGATGTTGTGTGAACTGTAATGAAGACATCTGTCTTTCTTTTTCTGAATGGTGATTCTATTTGCTAGCTTATATTGTGTTTAGGAATTGTGACTATTTGCTCCAAAGTGCTCCGTTTGAGGACTCATGTAATGGGAGTAGCACATAACGTATGATCCTCTTGTACTTTAGGGATACAGACAACTTACCTATCTATTTGCAGATCCTAAAGGAATGCAGTGAAAAGTGTTTCAAACTAAATTGTGTTTGCATTATGATGTTTGCATAATACACAAATGGCCTAGCTGCAAGAAATAAATCTCCTTCTTACCTGTCAGAGAGAGGTGGTGGGTCAGACTTGGCTTTCGAGTGTTAAAGTTGATTTATCTGCTGCCAGCACGGTAGCAGGTAGTGGTAACATAGTCAGTAGATGTTTCTGAAATCTCTCTCTTTTCCTAAGACTTAATTTCCTTCTTTATGAGTAGAAGGTGTTCGTGGCTTCTGAAAATTTAAAGAGATATCATCCTCATGTTTACATGCATTTCAGCCACTAGAGTATAAAAAATACTGTTTTTCATAGTCTCGCCTCTGTCATATTGGTTGCACAATCCCTTCTTTTTAGATTTGTACTGGATTTTCATTTTTCATTTTCTATTTTTAATTTACTCTGTGTTTGATCTGTCACTACTTCTGTTTTGTGAATTGTATTTATCTGCAGTATATGATTCTGAAAGTAAAATAATGCTGCAATCATTGGGACAACAGTCCTTACAGCTGTATCAAGTTTCTAGTTTATAAGACAGTAAAGAACTTCCTTTGCCCAGAAGTGATTTCAAGCATTGAGGGGGAATAGCCACTCTGAGCTCTCACATCCTAACTATTTTGTCATATTTGGAAGGTTATTCAACCATTTTTTGGGCATCTTGCACCAAGCATTGATATGTAGAATGGAAACTACTTCAGTTGCACATCAGGATTTCTATGAATCTCTACTGCCTCTTCTTAGATTAGGTTTTATTACAATAAATCCAGACAAATCTTTTTTGAAATGGGGAAATTATTGCTGAACAGAAGACTTAGAAGTCAAGTGGTTCACTGAGACACATATTGCTTTATAGGCTTTAAACATTTTACAAAATTGTAAATGACAAAGCACTTGTAGATTTTTGTGTCAAAATTTCACCTAGATTGATACTCATTAGCTGTAAAAAAGGGCAGATAAATTGAGCTTGGAATATGAGGGAGAGAGCAGAGCATGAGGGTTTACCTGTGCTTGTGTGCTAAAAAGGATGAGAGGAAGGAATTTGCTCAGCTCTTTTGTGGGTTTTTTTTTTTTTAACTGCTAAACCAGAACAATCTATAGCCAGCTGAGGTTCATCTCTAATAACTGCTCACGCACAGCATTTTGGCATGTAGAATTCTTGCTGGGCTTAGACATTATGGGTTTATTCTGTTAGAGCTACAAGCACTAAATCTTTTATGAGTTCTGGAGAGAGTGACATATCCTGCTTGCAGTCACCGGCTCCTCTGGTTACTGCAGCTTCTCCTCTGACCTGAGTATTCCCACCAGACCCTCTGTCCAACAACATGAACTACCCTGCCCTCGGGGCCAGCACTGCCCTCGAAGACGCCTCTGTTACCAATTCTTCACTCAGCTCATGCAGTTGTCAGGAGCCTGCCAGTCTCTGCATACCCTGGGGGAATAGTACTAGAGTGATGAGTTCTGGAAAGATGCAATACTTTGCCGGCTGTCAGGTCACTCAAAAATTAGCTTTATCACAAGCTAAAGAGTGAAGGAGTAGAAAACCATGGATTTGCAATAATGAAGCAGAATATTATACAAAGAGACAAAATAGTGAAAAGCAGGATGCACATACTGATACAATGACCTTTGTCTCTTCTACCACCTCAGGTAGTTATTATAGCTAATTGATTAGCATCTAGGCACAAATGGCCAGAACTGGGAAAAATACTTTCTTGCTCGCTTACCTACTCTTAACCTGTCTGTTCTTTTCTGTGACTATGCACTTGGGACCTGCCATGGCAATGCAGGGACTAGGTCATTTTTTTCCTTCCTCCTCATTAAAGTCTCTTGATTAACAGTTCTATTTCATACCTTAATTAGTACACTTTGTCATTCAGGGTACTTTCTTCTGTAACAGCCTTCTAAATGTGCATTACCAAAATTACACATACTATGAGAAACATTATATGTGTTGCCATTGTATCAGATTCATAATGATTCTTTTTATGTGTGGTATAAATACTGACCCGGATAAGACCGGATAATGTTAGCCATGGATGCTAGGATTGTTTCCCCTTATACATGGGTAGTTTCAGATTCTTTTTTGGGATAATGTCCGTCTGAATTTATACTGAAAAGCAGTGTTTCTGGTCTTGCTAAACATGTCTACCAAACACTGCCATTTTACTTCGTTATAATGTAACCATTTATAGGATTAAGCTTCTGAATAAAATTGGAGCCATCTTTGAACATAATTTTCAGAGATACTTCACATGACTCGATATCGTTGTTGTGCTGCATATAACCACTTCTCGTAACTACACTGCCTGTGAAGACAGTTCAGGCTGTTCTTAGCATATTTGTGGACAATCTACTAAAAGTAATAGGGAAATAATCCTGTAGATCAAAGATCCAGGAGACATTTGAGAAAATTGATACTCATTAGAGCTAATTGTGTATTTTATGACACAGGTTAGCTTTCAAAAATATGTATCCATTTTGAGAAAAAAATTAAGAAAAATATCTTAATATGAGAAAATGTTCTGTCTCAGAAATAAAATAAGAGGGGGGAAAAAAGGTGCACCCTGGAATAATAAGACTTTACAATATTCATCTTTTTGAAGGAAGAACTAAATTGAAGTCCCTGATCTGTATTGCTCACTGAAGGGACCTACAGGTTAGCTTTTGGATTATGGTCCAGCCATCAGTTATTGGCTGCTTCTGGTGAGTGTTTATTGACTGTTTTTGAAAGGAGAGGTCATGTCAGACCTACTGTAGTTTATATAAGAAAATATCTATCCGCTGAAAAAAAGCTATGGAGTACCTTGGACCTGTGAGAGTTTGAAAATGTTTTGCTTGAGAGTGTTAAAATATAAAATGAAGTATTTTTGAAATCTCAGAAATTTTCATGAAGCTGAACTTTGGAGGGAAAAGAACAAAAGACTGGCAGGGAGAGAGAATGACCTGGAATCATCTGCTTTTTAAACATTTGCATGTGGATGTTATTGGTGAAGGGATTCAATATTGAGCACACTGTGCTGATTTCTACTCAGTTGTTGAACTAGGCAGAGGATTTATTCCCAAGTCAGTTAAGGTACCTACCACTTGAAGATTCCTCCATCTTTTCACAGCATAGCAGTTCCAGTTCTAAGTGTAGATTTCTTAGCTTCTCCAGAAAATTACTGAATTACATAAACAAAGAACATTTATTTGAATACTAATTTCAGGTGCAATATTATACACATATGTCTACTTACTATATATTGAAAGTATGATTTGGTAGGAAGATGATACCTTGAATGGAAAAAGAAGGGTCTTTATTTATAAAGTGTTGGTAGGAAGACTCAAACAGCTACAGAAAAACTACAGGTCATCTTTATAAAGTGAATGATTATTTTTTGAAAAAAAAAAAGTAATAATAATTTAACATAGTACTATGAAATTCAATTTCAGCTTTGTATTGATGACAAATCTGTGAAGGACAAAAATGAATCTGATAAGAACTCTTTTATATACCTGATAACTGTGATATTTGAAGTAACTCAGCTGAAGCAAGACAACAAGTCAAGGACAAACGCTGTATTTTAAGCTGGGATAACTTCATTACAGGTTTGCCTACAGGTACCAAGTACATGCAGCAAGAAGTACTAAAAACATTACCTTGCATTTCTCATGGTAGGAGGGTGGCGTAAATTTTGAGTCATGCAGTGCCAGTACCATTTAGATTAACTCACTAAATGATTAATTGAGTAAGAAATACCTACGCACCAGCATATTCTCTAGGTTTTTATTTTCTGCTGTTTGCCAATTATCACTTTGTTTTTAATAGTTTGATTCCATGATATTCATCACTCTGGCATTTCTTCTCATTTTCTTCAGTGATCTCTTGAATCCTTCAAAGATGCTATAAATTGACAAAGGTCCCTTTTTTTTTTTTAATATTTAATGACTGACTTTTTGTGTTTTATATCTTCACTTTTCTACTGAGTCTAATAAAACACTCTACGTTCATGAATTACAGTTTATATTGGACTATTTTAATCTTTTTGATTTAGAACACAGGCAAAATGCTATGAACTCTGTTTGTCTCTTATAAATCTTGAAATATTGTTTAGTTTGTACTGCTGTCAGCTTAAAATGCAGTAATGGTTAAATGTGTAACACTATCCAATTAGTTTACACTTTAAGTGACAGCACAATACCATAACCATACATCTAACGTTTCCTCTTTAAAGAAATAATGTTTCAGCCTTATGCATCTGTGAAGAAAATCACCCAGCTTAAACCAATTAAGGTTTGTCTTTTGTTATTTCCTTAAAATCCAATTTTATACATCCAATTTAAAGAAAATCCAATTTTGGACATTGGTTGGCTTGCAGACTCCTGCCAAAAGAATGTGGATTGGTTAAGCAAATAAACTTTCTAGTTTTCATATTGATTCTTAGCCATTGAAAATCTAGTTTGAAAACTCAGGGTCTTTTTCGTACCTCTTGCAGCACTTGTAGAGGGAGATACAGACTGAGAATTAACTTTGGGAGAACGTGATGCTATACAGGACAATTCCTAATATGATGATAATTTATACTCACATTTTGTAAAGTGCAAACTGAAGAACGATATTTTTCCTTATTAGGATTGCTGTAAGAGCTTTTAAATTTTCAAAATGCAGTCCAGTAATTACTGTTTAGGGTGTATTCTCTCTGCATATTTCATGCACAACAATCTGACTTGCAGATGCATTTTTTTTGTCAAGAAATTTGTTCATTTCTAGCACAGAACATTGTGGTTCAATGGAATATTCTTTATCTTACTATAAGCTCCTTTCCTTAGAGTTTTGGTTTCTTCTGTGTGTTTGAGGAGATGATGTGTATAAGACTTAGAGTGATACATTGCTCTTAACTGAAAGGGTAAGAAAAAGCCTTAGAAAGGTTTCAGCAAGAAACGGCATGTTTCCTGAAGGAAAGAAATTATGTCTCTGGGGAGAGGCAGCTCCGATGGCCATGGGGAGGAGAAGCATCCTTGCCCTCCTGTCGGGCCATACCCATATACTGACCGTATGGCACTGCCCGATCTCTGATAGAGGGATGGCTGGAAAGGTGACACATTAGCACTTCTGGCAGCTGCCTGTGAGGCACCTCCTTGGCTTTGAAGGAACTGAGCGGGAGATATAGCAGGAAGGCAGAGGGTAGGGAGGACAGAAGTCCTCACAAGTCCCTGTGATAAATATAAGCCTGTAACTATCTTTAATCCTCTGCAACTACTTCCGTAAAAATCCCATTCCTCTGCACTCTCTTATTACCAGGTGACACTACCTTCCTGATTTTGGTGTAGTAGGAAAGGCCAAACTAACTTCAAACTAACTATATAATTGTATACACCAAATAGATGACTGAGTACCGACATGCCTGCAATCACTGTTTCCATTGCTTTCCTCCATTTTTCTCCCCCCCTTCTCTGTTGTGATCTAAAGGGTAGCAAATGTAGAATATTTTTAATGCTGGTTTGCATAAATAATGAGCTCTGCTCTGTCATGAACACGGGAGAAGGCTACATATTCCAGTTTATTGGCTACAAGGTATTTTAGCTGTTGCCAACCTGATCTTTGTTAATTGGAGCTACTGACTATGTACTTTGGTTTGAGGCTGTAACTTATACACACAGCTAATTGTCTAATCAATATATCTTCGATGGTGCTGTAGAAAGTTTCAAGTAACCCATGAGGCCACATTTAATGTAAGTAATCAAACTATGAACATGTTACATTGTTGATGGTATTCCTATTAGTGTAATTCTTATGGAACAGCAGATTAAATTGTTTCTTGCTTTCCTAAATTATTTACAGGGAATACTTCAGGATTTTTGAGGGAATAATATTTCTCATATTGTTCTATAGGTGAATCCTACCTGCCCAATTACTGCCAACAAATGATCAGGCTACTACAACAGAGAAATAGAAAGAAGGTCCAGAGCTCTTAAAAAAGAATGAAAATAGTCTTCCTATGCCATCTGTAATATTTAGCTTGGTTTGCTTTTAAAAATGTGGATATAGCATCAAAGAAATGATATAATTGAGGAAAAAGATGAAACATTTACTGGAGCATGTAATGATTGTCTGATGCTATTGCAGGCCTTATAAAATAAAACCTGAGACAAGTTATTGTACATGGGGATTACATGTTCAATATCTAACTAGTTATATTTGTTTTAACACATGGCTTTGTGTGTTCTGTAAAAGGTTCAGCATTGTCATTTTACTGAAGAGTCGGTATGGTTTATATTACTTCAAATTTGCATCATCTGTAATTGGGGAGAGAATTTTATACCACCTCTGGCAAAGTATACTGATTTATAAAAGCGTTTTCTTCATAGAACATAGCCATATGTGAGCTGCATGGCAATGCAAACATAATTTAACAAACCGTCAAATCCTAAAAAGATATTTTGTCCTACACAACAAAAAGGCATTTCTTCTGGCATTTATTTGAATATTCCATTTTATGCGGAGGCACTGGGACAGACACTGGGGATTTGGGGTCATATTTTAACTCTGGTGCAAAATTCTGGTGTGACTTTGTGTTTGTTTCCCATCTATAAAAATATGGTAATGTTTATTTCTATCTGACCTATAAGATTTTCAAGGCTGCCCCTTATTTTATGTTTATAAAATGAGGAGCACAACTGAACCCTGATCATGTTTGGGACCTCTGTCTGCAACTCATCTTTCCTTTGTTACACCTTACTGTATCCCTTCTCTAAGACCTTTGCATAAGTTTTCTTTTCCTCATCAAAATTCTGATAAAAAGTATAAAGAAAAATGAATATGAGAAACTGAGTAACAAATTTCATGTCGAGGAACTTGGAAGAATAATTTTCTCTCTTTTATACTCAGACTTTGGGCAGAAATAAGATTAAAGAGACTGTGGCTTAATAGAAGATTTTTAAAGCATTTTTTTCCCCGTTTTGCCTGAAGTAGCTGTATGTTTGTAGTGGATGAAGATGTTTTACTTTCCTTTGGCATATTTGAATTCAAGCATGTTCTCACTATATAATTTGACACCTGTTGGCATCAGTACAATAGCGGGTATATAGAAATATTTATTATTTTTTTACCGTGGAAGTCCCCGTTGCAAAGGAGCAGAATATCCATCCCACTTTGGAGACAATGGTGTGGTTTTACACTGAGCGAGTTATCGCTGGCAGGTACTGTGTTTTTATAAGAGCCTAGTTAGCAAGTGAATACAGCAGTTTGATTGCTTAACTTGACCTGATATCTTATGATTTGTAGCAGACCACATCCAGAATTTTATTTTCAGAATTGACTGTAGAGCTTCTTTCATTTTTTCTTTCTCATATAAATATGTTTTAAATTAAATTTTTAATTACATAGAAGCATGCTAAGGAACTTTGTCAATATTATTAATATTCTCAGTAGACCTTTAATGCAAATATTCCCCAAGTCAACATTTATCACCAGTTACCTCCAAATAATAAAAGCAACGGCTTGTTACACATGTAAGAATCTGTATTTTGGGGATTTATCTGTGGTAAAATGGAATGCCCTTTCATAAAATCTTGAATGAAATTATTTTGAGAAGACTAAAATGTATCACTACTTCTACAGAATATAATATTCTGCTCTTATGAAATAGATCTCAATATTCTCATATGAAAAGAGATCAGATAACCAAGTACTACAACACAACATGTTTTAATTTTGTCATATAATTTGTTTTTCTTACATTCTGTCCACCTTGGAATGAAAGCAATGTAAAAATTTCTACTTTTGAAGCCAATTCTACAGTGACTCATGAGTCATTGTAAAAAATCTACATGTTTAATTATTTGGCTTGCAGAAAAAAATAACTGTTTCCTTTTTAAATACCAGTATTATCCTGTAGCTTAAAGCTTCAGAAAATTTGAGGTCATTTGAAGCAGTTGCAAGATTTGCCATTTAAAGATGAGTTTAATCTGGATTGATAACACTGGTATGTAATTTGACAATTCTTGACTCCCATGCAGTTAAAGTTCTCACTTTGTAATGGATAAAAGTAAGTTCTGTGTGCCATTGTATACACACAGATAGCAATGTAGTTAATACATAACTCGGAGAAATCCTCCTGTATATGAGCTTTGCCAATAACCTACATAGTGGCAGCTGCTATTCTTCTGTATGAAATCAGATTTGAGACACACTGCTTTCACAGTTTTATGCATCAGAGGAAATGATGAACCTCCAGATACTCATTCTGATTTTTGCGTAAAAATGAAGCATATTGACATTAATCTACTTGACGTAAAGATGCATTCATTAGTTTGTGTTTAACATAATGCTTTTTTAAAGTGGCATCTAATTATTGCCCTTGTGCAGTAGAAATACCTCTGAGGAAATGTGTGTCAGCAATTTAAGAAATATATCTGCCCATTCTTTTTTAAAAACATGCTAATTGTTCTTTGGGGCTTTAATATAAAATTATTTCTAACTTTTTACTTCATTTTTAAAGGTAATCTCTTCTTAAAAAGAAAAGAAATTGTTCTGACTGCTGTGCCGGTCATTTAAAAATGCCTCTGCTTATGAAAAATGCATAACATCAGGGATCAAGTGGCATCTTGGTGAGGTTGTCCTCAGAACACACATTTGGTTTGACTCTTCAGATGTGCTTAAAGAGATCCCAACACATGCCAGCATGTTAAAATCTGAGTGTGCTATGGGGATTTTCCAGTTTACCTATGAAGTATAGTTGGAGGTTAGATGAAAATGAAAAATGTATAGAAATATTTCACTGTTGTTGTGGGGCTAAAGTATGCAGTCCACTTTCTTTAGTGTCTCTTCAGTATACAAATGCACATAATTAAAGAAAGCACAGGGGAACAATATCTACATTTTGGGTTATAAGGTCAGGGCCAACACACATGCCCTGGGTTTTATAGCATGTGTTGTTTTTTCTCAATTCTTTTCATTGTTCTGTTTGGTTCCCTGTCTGGTTTTGCATCTTTTCCTTCCTGTTCTATGGGAAAGTGGACAGCAGAACATATTTCTCCCTTTTATTTTGACTTTTCTTCAGTAGTAACTTCATAGAATTGGGCAGAGTTACCCTAAAAGCAATGTTTTCTGTGCTTACATAATTGCAAATGAAGCCTTGTAGCCACATAGCTTTTAACTCTTGATTATTTATTTCAGTATGTTTTCTATTTTCTCTCTCTAGTATTTGTATATTTGTATGAATCCACAATTTCTTTTTTTTTTTTCTAATATCTGTGCTTATGTTATTATGGTCAAAATATTTTTCTAAGCAATATTTCATTAAGTGACAATTCCAGTTTCCAAGGTGCCACCCTATGATTTACTAATCAGGAGACCTGAACATCTTTGAATAGTTGTTAGTTTGTCACAGGACCATTAAATAGTGGACTCCCAGCACTTATTGAGGTGTGCTTGAAGGCCTGCTGCCATGAAAAATGTCTAAGTCAATAGCTGTCAGTTGTGATCTGTGATCTACAATAATTTTTTTGATCTGCTTCATTGTTGCATGAAATTTATGAAGGACACATCGTGTTTGGCAGCCATATCTACATTAGATAATGAATATTGGCGCTAAAAATTTAGAACTGAGGAAGGCAAGAGACCACATGGCTGAGTCGAGACCTGCTGGTTAAACTAAAGGGCAAGAAGGAAATGCACAGGCAGCAGAAGCAGGCGGGTATCCTGGGGAAGAAAATAGGGATGCTGTCCAGTTGTATAGTTCTAGTTCTTTGAAAAGACAAATTTATCTCAATTTTGGATAAGATCTAAATTCCTATTCATATTTACATATGTTTACATATTAATATTTTTTGCTAAAAAAAATCTCTTCAAAAACTGGGTATCTCCTTTTGGTTTGTCATGTGACATCCACGATTTCTTTTTTCTGGAAGGGCAGTATTCTATAAATTTAGTGGCTGATGGTCTAATAAAAATGTAAACTTAGATAAAGCCAGAAGTATTTATAAAAGAGCTAACACTTCTTTCTCCTCCTTTCCTGTAGCTCAGCTTTCTCAATAAGGAGACTTTCTGTTTGAATTTGTTTTATTTGTTTAATAGATCTCTGAAAAGTTTCACCTGTGCTGGCATATTCAGATTGGGAATATTTTGTAGTCCATTTTCTTTTGTAACACCTATTTCTTTGTCTATGCTTGGAACCATGTAGATGCTAAGATGATTAAAGAGGTCTGATTCAGAGCTTTTAACTAAGATGAGTTTAATATAACAAAAGCTAAATTAATACATGAGTTAGGATGGCATTAGGCTGCTGGCTCCAGTGGTAGGAACAGCAACTTTTTAAACTTAAATGTGCAGTTTTGTTCAGCTCCATTTATATCTGTGCTTTTCCCTGCTTGGTTTTCTAGATACATTCTCAGATGTTTTCAATTCATTCCACCTTATGAGTTTTATTTCTCAGCCCCTGTAAGGTTATGACTCCATCCCCCTTTCCCCTTGCTAGTGCCCCGCAGTTTTCTCTCGGTAATCCTGTGTAATCTTAGCTAGTACTATTGTATATGGCACTTATTTTTCCTTGGAAACCATAAGCAGAACTACTGGGTTTAAAGTGACTGAAAAAACAAAAGCAGAAATTGCATACAATTCTCAAAATTATCTTTGATATTTTAGCATTTCTGTATTTGTTTTCACATTCACAAACAACATGAGTGGGACTTGTAGGACGTTTGGGTTGCATACTAAGAGGCAGAAATATTTACCTATTCTTGGCTTAAAGTAAGCATACTGTTAACCATTGGGGTTTCTAGAATCCATGCCTCTATTCTGAATTTAATTGCTATGAAGCAGATGTTCTTGTTAAACACTGTGGGGCTGAATCAGAGACCATTGATATCATTGGGAAACGGCAGATCTTCTGTCTGTCTGTTCTTCCCCTGCTTGTGCTGAGTTCAACATCCTGTGCTGTTTTGTGAAGGAGTAAACAAGTGATAATTGGGTTGGACAGTTTACAGCGTCTTCTAAATTTTCCGGAGGAGTTTTCAATGTCCCATATTTACAGATGCTTTTGCCTTTGCACAGCTTATGAACATGAAGACTATTCAGGCAAAAAGATCTGCTTACACAGAAATTAAGTTTTAATAAGATGCTTTGCAGGAGAGCCCACTGCACAGATCCCATTACAAGATAGGAGCAATAGCTGTTTTTGCAAGTGCAAATTCTATGAGCCAGCAAATGTGCAGATAAACCAGCTTAAAGTGATTTCAGCATGTGTACAAAGCTAGTAAACTGCTTACTCTCAAATTTCACAAACTACTGCATATGTTCCTTACCCCTTTTTCATGTCAAGGAAAAGAACAGCTAATTTTTGACTCTGACCATAGAGAAAGGAAAAAAAAAAAAACACCTGTGAAAGATGGAATAAATTAGAGCACACTTTTATCCATTTAATTCACCTGTGTGCCCTGTGGCTTGGTCACACTGCCCTGCCCAATGCAGAGCCATGATCTCTTTCCCACTTCCCCTCAACCCACCCTGGTTTGAGCCTGCTGCAGTGTCTCTCCCCGTTTCTCCCTGGAAGATTAAGCAACTTGTATAAGGAGATGGATTTTATATTTTTCTAGGAGTTCGAAGTGTCTCAACTACTTTGAATAATGTTTTCCTTTAGCTTCACTTTCCATTCCATGGAGCAGGGAATTAAGATCCTTTAATTGCAACAACTTGAACCTTACTTTCCTTTTTTTTGTCAGGTCCTGAGCTGAAGATTTAAGGGGAAGCCATTGGAAGGCCTGTGTTAGCTGAGAGCTTAAACAGTCTGTCATTATTCAGTGCCAGCTAGACTATTTAGTAATGGATGACTTTTTCATCATTATTGTCATGAGAGAAAGAGCTGAACAGGAGTTGCCTTCATGCCAGAATGGACAGTATATTGCTACACAGAAATAATTAATAGAGGAGTGCTAAATTTTAGGGTAGCAAGGTTAGGGTTTCTTTGAGCATTCAAAATCTTTACTGTAGATACCTACTTCCTTGTTTTGAAGAAGAAAAGCTGGTCTGTATGAATTGCTGGTGCCTAGTCTATCAGTCAAGTAGTTGAAGCATTTTTAGGAAGATGGCTTCTTGCCCTGCTTGAAGGGATTTCAAAATGGATTTCCGTGTCCTTGGATGCTAACTACTAAGCTCTGTGTTATGGCATGAAGGTGTGAAGGAAGGGATACCACCCCCTAACTTCTCTGGAGAAACTTAGCTCTTTTGGGGAAAACAGTATGAGAGGAAGTGTGACTACAGCTTGGGGCCTCAGGGCAAATGGGATTTAGACACTGTTCTCATGACTTTTTCTGTGTTTTTGTCCAATAACCGTGAATAAGGATTAATCCTCAGAGAAATTTTCTGTACAGTCATGTGAAAAGCTTGTTCCTCGACTTGTTCCCAAATTTTACACGGTTCCCTTCTAGGGTTTGAGAACTGATGATATATGACAGTATATTTCAGTTTTAACCTTGCCTGTGATAATTTCTTTGATGCTAGTTCTGCAGAAAAAAATCTTGAGATTACAATCTTGAGAGCAGCTGTTGTGTACCCACTTTAACAGACTCCATTTCTTAAAGTTTCTGCTGCCCATGCTGTTTATCAGTCTGCCTGGGGGAAGTGAAGGCAGATGCACCTTTTTTTTTATTTCTTTCCCCCCATTTTAGTTTGAATGCACTGAATATTGCTGGTGCTGGTAAAAACTTCGAAGTACAACCTGAAGACCTATTATGCGTTACATAATAAAGTACAATGAATATTTAAAGTATGTGGCTTTCCTTTTTATTCTGGGTTTTTTTGGGGTGGTTTTTTATTTTTTTTTTTTTTAATTTGAGGGGCCGGCTCTTTTTTTTTTGCAAAAATTTTCC
>VXAK01015071.1:300-35236 GCA_013399435.1 Arenaria interpres
AAACATGGCTGAATAATTTCCTATTTCAAAAAGTTCTAATTAAAGGAACACTAAGTATTCCCAAGTGATGATCAAGTCCAATTACATATTTCCTCTTTTCAACTGTATTGCAGTTGTACAAGGTTACATGGAATGTTTTTCTTTTGCTGTATCATCAGGTACCAATAGAGAACTCAGTTCATCGTGTTCTTTTAAAAAGAATACATAAATTTTAGTTACGTATAGCCTAATTTTAAAATTTATGTGCTAGCAGCATATTTAAATATATTTCAGTGTTACCGTTTCATAAAGAAGCTACTTCAAAAATTAATTTTATACTTGATAATTGGATCCTTACCTAATTTCTTAAAAATCACCTTTAATATTTCCCAAAATATTTGGGAAATAGACAAAAGCAGTCGGTATACAGATAAATGCAACTATAATGTATAGAGAAAGTAGCCTTTACTGACAGGCATTTTCATAAGATACAATTTAAGAGAAGAAACAAGCTCAGGAAAACACCATATTTACCACTGCTATAGTTATAGTGAATCCTCTGACCACTTGTTGGTTTTGGAAGTGACAGCGGGGTCTCTTCTGCAACGAGATTGTACAATCTGCATTCTACAAACAGCTGCTGGATTGTTTCATCTGATGCAATTCGTGACTCAGTAAGACTGAAGGATATAATTTCAATCCGGATTTTTTCAGTTGCCTATTTAAAAATGAAGCAGAAACATAATACAAATTATTTGGTGTTTTTTGAAGTGTTAACACAAACCAAACAAACACACGTGTAAATCATTGGCTATTTTGTATGATTAACACTGATTGATTGATTTTGACACAAACACAATGAGATTCTAAAGCCCCAGGGTTTGCAGTTAAGAATATTGTTGCAGCAGATACCAATTTACATTCGGTGTTGAAAATATTTTGGCGATAGTCATACCCTGCTGGGGAAGATTAGGTTAAGGTTATCTTCACGTACAAATGGTATCTGAACCACACATTTCAGTTGCCCTTTTTTTTTTTAACTACTCAGCAAAGTGATTTGTATCTTGATCCTGTAACTGCTTGAAATATTCTCAGTAAAATTAGGTACCAAAGTTTTCCAAATGACAGAATTGTTGGGCTATACTGCAATAGGGCAATCGAAAGCCATCAAGTCACAAAGCATTTAGGCATTTAAAGTTTCACTGTATTTATACAGAATTCAACTTCATAGACTGAACTTTTCTAGTTAAATCAAATATACATTTAAAAGTTAAAATTAACAATATGATGATAAAAGTAATATCCCAGTTGTTCTTCTCCAGGGCCTTATCTTATTATCTTTAATGAAAATGACATTTTTCTGGTGCTTATATAAAACTGTTTCATGCTGCTCAGCAAAGTCTGTATTATTTGTGTACAGATAAATTTTAATAAGCTTTATGTATTTAACTGGGAATGTCACACTTGACAGAACGAGTCACAAATATTTCCCTCGGTAACTTTGTAATTCAAAGAAAGAAAAGCCACTGTGGTTTAAAATCGGAGTACACAGGTGAGCATTCAAAGATGAGATTCTTCAAAGAGCAAACAGAATGTGCTAGAGTTCAGAAACGTAAGACAATTTTTTTTTTTCTTTCTTTTCAAGTTCACAATTTCATTAAAAATATTTCCCCTATATGGAAATATTTTGACAATTTTTGACTGTAAACTTAAATCACTTGAAGCAATAAATTTTATCCAAAAGATTAGCTTTCTAGATTCAGTGTTAGAACTGCAAGTCAATATTCTAATTTATTACAGAGAGAGTTTATATTTTTCCAAGCAAATTATATAATTAATCAAACTGAAAAGCAGGTGTATCCTATTGTAAAAATATCCATCATATAGAACAATTTCCAGTGCTGTCAAGCCCTTTCAATATTTGATGAAGTAATTTTACCCCCTCCTTTCAAAAGACATTTCCTTTTATTATGTATCCTAAGACACTTTAACTAAAAACCCAAATCTGAATATTTCAATAAGGCTGTTTTATTATTCAGTAGATTCATGGAAATTTTACTAGGATGACAGAGAAAATTCCACACCATTCTGTCTCCACTAATACAGGTACATGGCTTCAGCTGGCAATATTACTAGGATTAGCATAGAATGATGAAATATTTAAAGGAAATTTTTTTTTCTAAAATCTAATAAATCAAATGACTGCCAAATGTCATTAAAGTGATGGTCTTTGACTTGAATATGCTTTTCATATTCAAATTTGAAAAGAAAGAGATGAAAGCCTGGAAAGGTTACTCAGTTTCAACTAATAACCTCAAGCACTCCACATTCACATGCATAAAAAATGAAATTGGCTCTATTGTCTAATTTTACTTCAGAAACAACTCTTTTCTTCTTGCACCGAACAGATGTATTAGCAGCTGTATTTAAAAGTGATATGCTGAGTGGTTTTTTTCGCCCCAAAGTATTTAGCAGCTACGTCAAACTAGTTTGTACACAGACAATAGTTTACGAATCAAGTCCAAATACAATATCCTGTATTATAAAGTATTTCTTTTACATAACTTAAAATTTGTTTGACATATTTAACACTTGTAATTGCATACTGTAGGGAAAGAATATTACAGTTTTTCAAGGATAGCAGGGTAAATTCAGATATTGTGCTTTCTAACTTACAAGGAAGCAAATAACTGAGTCACACTATTAGAAAATTGTAAGAAAAAAATTACTTTAGACCTTAACAGTCAAGAATACTTTAAGGCCTGGTTTTATTACCAACAGACATCAATATAGCATATGGAAAGGAAAACAAACTGATTAAAAAAAACAACATACAAATAAAAAACCATAGAACTGCTGAAGACCAGCATAGCTGGTGACATTATTTCACTGTTAATAAAAAAATGCTCATATTATGTAGTCATGTAGCATCCCATATATAATAGGAATTAATTTTTAAAGAACCATTTTTATTTCTATGACGCTGAGTAAACTATGTTATTTAAATCTTTTCCTAAGTTGTTTTGGTTTTGTTTTGTTTTGTTTTGTTTTTTTTTTTTTTTTTAAAACCTTGGTCTCACTTTTTAAGTACTACTCAAATGAAAAACCCATAGTTTGTCACAACCAATTACTTCCCACAAATCATTCTACTTTGATGGGAACAAAATAAGTCTTTAAATCTAGTATTTAAAACAAAATGTAATATGAAATTTTCTCTAACAGAGACTGGAGACAGGTATTAAAATAAATAATACTAAACTCTTTCAAAGACTGTCTATGACAAACTGGTTCAGTGCTTTAATTTCAAGCACGGAATACGTGGGCAAGATAATTAGTCTATAGCAATATTCTTTCTTTAACATTTAATACTGAGTCTTTTTAATTAATACTACCCAGAGATTTGGAAGAACCACTGGACTCCTTCAACAAGCTTTAGGATTAGGTTAAATACTAAATGCATTGGATACTACATCAGAATTTGAAGTCCCAGTATAATTTTTCTCATCTTTCTGATATCTGAGATTAAAAAGCTTTTTAAATTCCATATAAAAACTCTTGACTACCATCCTCAAGAAGCCGTGCATTCCATAGTTTGATTTCCTTTTTGTCATAACAAAATGCTAAGGCTTTGATGTGATTAACAAAATTCCAAGTGACTCAAAAGGTCCACAATTGTATCCCACAGAATTGTTTTTAAAAAAAAAAAATAATTGTGCTTTCTGCACAAAACAGTGGCATCGGAAATGCCTTGCTTATAGGAACAATGGACACAACGTGCCTATTTTTTGCATCCACAGTTTTAACTAATATATTACCGTTTAACGACTCAAAATAAAGGAACCTTCTTCACCATCAGATCAACTTGATCCCTGTCTTTACCAATGATGAAAAATATTTATGCTTTACTCCTTAATATTTTATGCATTTATTTCCACAGTCCACTTACTCGCTTGTTCCCTTTTCGTTCAAGCAGAGAGCATTTAGCATCAGCTAAACTATAAGCAATTGTCCAATAATCACAAGTAATCATCCATTTGCTGCCAATACTTCAGTCACTATCAATAGTACTTGATTGACATATATTTATAGAATGAGAATTTATCCTCTTCCTCTCTCAAGTGCTAAACTCCTGTGATCATCCTATAACAATGCCAGAACAGAGCTGCAAAGGAACACTATCACAGGAACATCAGTCTAATTTAACTGCTCAGAGACACAAACATTACTCGCTAAGTAATTACGATTAACAGCTCATCATCTTACATATACACATAAAAATATATATTACAAAAAATTATTCTAGCCCTGAAGTGTATGCAGTGACTTCTCATGTTAGGAACAATGTCTTCTATTTTTAGGTTTTCCTCACAATGGTGTAGATATGAGAACAGCAAGAGGGATACAGAAACGCTCCCTCTTCCTTCTGCAAATGGATGGGACTTCGAAAAGCCCACTTTAGACTCTCCCTGAGGCCTGGGGCAAAGGGATCTCTCCTTCTTCAGTAGCTCTTTTGGGGTCGGATTTACTGTGATGGAGGGAAAGGGAAAGGTAATCTTCTCCATGCATCACTGTTTTTTTGCCACGTGCTAGGAGGAGAAGGCAACGGTACAAGGTTAGCACTGTAGTAAGGTTCATGGAATCACGGAATTGTTGGAGTTGGAAGGGACCTCTAGAGATTGTCTAGTCCAACTCCCCTGCCAAAGCAGGGTTGCCCAGAGCACATCACTCAGAGCTGCATCCAGGTGGGTCTTGAAGATCTCCAGACAGGGGGACTCCTCAACCTCCCTGGGCAGCCTCTTCCAGGGCTCTGCCACCCTCACCATAATGAAGTTTTTTTTCTCATATTTGAATGGAACTTCCCATGTTCCAGCTTTTGCCCGTTGCCCCTCATCCTGTCAGTGGGAACCACTGAAAAGAGTCTGGCTCCATCAATCTTCAATCCACCCTTTAGACACTTGTAAACATAAATAAGGTCTCCCCTCAGCCTTCTCTTCTCCAGGCTAAAGAGTCCCAGCTCTCTCAGCTTTTCCTCAGAAGGGAGATGCTCCAATCCCTCAATCATTTCAGTTGCCCTACGCTGGACTCTTTCCAGTCCAGTCCAGATGCAATCCCTTCAGCTCTGTCTAGGATTACCAACACACTAAACAACCAAACAAATCTATTTGTGACAGTCAGTACGTCTCTGGTTGCCACCATTTTATCTAGTGCAGAGTCCAAATCCATCATTGTCAGAGCACAAATTCATCTTTAAGATCTTCAAAGGCATGAATGACTTGCTACAGCTTGAGACAATTCAGTGATTAGATACTGCCTCTTCTATGCAAATCTGTAACATACCCATCAACGCATTGAGTTTTCTCAGAAAAGACAATTTCTAATTCAGTATAAAACACCAAACATTTTAGAAAATATTAAGTCTCTGAGGGATCTGAAGCTTTCCCACCGTGACCATGACAACTATACATCTGAACTGAAAGTCACGTTTGAGCTTTGCTCATAACACAACTTTTGATCACCTGAATAATATACTTCCTTCCCTTCAAACGGCTTGCCTCCCCCACCCTCTCTGAATAAACATGAAATAGTTCCATGGTTCTCCTGAAGTTAAATTATCTTTTAAAATTTGCTTCTGCAACTTGCCTGTGGCGTTGCCTCAACTAACAGCTTTTAAAGATAAACTTTTTCTAGGCATGAGTAAATAGAGAAAAGCAGATATATCTGGAGCTGTTTGACTGGTGAGATACAAGCTTCCTTCACTCTGAGTTTTATTTTCTCCCCAGAAAGTGGGGAAGGCTCCAAAAGCCGTATGGTTACAGTCCTGAACTAAGCTACACCCCTCTCTACTGACAATCTCAAAGACTTAACTTCTTTTTTCAGTGCTTAAACCCTCACCGTTGATTATACCACCAGATAAAATAAGAAACAACTACCAACTTTCTCAAACCTCAAAGCCAGTTCACTAAATCAGTACCAACTAGGCACACAATTAAGTAATTCAAATGCTCTGTAAACTTAAAATCACCTTTCATTTCAAAAGGAAGTATGATCCCTAGGCAAATAAGCATGAAAGACAGAAAATTTCTCAGGAATAAGAGGTCTTATTCTGTACATTTTCGGTATACTAATACATGTCAACATTTATGTTATAGAAAGACCAAATAAGTAGCAGTATTATGTAAAAAACTAAACAAATACAATAGGATTTCTGCTTTAAATTACATCTATGTATGTATATTTTTTCTACATAAATCAGAGACTTCTGGTTTGATTTCAAAAATTTGTATTTGAAAGTTAATCTATTTATGAATAAAAAGCCTCCTCGTATGGGAAAAAAGTGAAAGTATCAGTATAGTATTTTCATTTGTTAAGAGTGCATCTGTAGTGAAAAAAAGTCAAATTGCACATTTTTAATACAGCTGTTGTTTTTATTTAGAGCTTTACTACTAAACATTTGATACTGTTCCCCTCACCATTATAGTATTGTGTGGGGACAATAAAGACATGCAAAAATGAATGCACTTTGATTCTCTGTCATATTACCCACAGCGTGAAAAAAGTTATGCTTGGTGATGTATCTTGCAGCTGATGAAACCTCAAATCTAGTTTTAAATCTTCAAACCAATTTTAGACCTTCAATTAGAAAAATACTCCTTTCTATTTGTAAAGTCACCATAACTTGCATCTATGTCAATGAGCTCTGACAAATAGTCTCTCATGTAAGGAACTGAGGAGCATTCACGTTCATAACCACAAAAAATATTACCAGCTGAGTTAAAAGTGGCTCCTGTTGATGCTCCTCCCGTGGGCTTGTGCCCTCAGCCTTAAATCTGGCTTTCTACTTAATATTCTGACTAATTAGTAATGGGTTACCTAATGAGTTAAGATTCTGTTGTTTTGAATCTTTTTAAAAGCTCATGTTTGGGTTTTTTTTGGTATTATTTCTCCCTCTTATTTCAGTTCTTCCATCAAGAAGAATGACTTGCAGTAGATGCTTCTAATTATTACTTCAAAGTATATTTGACAAGCGCTAGAAATTGTAAATCCCTCATTTCAGCACACTGTCTGTTCAAACTACTGTATCAGTGGTAAAAGATGACTTAAATTTTTCCTGGATTCTTCAAACTTTCTTTTACTTTAGTTCCTGTCTAATAGTGACCAGAACAGCAAACAAGCACCTTAAAGATGAAGAATGGCAAATGCTCTTTCTTAATCTTAGATGCATCAGTAGTCTTTGAAAATACTGACTATAAAGCTTTAATAAGTTACTTTTATCTTACTCAGATAAGATATTTCTGTTTCATGAATTTTATTTCTTGTTTTATTAAATACACCGGTGCGGCACTTTTACTTCCCCGGTTTCTTACAGAAAAGAAGTAGAAAGCAACTAAGGTTAGATCTAGACAAGACTAAGAGAACGCAAAGGATTAGTATTTCTGGCACAGCAGAATCAAGCCAACTCAGCAAGACAAGGTAATATTAAAAGCCTAAAATTTTAGTTCTCTAAATTCAGATTAGATATTCACAGAACATGCCAGTTTAAGAAAAACATTGAGCACTTGGAAATCTCCCTTGAAGCACACCAAAGGTACTGAAGTCCTGCAGAAAAGAAATGTAAAGAGAAGACTTCTTCAGCCAAAATTAAAAAGTGCAATACAATGTCCAAATAGGTTTCTTTTTTCCAATGAATGCAGAGATCTCATAGGAGGAAATGCATATTCAAGTAATTGTACGAAAAAAAGCATAATAAAGGGAAAAGTATTTATTGCTTTGCTATACATAAGCTTTATGGTTTGCATCTTCCCACCTCTGCACAAACGTTTCATTGACCAGCAGGACCACAAGCAATTGGTATTGCTTTTTAATGGTGTTTCAGAGAGATTTTCATTTCCAAATGAATTAGACCCCAAGATCTTAAATTAAAAGGAACTGATGATGCCAGTCTTTCAATAAAGTGCTACTAGTGCAAGATAATGCACTCACCGTATCTGCAACAAAAAAGAGAGACCTAAACACACCTATAGAAAAAACAAGACCACCACCAAATAAATTGGTTTTGCCAAGTAGCTGCCCTATGGGCAAATTTTAGGACAACTTGGAAGCTGACACCAGTAAATTTTATTGTGATAATTGAATGCTGTATTATCTCCTGTAAAGATAAAGTGTAGACATGGGGGAGAAAGGGAGGAGGGGATGGAAAAGAAAAGTTTGGGGTTTTTATTTTTTTTTTTTTAAATAAAGACCATGCCAAAGAAAATGCAAATTCCCAGTTTTGATGTCTATTTTGAGGATATGAAACAAGGCTTTTAATCAATGTATTATACATCAAATTGATAATGTTAACTTCTGATTATTCCAATGTATGAAATATTCATAGAGAACTGTCCAAACTTTTACATTTCTCAGACTTCTTTTCTCTATTAATTATCATGCCTGGAAGCTTTTTAGTAAAAGCAGCAGCCATCAGCCTGACTGAACCTGACAAGCTAGCAAGGCCCAATTACACTGGCACTCTGTGGCACTTTGATGTACTGGAAACGAAAAGAGATAGGGGCAAATTGTATAGCACATTATGTTAATGACTTGATTTAATCCAGCCACTAAACTTTATGTAGCCTGTTAAAAAAGATGCTAACACTAATTACGCCACTTTGGAAAGGAAAGAAGGGGACAAGCGTTTCATACCGACAAAGTGAAGCTCATAAATGTTGTAAATGAAATGAAACAAAATGAAGTAATCTATGATTAATTATACATCATAGACAAGAAGAAAAGAGAAAGAAGCAAGTGGTACAGCTAAGTACTGGAAAATCTGTTAGACACCCTTTATGATCAACATATCTAAGAAATAACCATGAACTGTCTAATTTGCAACATGCAAAAAAGAAACAGTATGATCTTAAATGGCTTAAACAGTTTGGCATACAACTCAGATTCATAGGATAATTAGCATAACCATCTCTAAAAATCACAAGACTTATTTACAGTGTTTGATTACCAGCAGGATATTTATCTCAAAAGATAAAAGGCAGTGATTTTTAATCTTTAAAAAAAATACAAATTCAATTGCAATTTTCACATGCTGTATTCTATAATTAACCCAAGATTTCAAATATACCAATGCCTATTTTTAAAATCCAATTTGTATCAGACATGTTGCCTTAATACTTTATAGCTTCTGTCTTATCTACCCTTCTTGAACATGCACTTTGTTACCAGAGGAACAGATCAATGCAGAGAGGTAGAAATTAATGAACCTGAAATGAATTCACACTCAAAATCCCCTCAGAAGTGTTCTCAAATAATTTTGATAAAATCAGATACAGGGTGCCTAGAAATGTATAGATAAACCGTATTATAGTTTGACTTCATGATAAGTAGCAGTCATTTTAGTTCCCAAAATTACAGGTGAAACAATTTTTTGACATTTTACATATAAAGAATGCAATTCTGTTTTGAAAAGTACCTTCTGTATCTTTCTGCAGCATATATAATTGATAGCATTTCTAAATCCCTTCTACAACTTAGAAAAAAAAAAAAAAAAGCAGTATTTCTCATACGAAGCTTTGCTTCTTGTTACTAGTTACTTTGTAAGATGTCACACAGTCTCTTGAAAAAAGGATTTAAAAAAAAAAAAAAAAATCAAACTGCCTCTATGTTACCACATTGCAGAACATTAAGAAAACCTTATGACTGATAGCAGATAATAGTAGACGCCTGGTCCTTTAAAGGAAGGCTAAGACAGAGCGGGAACTATTAACTGTTATAAATAAATATTATACTCAATTTTAAGTCCCAGTTTGAACATATTTTAAGATTATTCTGTCAATGTTAGACCTAAAAGTAAGAAACATTCTTGTTTTTTTAGAGAACTACAGTATTCAAACACTGTTCAAAGTAAATTTTCCAAATTTGTGTTACGCTCTGTTATTTTGTATGGATGACTATGTTCATTAATGGCTGGTTTTAAGAACAAGTCAAGATAATATCATTACTGTGCATGTCCACAACTAATAATAGAAAACATAGCACACTGAAGTTATTGGATATTGCACATGTACAAACTTTATTGAAAACTGATGTTCAGTTCTAAAATTGGTGGGGAGTCAGGAACAAAAAGAAATCTATGTGGATTATATGCAAGGTTTGCATGTTATTAACAACCTCAAGCTTATGCAATTGACATTTCAACAACATTCAATCAAATCAACATCCTGGGATGAAACACAGTAGGTAATTAAGCTGTGAGATTTACTAAAGGCCTTGACAAGAGAAATTATCCTTCTCTTCCTCAGAAAGCACTAGAAGAAGCAGAAAAGCACATTTCCCCACATAAAGGCAACAGGTTGGACTTAACAACAAGGTGAAGTTCTTTGGATGTTCACATTACAATAGTTACCTTTCATTAGGGAGATTTTGTGCAGGATTAAAATTTGAATTCAGATTGAAACTAATTAGAAACATCTACTTCTAAGTGTGTATGACAATAATGGAAAAGATGACAACAAATTTCCCCATTAAAAAAACACCTGTAAATCACATGCGCAATGTGGTCAGGTTAACTTTTCTGTGAAAAAGTATCTATTTGAACTGGAAACAGGAAAACATACGATCATTGAAAATGCCTTAGAATCTGACCTTAGATATAGCAAAGCTACTCTTAGAGGGCGTTAGGCTTAAACAAGTTTTCTTAGACTTACCAAATAATTTCCATAAATACTCTGACTCACCTGTTTAATATACTTGGATACTGGACTTGAAATAATACAGTCATCACTGTCAGTTATTACTGATTCAATGGCATCGTTTTCTTGTCCATAATCTTGATCTGAAACAAAAAAATTAAGAAAAAAAATTCAATGCAGTTAAACCCCCCTGTATTTGTAGCCCATCTGAGACTTGCTGAGAAACCTGATAGCAATATATGTGCTTTTCTAATAAACAAAGTTTAAGTGCTAGGTAAATCTTCTCCTCCTTGCAGAAGATTAACGCTGGCAAATCAATGACCTTTAAAGTCATCGAAACTGTATTTTTTTCTGATTTGCTAAAAAAATAGTAATGTTTCCCAGATGAACACTGATGAGTGGAATGATGTAAGTCCTGTGATGAACTGATGTATGAACAACAGTTAGCTTTACATAAGAATATGGCCTGAATTTGTGGATTTCCTCTGACTACGTTTAAAACCATGCACATCTAAAGAAGAATGTACTTTTGCGGGGGAGGAGGGGGAAATAGTTCTGTATGCAGGTGGATTATTTTCTAAAGCATTCAGGTCTTTCTTCTCTGGAGAAATTACTTCTAAACACAGCAGGGATTCAACATCATGTTTTTCCAATTTTTCTAATGAATTCTTAGACAGAAGCTGCAAACAACTGAACATAAAATTTTAGCATCCTGCTTGTGCTTTTACTTTAAACTCGGTATCGTGGACTTGGCTTATTTCAATGATAAACAGTTTAAGCTCACAGGTGGAACAGGATGACCCGGCTTTTATAATCTTTAAATAAATCTGCCTCGAACAACTTTATGTCACAGATGTGATAAGACAGACTACCCCTTTCACTGTCTGAAAGGATTTCCGATATCAGCATTGGCTGTTATCTGCAGACAAAAGGAGCATATTCATTAAAATAGTCTTTAGAGCAGCATAGTTCTGAGGGAGAATATAAAGACATTTAAATAGAAGCCAGGTTTCCTTTAATATTTTATGAATCTAGGTCAGATACCAGATTTTTGCATTCAATTACAATACAGTTTCCATTTGGGAAGAAAATAACACCACCATATCCAGCGCCCAGCTTCAGCTATAAAGTACACCAGAATATCATTTCTGTCATGAAGCTTCTCATAATGAGGCAGCTCCCACTGCTAGTAAGAAATGCTTAAGAAAATGGAAAGAGACAGAGATTTATTAAGAAAATACAGTTGCTTATTCATAAAAATGATTTCTACCTTCTGGTTCCAATTCTTCAGTTATTTCTGTCTCATCTCCAGAGGTAACTGAGCTCTGGTCGGCCAACTGCCCCTCCGACAGATGTGAGAGGTCGTCTTTTTCCGGTTGAATTTCTTCAGCCATCCCCTTCACCTTATCATCTGCTAGCCTTTCTTGTTTAACCTCACGTTCCATGTGCTATATAAAAATAGATACACTTACAGTCTTTATAACGCTCCTTGAACAGCAAAAGTTACTGAAGTTCGAAACTTGCAGTTATGGCTCATTCATTATACATAGCCCTTAAACAATTATATTGCTTATGCAGCGCAGGAAACAATGAGAAGTTGTCAACTGCAGTAACAAATAATTGATACAGTAGAAAGACAATTCTCTAATGACGTATATTTGTGAAAACAGAACTATTATAATCATTTGGTACCTGTCAACACATATGCAGCCTGTTAGATTTCCAGATTCATTTATATTTCAGCTCTTCCAGTTCTACAAGACTCAGTAGAAAAAAAAACCAAACAACAAAACCAAACACCACCACCACCTTAATCAGTTGGCAATTTTATAGCTTAAATTATACAATATTTTCTGTTTCAAAAGCAAACTAAAATTGTATTAAAAAAATCAGCTTTGCTACAAAATACAAACACGTTATCTAAGGTAAAACATCTTGAGTGCATAACTTACTCTGAAGGAATCTTATTCCCTTCTTTCTCTTTGAGTACAGTTACATAGAATAATAACTCATCAATAGCTGTAACATTACAGACGTGGCACCTTCCGGGGAAAATTTCCTGGATACTATGCGTTATTTATTATCCAACGATTCTCCTCTAGGACTGAATTTTCCAGAGAGACACTGATGCCTCACCTCCCACCCTCAGAATCCGTGAGACACCTTTCAGCTCTCCACACAACAACTAGGGTTTCCAGGAGGGGACCCGAAGAGTTATTTCTATTCTAACACATTTGGAGCCACACAAAGCAAAGCAATGTTAACAAACACTGAAGAGCGTTATCCTTGAAGGTTATCCCTCAAGGTTATTCTTGAAGTTTTCAAGTTGTAGAAAACTGCCTTTATGTGTCATAACCCCTGTGTTTTAGACAATGTTTGGCCATTCTTTTTAATTCCTTCAGTGACAGAGTTGCATTTTGTGGATAAACTTTTCAGAGAGCTAATACTTTTTCATCATCCTACTTTCCCACCACATCAGGTGGTATCGGTCGACTTCACTTCTCAATCAAAGCCTCATATTGGCTTAAAAGTAGAACAGTGAAAGCAACGTAAGAGCTAGCGATTAAATATTGTGTTACACCACTAGAAACTAGTTTGGCCAATCTGCCACAAGTTACTTTTGCAACCAATTGGACCATTAAAAATTACAATATTTAATACTTTTCTCCTTGGAATGCTGCATATTTAGCAATATTCTAAAGTTACTCCATTTCTTATTCATTTCCTTCATCCATATAATGGTAATTTTTAGAGGGAAGACAAAATAAACTTCACTAAAATGGAAGAAAATAAGTAGAGACATTCCTTCCTTTCTAATGGCCAAAGAAAGATTGGCATCACAAGGAATAACTTTTTTTCATCTTTCACTGAAGTTTTTGAGATCTTACTTTACTCTAGTGTGATTTTTGATGCATGACTCTGAAGAAATGACATACACATGGAATTCAAATACAAAACATTAAATAAAACCGCAAAACTTGATTAACCTCATACCTCTGCCACATTTGGAACTCTTGAAGCCTTCACCTTCTGTGCAAGTTCCATGTTATTTTCAACAACAGAGCCCTGAGTGATGGGTAAAATAAGGGGAAGCCTTTAATAGATAGTAGACAAATAGCACACAAAAGTAGGTATACATTTACTGGTGGAGAAGCATTTGGGCAGATGATGATGTCCTCTTTTTCTTCCCTGAATTAGCATTTCTGCTTCTATCCTCTGCTACAGCTTCTACCTGTGAGGCTGGACAATTCTTCTAAATGGTTTGGGTGAGTCAAACCATTCATCCCACCTTTTAGTGAGTCTCCTTTACCCAAAACAACTATTTGCTTTGGCGTGTGTCACATTAATGTAGGATGTCTAGATTCTCTGCTATTCAGAAAATTAACAGGAAAATGAAACAGACTGTTCCTGTTCAACTTCAATATGTTGAATTTCTAATTCCCTAGCATGGACACTCTCTTGCCATTTCACCATAAATTTAGATATCAGAAAACCCCCAGGTACTTCATTATTTAGTTCTAGCGGTACTTTTGGTTTGTGAAAAATTGTTGAACTTTGAGAAGTTACTGTTTGGATAGCTGAAGATATGTTAACAGTGCAACTATATGGCTAACATTTCAGTTTTCTGTATCTAAGCTCTCGAAAGATTTGATTTCACCAACATTTGATTATTTTATTATTTTTTTAAAAATAAAAACCCCATTTAATAAATACAAGAGATTGACTTAATTCCTATTTCCAGTAAGGCTGGAATTTCTTATTTCCAGTGTATAGCTCAGAACAAAATTCTAGTCATGGTAAACTAAACAATAGCAGAAGGACCTGTGAATTGAAAACTGATGTTAACATTTTAAAAAATAAAACCAATCAAGGCATTTACAAATGGAAGAAAATTACCACAGGTAGCTTTAGTTAATTAATGCAACATAAAGAGCCTACCTTACCTTACTGGATATAATTAAAGGAGTAACTACAGCCTATTCTTAGTTCTCTGAAGGTGGATTATTTAAGATGAAATGAAAATTTACACCATAGAGCAGATATGTTTGAGTTAGTTCCATGCAGACTCTCCTAGAATCTGGCAGGATGTACACACGATAATGCATCCCAAGTTCACAAGTGTAACTGTTTTTACAGTGTGTGTAATCTCAGCCGATAAACCTTATTTTAGAGGTGACTCTGAACTGTGTCAAATTGTGTATCTCATCAGCACAACACTCATTTTCATTAACAACCCAGCAAGCTGAGAAACGCAGTGCGGAGACAGTTGGTTGGTCCTGTTAGAATGTGCCCTAAATCTATGAAAGTTATACTTGTGAACTGTGGAGGTAGCGAGCAATTCTGAGGGAGGCACACAAATACCCCTGCATTGCATCCCCCACCTATACGTAGTACTACGCTATCATTCACTGCCTGGGACATCCCAAGTCCTGTGGTACTATAATAATTGAGAGTTCTCAATTATTAGTTCTACAGATTGTGCATACTGAGACATAAGTAGTCTTTCTTGCTTCAACACACACGAGTAAAATTCTTAAAACTTACTGCCATCTGTATTGCACTAAGATCCGGAAAAGATACTTTCTTGTCCGCTTGAGCTATGCGCTGCCTTGGTTTGGGTGTTGGTTTCTGCAGTAAAACAAAACCAGTTGAGGACCATTTATTGCCATATTCGAACCATTTCACAGTAAATTTTGAGGGGCTGTAGTTTTTCTTGAAGACAAATTTAACTGCACTAAATTGAATTCTAAACAGGCAAGATGATATAGATGCCATTTGAGTAAGTCCCCCCAGTCGGAGACACCTTTCAGAGTTCAGCCACAAATGGGTATAAAACTCAAGAGAACGTCTACAGAATGCAATGTGAATTCCAGGTGAGAAATAATTGTAGGACTGAACTCAGTGGTATCATATATGTGGCAGAAATATTAGTTATTATCATTTATGGATTGCTTGATTACTTTTCTTGTTCTGTAGGCTTACTATATCTTTGACACCTTTCCTCATCCCGCTCCCTTTGGAGAATTTTAATGCAGAAACAGAGAAGAGAGTGGCAATAGTTGCAAAATTAACAAACTGATTTGGAAATATTTCTGTTACAGTATTATAATACAAAAGAAAAAAGCTAATATAGAAGTGGTTTATTACCCTTCACATTTTACTCTCATGACAAAGGTAGAAATTATCCTCTGTTTCCAGTGATTTTTATATTAAAAAAAATAAATCCTTACACTACTTTTAACGTATGAGAGGTTTTTAAGAAGCTATTGGCTATCTTAGCACCATGCTCCAGGCACCAGAATAACAAAGAGCACAGCGCAGAAACACCTACGTATCTGTCCACGTGGCTTGGGTCTGGCTGCTTGAGAATTCTTTTGGCTCAAAGCTACCCCAGTTGACTGGTTTCTGTCTGAGTTTCTAAGAGACCACAGAAATAGCAGCTGATTTGACGACTGTCACAAATTACAGCCATTGCCCTGAAACTGCAGAAGCTTGTAACTACATTTTATGTAGGACATCTACATTAGAAACAGAATTAATAAGTACTACGTTTATAGGGAAGACATCTATGTTTGTTATTTCTCCTCCGTTTTCTCCCCTCCCTTTTGCTAACCAGCTATCTATCATTATAAAAGACTTTTTAAAGTTTTGGACAATGAGAAAGATTTCACATCCCAAAAGATGTTAAAGATGATGGTTATATGAAGTATTTGTACAACGCATTACTTTACAGTAAGAACAAATCCTGGTCATAGAATCCTAGAATTGTCTGGGTTGGAAGGGACCTTTAAGCTCATCTAGTCCAACCATCAACCTAACTCTCATAAAAACCATCACTAAACCATGTCTCTAAGCTCTATGTCAACCCGGCTTTAAATACCTCCAGGGATGGTGCCTCAACCCCTTCCCTTGGCAGCCCATTCCAAGGCTTCTTCACTGTAAAAATTGTTCCTAATATCAACTTGAGACCGTTTCCTCTTGTCCCATGGCCTGTTCCTTAGGAGAAGAGACCGACCCCCCCTGGCTACACCCTCCTTTCAGGGAGTTGGAGAGAGCGAGAAGGTCTCCCCCTCAGCCTCCTTTTCTCCAGGCTGAACACCCCCAGCTCCCTCAGCCTCTCCTCATAAGATTTGTGCTCCAGACCCCTCACCAGCTCCGTTGCCCTTCTCTGGACCCGCTCCAGCCCTGCAATGTCTTTTTTGTGGTCATCAGGAAAGAACTAAACAACCTACTGTAATAGGTCTCTTACATCTCAACTTCATTGAGTTCGCTAAATTACTTACCGTCACTGATGAAGTAAACGAAGGAGACAGAGCTGCAGTCTGTGTTTTTTCCTCTGCTAGCAATTTAGTTGCCATTGATTTCTCATTTTGAATGTAATTCCCCAAGTCTTCACCCATTGTCGATCCACTTGGTGGTAGGTAGGCAAACTTCCATTTTAATTCAACAGTGATGGTACCGGTAGCACGTCTTTCAGGATCTGTTAGTTCAAAAGTACCTGGAAGCAAAATGCAAAACTTGTCTAAATTATCTTATCTAAATTATCTTATATAAGAAAATGCAATGCAAAACTGAATAGGATTAAGGAATTAAGTATCTTAATAGTGTTCATTTTAGCAGCTAAATAATGTCAAAATATTGTGTTTTGTAGATCCAAATATTACATTGTATACATTTCAAACCCACAAGATTTAGAAGGGACTCGATTACTGGTTTTGTTCAAGATGTCTTGAAGGTTTCTCAGATATTCCAATACCAGATAACTAATTCTTATTAACATATCTCAAAAGATCCAACTAAAACATTTCCATGTTTTACTAACGTTTCCTTTTATTAACAAAAATAAAAGGGTTTTAAAAATCTGTGAGTTGCTAAATCTTTATCGAAGAAGAAACACCCTAAATTCACTTGCAAATTTTCTCCTATTACCCACTTCTATGGGATAATTATAGAATCGTATTTTAAAATTTTCACGACTGTCTTATAGCTGACAATGAAATAATCATTCAGCAGCTTTTCTATTGTAAATGCTATGGTAAATTTGTAACCGATATCAACTTGCGGGGAAGCAGTTGATGCACTGAGGGCAGGGCTGCTATTCACACAGAAGGAAAACAGGCTGATGGAAACCTCACGAAGGTCAGCAAAAGCAAATGCAAAGTCCCGCACCGGCCCAGGAACAGCCCCAAGTAGCAGCACAGGCTGGGGGTTGATTGGAAAAAAGCAGCCTTCCAGAAAAAAGAGCTGCTCCTGTTTGCCAAAAATTAAACAAGCCAGCCAAGGTGGGTCTTTGAAGCAAGGAATGCCAGCTCCACCCTGGCCTGAATTAGCACAAATGCAATCAAGTAGGTCCAGGGAAGTTGCGCTTTTTCTCTACTCGACACCTGTGAGACGGCATCTGGAATGCTCTGCCCAATTTTGGCCTCTGCAGCACAAGAAAGCTATTGACATTCTGGAGCAGGTCCAGTGAGGGCTACAAAGAGCTTCAGGGCACTAAAGGACATGACACAGAAGAGGCTGAAAGAAGTGATTTGTTCAACCTTCGGAAGAGGAGGCTCAGAGGGGATCTTACTGCCACCTAATAGGAAGGTGTGGAAAAGACAGACCCAGAGGTGCACAGCAGGCGGGCAGCCAACAGACACAAGCCAGAACATGGGAAATCCCAGCTCTGTGAAGGAAAAGTTTTTATCATAGGGGTAATCGAACATTGGAACAGGTTGACCAGGCAGGTACTAGACTTCTGTCCTTTGAGATATTCAGTATTTAACTTGGCAAAGTCCTGCGCAACTTGCTTGAACTGGGTCAGAGGGTTGGTTTAGACCACACCAGGAGTCCCAGCTGCCAATGATTCTCACATGCCAAGTGTAGCTCTTGATCCATTTTTCCCCCCAAATAGGCTGATTTCTGATGCCATTTTTCAAATTTATTTTAAGTTTACGTTAGCCAAAACTAGAAAAGAGGAAACTAACGAGAAAAAAACAAATGAAGCCGTGCAGAAAAAGAAACCATGTTATAAATTAGCGTATCTGTCCTGAAAAAAGGAAGCAGCTACACCAGAAAAAGAGGAGGTGGGAGAAAGTACGTATATGCCAGGAAACGTTTTTTATCATTAGAACATAAAAAAGGACGAGTAAAAGAAGATATCAAATATTTCCAGGTTGATCTTGAACCAGACAGAAACACCTGACGTATTCCTTTTTCAAGAATTACTTCATGACACCTACTAATTTTGTTTCACAGGTGTCTTCTCCGTTATGAAAGCAGTAAATTTTTAAAGTCAGCTTTCAGCCACCCTTTCTCAGCTGATGTTCAGACTAACAGGGCCTTTCTACCTAATAATGAAAGATACTCATAACACAGTAGTTAGCATAGATATTAGGAAATTTTTCCTAATATCCAATGTAAACTTCCCCTGGTGCAACTTGAATCTGTTTCATCTTTTCCCACATCATTTGTTCCTTGGGAGAAGAGACCGACCCCCCCTGGCTACACCCTCCTCTCAGGCAGTTGTAGAGAGTGAGGTCTCCCCTCAGCCTCCTTTTTTCCAGGCTGAACACCCCCAGCTCTTTCAGCTGCTCCTCACAAGACTTGTGCTCCAGACCCCTCACCAGCTCCGTTGTCCTTCTCTGGACCCGCTCCAGCCCCTCAAAGTCCTTCTTGTTGTGAGGGGCTCAAAATGGGACACAGTAGTTGAGCTGGGGCCTCACCAGTGCTGAGTACAGGGGGACAATCACTTCCCTAGTTCTGCTCACCACACTGTTCCTGACACAGGCCAGGACATTGTTGCCCACTCTGGCCACACTGCTGGTTGTCCAACACCCCCAGGTCATTTTCCGCTGGGCAGCTCCAGCCACTCTGCCCCCAGCCTGTAGCGCTGCAGGGGGTTGTTGTGACCCAAGTGCGGGACCCAGCACTTGTTCTTATTGAACCTCATACCACCGGTCTCAGCCCATCAAGCCAGCCCATCCAGATAACCCTCTGAAGAGTCTTTCTTTAGTTTGGTTCTCACAGAGATTTAAAGATATAGAAAACAGGAAGTGAAGACTTTGTTAAGTTTAAGGAGGTCTAATTCTTACCTGAGATAGATCTGTCATGTGCTAAAGAAATAAGAGGCACATTGGCTTTCCCTAAATAAGCACCTTCTTCCATTTCACCATCATCAAATACATAAAAGCTTAAGGATTCTGACTTTAGGTATCGGTCTAAATCTGCATTCATTGGCACTTGGAAACACATATGGTCATCTATTTGTGGGTTGTTGCTGCTAGGAATGATGGGAGTATCATGGTCTGCAAAATCAAAGAACTTGAAGACAACATAAGGATTTGGCTGAAGATGTTTTTTTCGGGATTGTAGATTGTTACAACATTTTATTGTAATGTGGAGCTCATTTAAATTGCCATCTGTTGAAGTGCTGACTTGGGCAGTTCTGGGTATCTGCTGCTTTAAATGAAAAAGAAGTTAAATTAAAAACATTAGAATTCTTATGTTGGCGAACTCTAAGAACTATATAAATAGAACAAATAACCGACTATTTCAATGACACTCCAACTACTGTCTAATTTTATATGTCAAAATATTACTTGTTCTATAAATTCAATGACATCTCTCGGGTTGTTAGTGTAAGGAAATAAGAGGTTAATCCATTCAGGTCTGTGATTGTTTGCTTTATTCTTCTAAAGTTTTATGATCTACTTGTCATTTGATTATCTACAAAGCAGCGAAGATCACAGTTTTAAGAGTGATTCATATCTAGCGCCTCTTTAAAGTTAAGGATTCTGATCTTAACAGCTACTCTGTATCAAGAAATTTTTATAACTGTAGTCCCTTTTATATATACTTTTCAATAATAAAACTGCACTGCAGATTCCTCTGGTTTTTTCTTCCTCCAAACCCTTTACCTACATAAACAACTTAAAAAAACCTAGAAATCGGCATCATTTGATTTTGTGTGATAAAACGTTAAATATTTTGATTAAATAACCCACACTGAAATAGTTAATGAGAAAACCAAACACGACAGTTTAAGTCCTTAATATGCAACCTTAAGACTACTATTTCTGGCTACATGCAGAACTAGAAAAAAAAGAATTATAGCAGTTTACGTACAGTTCATGTTTCCAGGATTTCTGCCTGCCACACAGGACAGAAAATTTTATGTGGGTGTTCAACTAGTGAAAGCTTAAATTTCGGAACACAAAACTGCAGCTACTTTTGCAGCTGCAGACTGACAGAGCCCTTAACAAAACGTAACCATCTGCTATAGCTGTAAGACTTTTGGTTTCTGCCATAAAACATTTCTGAAAACTGTGGTGTTTCAAACAGTTCTGTAGAAGCTGTTCTTGATTTCTGCCGTTTTTCCTATTTTATTTGCTCCCATGTAATCAGTGTATTTCAGTTGCCATGTTTGAATTTGTAATTTTACAACAATTAGGGCAAAATGCTGCGTTCCATAGGCCTTACCTTTCAACTATGTTTGGGCTAGAAATATCATCATCAAAAATAGAGAAAACTAAGTAACAGATTTTGGCATTTAACAACAGCCAGATTTGGTGAGTTTGTTAAAAATACCTTTGATTCTTTTAAAAATCAGATTTAAAGCAAATGTTACAATGTTATCAAACACAAAGTCATTCTAAAAAATGCCTACGCTGACCTTTAATAGAAATCATACACTAAACATACTTCTCACGTTACATCATGGAATCCATTGAGATTCTGGTATAACAGAAGTTTACATTACGGAAGAATATAAAACATAAAAGTTACTCCAGACAGTAATTTAAAGAGCAATAGATAAAAAAAAATTGCCTGTTAGCAACTCTGAAGTGTTGTAATTTATGCATTTCAACTTGACAGTTTTTATTTCAAAAAAAATTATTAAAGATGTCTGAAAGTCCTTTCTGTCTCTGTCTGTGACCCTTATTTAAACATGATTATATGGTGCATTATATGATCAAAATTCTTTCCATTATCCATCTTAAAAAAAGCAAAAAAAACCCACCATGAAATAATTTCAGTCTCAATACTCAAACATTAAGAACTTGGTGACTTTTCTGACCGACTACTTCACCTGTTCTACTGATCTGAGACTCGGTTGGTTTAACATTCCTGAATAAAAACATTTGGCACTTACAGGTTAAGAAAATTAAATGTAATAATTTCAAATATTCTAGTGATGATTTCAGTAAAAATAAAGAACTGAAGTTTAGGACTTTGTCTCTTGAGTGAAGGTATAATTCAACTAGTTCTTTACCTCTTTATATGAAAAACATCTTGTTCAACTGCTGAAGATATTTTCCAGTTCAAGAACCTCTAACTTTGTTAACCTTGAACATATCGAGACTTGAAGTAAACTATTTGAACTGAAAAACTTACTTTTGAACAGTTTACTCTATCAAAACTATGAAGTACAAACCCAAACACACCTGGGACGGTTGTTCACGTTCCCTCAAATTGGATGTTATATATCCCAGAGCCTTTGACCTCTCTTTGTAGAGATGAATAGCTTGATCCATAGGAACTCGTAACCTGATCCAGTATTCTACTGTACCATAATTTTGAATGTTTTCTTTGACTCCTGAGGAATAAATACATATGGGATTGCATTATTTTTCTTTTCAAAATCGAAGTACTTACGTCAAAAGCTAGAAAACCCCACAAATTAAAATTTAGTTCTCTTGTGACTAAGCATTATGACAGTTTGGGGCATAAGATGTGCAGTTCATGTTAGGAACAGAAACAACAACTCCTCTGGCTCCACATGTATGATCCAAAACCAAAACATGACCACTTTTTCATACTGTAATCTGCAATATTTGCTGTCCATATAGTCAAGTCCAGTTCATTATTTTAATCCCTTTAAGTCAAGTAAAGCTTAGGACAGTTTTTTATGTCAACAGTTGGAAAAGTCCCATAGAGTGTTACGCAGTTTAAATTACTGGCAAAAATACCACTTTACAATGGCTTATTAAACCAAATTTTTGACAAAAGCAGGCAGTTAGAGGTCTCCGAATATACTGATCTGACAAAGTACTTTAAAAAGATAATATAATAAAGCAAAATGGAAAAGAATACCAGTCTTATTTTAAAATATTTTCCCTACAGTATTCATAAAGAAAATCTAACATATGACTAGTATTACAATGCAATCGAGTACACTGCTCTACTAACTACTCTCTCCATGGTTTTTCTGTATAATTCTGTTGAGTCAAGTGATACTATCTTTCATTAAAATTCTTTACTTGTGTAGTAGCAGCACTTTGCAAGTAATCTTTAAACAAGACAATGAATCACTTCTATTTTCAGACAAGATTTTCTAATACCTTTTCCAGCACGTCACATACTTTTAGCATCACATACTTCAAGATCACTACACTAACACCATCTTTGCCCTCAGCCATTATGGGCAAAATTGCACCTGTAAGAGCTTTCCCACAACTCACAGAATCACATGGGGTTGGAAGGGACCTCTGGAGATCATCTAGTACAACCCCCTGCCAAAGCAGGTCCACCCCGAGCAGGTCCCACAGGAACGTGTTCAGGTGGGGTTTGAATGTCTCCAGAGACGGAGACTCCACCACCTCCCTGGGCAGCCTCTGCCAGGGCTGCAGAATCACCAGAACATTCTGCACATCCAACAGGAAATACCATGTTGTGTAAACCTCTTTTTGTCTTCTGAAATAGTAATACATGAATTCATTTTTGGCCAAACACACGTTACTTAATTGTCACTTCCAACACTGCATCAAACAGAATACTTAATACGTTAATTACCAACTAAGTTTGCCGAGCTGT
Organism: Arenaria interpres; assembly: GCA_013399435.1. NCBI lineage: Eukaryota > Metazoa > Chordata > Aves > Charadriiformes > Scolopacidae > Arenaria > Arenaria interpres. The sequence continues at coordinate 23,760 of VXAK01015071.1, forward strand.
GGATCTTCCCATTGTTTTCCAGGATCTCGTGGAACTTCAGTTGACATTCAGCCACAGTTTCATAATCTGTGCCATAGGCACGATGAACTTCAAGTGTGATAGTGTTTTGCTGTATATAGTGCAAGAAGCAGTCGTCGGCCTGCACAAGATACTGAGAAGTGAAGTCATATGAAGGGGTGCGCCCGTAAACTATTGGGGTTATCTGAAGTTCGAAGTCATAGAATGCGTAAGTACAAAAAGTTGCGGGTTCGTGGTCTCCAAAAGCATGCATAGCTCCAGAAGAGAAGGTCACTTTGCCGATATGAATTTCAAAAAGGTTCTCGCCTCTTTGTAAATGCAAAGTTTCATCAAATTCATCCACTGGATCACCTGGCAATACTTCTGGCCTGGATTTATGCGGTGTTGTACCATAGACAATGTCTCTTAGTTGGGCTGCAACAAATAAAATAGAATAGAGCTACAATACGACCATCTTGTTTAAAACATAGTTAATGACTGAGAGGAAAAAAGAATAATTCAATTATATTAACAATGTTACTTTCCTAAAGGCATTACCAAAAACCACACCACACTTAAAATCATACATCTACTGCTCATTTAGCACAATGACAACAATCAGGAATACCCCCATAACGGAGCTGCTTCAATAGATGTAAAAATAGACACAGACCCCTAACAATTAATAATAGATTACAAGGGAGTCAACAAGCAAAAATTCAGAAGTCTTATGCAGTGATCAAAATAAGTATCACTATGCAAACATAGCAGAGACTTAAGATACATATTTTTGTAGAGTTGAACTAAATTTGCCAGGGAAATTCAACCTCTGTAATATCTTGAGAGGACGGAACTGTCAGCAAAGACCTTTACATGTTGCCTGGCCTCACAGGTGGTAAATGGCAAACAAATCAAAATACACGCTTACAGAATTAGAACATAAAATTTCAGGCTTCCTGTGCACCTTTTACACACTGAAGCCATTAAAACAGGATTTTAAATTTCATCATACTGAAATATTCCGTAGGTATATTACTTCAGGACTTTTAGCAGCAGATAAATCTAACTAGTATAAACTGCTTTGTTGAATTTTGTTTGATTAATAACTTTATCACTTAAGTCAATGAAACATCACACAGATAATTTTCCACGAAAGAACTGACCTTCCTACTAGTTTTAGGAACTAAGAAACAATTCTACAACAATAATTTGCAAGAGATAAAACATCAAAAAAAAAAAAAGAAGAATATAAAGATACCTTCTAGTTTTCTGATGCGTGCAGCTCTGATATCAAGCAGATGGACATACTGTTGCAGTTTTAACTCATAGTCTTTCTGTAGATGTTCCATTTTCTGTGTCACTGCTTCTACTTCAGTCTGAAAAAAAATACACATGTAAAAAGGAATTGAGAGGCTTGTCTGCACTGATGCTGCACATACTTTTGGCTACAAATGAAAATAAAATTAAACATGAAGAAAGAACATTTAGAGTACACAAAAAAGCAGCCATTTTTAATTCAGCAATACAGAAATCAGTTTGAATTTTGGCAAAATCTAAAAAACATTATTAAGAAAAACAGACTAACTATTATTTCAGCACAATGGTCACAATAGTTTCTGTAATGATTTTGTTACTTTAAACTTGCATGAATTAAATGAACAGTCAAAATATGACCTGCAATAATCCAGCACAAGAGAGTAAAAGCAGAGTGTTGTGGCAAAGGAAGCTTATTTGATAAGTACACTTAACTATTTTTCCTGTGAGGACCTGCTAAGAGCTCAGAGATAATCCCAGGAAGGTTTGAGGGCTCTGATCAAGGTGAGTTAAAACACTGACCTTATAGTCATTTGGGTCTCATGCCTTTTAAACAATACTTCCAACAACAGCAAATCTCATATTATCCATAAGCAGAGTGGTTTTGTTGCTGAATTTGCAAGTCTTAATTATTACAAGTTCCAGTGCCTGTTAATATGTTATTATCAGGTTCTTTTCCACTGCAAGTAGAGTTTAGTACCTGGTAATCTTTGTTAATTTTGTGCTGCACAATTAACATATTCCTTGTCTTTTCAAGTTCTTGCACTGTTTCAGCATGTGTTAATTGCAGCTCCCGCATGGAGTGTTCCAAATCTTTATGGATATCATCTTCTACTTTTTCCAAAAAAATAAGGTCCCCGTTCTTCTGCTGCTTTTGAACCTGAAGCAAATTTGAAAAATTACTAGAACAAACTTCTGCAAAATATTTGGATCAATTTTTGCTAGTTAAATGTAACACTGGGATATAATTTTGGAAAACCAATAAGACAGTAAGCAAAACTTTGTAAATTTTGGGCATGAGGTAGACCAGTAAGCGTCAGGATTGTATTCAGTAATATAATCTTGTAATTATCAGGAAGCAATTAAAAGGTATGAGATATTCAGAAGCAATCACTCCTCTCTATCCAATGAAAGCACAAACCCCTTAATATAGTTGCCTTTTATACAATTAATAATCCTCCTTCAGTGAACGTACAAAACCTGTATTATTACTCTCAAGTCTACATTGCTTCTGTTACTAATACTGGGATTTTAGTTTTCATATGGGGTTTTGTTTGGTTGGGTATTTTGCTTTCTTTTTTTCATTATCATTATAGAATTATCATTTGCATTTCAGCGGCAGAAAAAGATTCTATTGACAGTAAGCACTTCCTTCAAGGAAATACAACATAAGGCACTGGAACAGTGGAAACTTAATGCAAACTTATTTTTTCACTGATTTCTTTCCCTCACCCCCACTTCATTTTCAATTTCACTGTAAACAATAAAGTTACAACTTATGTGCAAGAGAAGAAGAACAGAATGTCATCTGGGTATTTTTGGTTTTCCATTTTAAGTAACAAAGAGAAGTTGCTAAGCATCGCCTCTATCACTTTTTAGAAGTGCATACTACAGAATTAATAAACAAAAATTGTTTTTTAATAAAGGTTATAGGAAGAGCAAGATATCATAGTTTAACTGAGAACAAGTAGTTTTTTTTAAAATGCTTGTTAATCTGGTTTAATTCACTTTTGATGTTACAATGAATTATCTACACAACTCTACATTTCATCCTGGGAAATTTTTCATTTTCCCTTCTGCTTCACTGTAACTGAAAAATTACAAATGCTCACATACGGGCTTGAAGCGTTCACTACTGAAAGAGGCACAAATAAATCAGCCCATAATAATCCCTGGCATTGTGTACAAAACATGTAATGGTCAACCAAGGGGTTAAGAAAAAAAAAAAAAAGATAAATGCAAAATATATAGAATCATAGAACGGTTTGGGTTGGAAGGGACCTTAAAGATCATCTAGTTCCAACCCCTCTTATGATCATTCTTTGCCGGTTACCTTTAGATGCAAGAGGGCTTCATTGAGTTCTGCCACATCAATATCACTTTCCTGAAACAGAAATACTTAATGAAAAGGTGTTATCAGATGTGAATGGATATCGAAGAAATACATTCCGAATATCAAGATGCATTCTCACTAGACATGACATTTTGCTTGCTATCATGAATAAACAAACACTGCTATATTTCTGTATCCTTCTACTTTCAAGAAGTACTTGCACTATGCATAAAACATAGAATGGGTTTTTTTTTTTTGGTCATATTCGAAACAGAAATGGAGTTCACCTTGGTCAAAAGCTTCACGTGATTTTTCAGTTCATCTAGTTGTTGCTTATGTTCCAGGTAGCATAACTGCAGGTCTTTGTTCTCTTGCATCAGCTTTTCCTTTTCATCTTAAGATAGAAAAAGAACAAAATACTCTACTTAATGCAACATAATTATAAAAATTATAAACTTGCTTTTCATATTAGCTTATGTGTGAAAATTTAATTTTAAAATGTAGAAACTAATTTATTTTGTTTAGGGAAAACTTTGATATTAAGAAGAGAGAAAGAGAGGGATAGAAAACTACTCTTTGATCTGTTACAGGTATATGGATTAAAAAAAGCAAAACATTCTTACTGTCATTAAAAGAGAATGTACAGCATCAAAAATCTACACTTTGTGTATTTCTAAATAGAAAGATATGTCCAACTAAGTACAGCTTTCTGTTTTGAGGGAAGGGAGAGAAGAGAGGAGTAGAGAGGATATAAAACTCTGCCAATCTGAATGACTTACTGAACACCATTAAACTTACCAGTAGAAGGTTACACAGATTCTACACAAATACCCCCTAATGCATAGCTACATGCACAATGATTTCTCAGTAAGTTGTGAGAAAAAACCCAAGGATTAGCTGAAAAAATGTAGTAATAACAACATACCTACTTCTACACAGAAAAGTTTTAAAAGCAAGCTTTTCTCAAAATCACTGAGGTTTCTAAGGAACCAAAGTACTCTCTTTGCTCTTTCTCTATCCTTCCCTGGTCAAACTCCTTATTCTCTTGATAACAAGGTTTTTTCCCCTTCCATTTTTTCCTGTGTTTTTTGAAAGTCCCAAAGTTATACTCTCATACAATGTACTTAAATACTATGAATTCATATTTTAGGTCAGAATGATATAAATGTTAACTGTCAACCTGATGTGCAAGTACTAGCCTTTGTAATTCCCATCTGCACTCGTGGGATTTGATTGGTAAAACATTACATACTTAGTTGAGAATACATTCCACTGCTTTCAACAAAATAGTTCACAATATCTTTTCAATGCTGGAATCTTTTCTGTTGCCCCTCAGGGCGTGATGCACAGCACAGCTATTTCCACAGATTACTTTTCAGTTTAGAGGCTTGAACTCAGCAGGGAACAGGTGGCTGAGATGGTCTCAAGGGGTTTGAAAGGCTTGAAAAATTGACATCAGGTTAGTTTTAATTTTGCAGGGTTTATATACCAAATGACATCTTCTCTAAAAATGAATCATTTAATGCCATTGCTCCTATACACAGTAGCCTAACTCGTACATGTGTCGGGATTCCACAAGAGTCACTTTCAACTCAAACACACAATCACCAGTAAGGTTTTAATTTTCTTCAGTTATGAGGAAAATGTAATGCATTTGCGCAATTGAGAAGAAAATCTAAATAGAAACACTAAGGGCTAAAAGTTTGAAAGTAAGAAAACAATTAAAATACGCCTTGTGAATGGGCAGAGAAGGCAGGACTTCACAAAAGATGGTGAAGTCCGGTCTTCGGGACTCTCCCAAATAACATGCCTGAAAGACCTGTACCTGGTGGGAGGGGCCCCTCAGGCTGATGTCATTTCTTTTCCCTAAATATAAACTGAGATCTGAACTGGCACTTTTTCCAGGGATAAGGAGACAAGGTATCACCCCTGTCTCATTGTCATGATTTTCTGACAGTAGCAGCAAGCTCGGTCCACTCTTTTTCTAACGTGAACCCCAGAGAGGTTTCTGTATACATCTTTAATATTCATTCACACTTGCTGCTTAAAAAGTTCACTTCAAAACTGTAAATGCTATGTAAAAGGAAACTAGCTTTTGTTCAAATTGAGGCAATTTCAACAGCTTGTTGAACAAAAATGAGCCAATCTGTCAATAGCACAGCTCTGCCTACCTTAGCACTATCCATGCTGCCCCTTCAGATTCTCAACAGGCTGCTTCTCAATGATCCCAACCAAAGATAAAAATGCAAGACATGCAGGGAAAGAGGCAGGAGGAAAAGGAATACTTCTGCAATGGCCTTTAGGGAACGGAAGCAAGAGGAGGGTCCTGCCATTCAGTTTTCCCATATAAGTACACTGTTTTTCATCAGGAGCCACTCAAACTCTCTATTGTTTGTTTCTACTTATAATACCATCAGCACTGATGGGAGCACACTTGGATCAGGGCTGATGCTGCTGCTTAGCTTGTGTCCTTAATTTAATCCAAAAGCTGCAACTGAAGGGGAAGGAGAATGGGGAGAGAAGAGGCAATCCTCACACCATTGGTGACCACATCCCACAAGAACACATCATCACAATAGTATCAAGGTTTTCAGTAGCCATGACAGTAACAGCACAAGGAAGAGAGAAAAAACTTCCCCAAAGGCTTTGGAGAACACCTCCACAGCAGCTTGTGTGAAAGGCTACAGAGCCATGAGTGGAAGCAGGCTACAGATTTGCAGATGGCCCTCTGTGTTGGTAAGTGCTTTCTAAGACCCCTAAGGGACTGTATAATAACACTCTCTCAGCTCTAACCAAAATACATGTTGTGCCATTACATGCAATATCCAGAAGCAGAATTTAAATACATTTGCACAGGTGTCTTCCACATGGAACATTTGTCCATATTCACAAAACATGAAAATAATTAGAATCATAATCGGCAAAAACCTCTGCATTTGTTCACCCCCTACACAAATTCATGGAAAGAGTTCTTATAGACCAACTAGTACCAACCAGATACAATGTCAGGGGAGAAGAAAGCCATCGCTACCTTTCCCTGGACATAAAAAGTATTTGCTTTGAAGCCAATGCAGACCTATTTTGCTTACTTTCCCATCATCTACCCACCACCATGTACAAGAGCCTCCATCCTCTCTCTCCTCCTTGCCAAATGCTCTATTTGTCTAGGTCCAATTTAGGGCAACAGGACTGCCTTCTTTGGTAGCCTATGGGATAAAACTGGAACTGCATTTATGCTGATGTTTTGGGGTAGTTTTATGAACAGAAGAACAATATTTAGGGAGGGAAATACAATTTTTACTCATATTTCATGTCAGCTTTAACTGACATAGAATATTTGTCCATCAAGACAACTGTAAAAAACAGTAGTAAACAGTGTAAAACAGTACTATAACTATGAACAACAAATGCAGCAAGGCATGAGATTGAGATTATATTAATGAAAACCAAACATTATTTCGGCATAAATATTACCAAGTGAAGACATATATGGTATGAATTTATGAGATAAGCAACACCAATCCTTGCTGTAGTAATTGTTTCAACTTAGACTTTGTATTAGTTTATCTCAGCCTTCTGAGAATTGCATGAAACAACACTGCCAGGATACAATGAACCAAACAGCTTTTGTAATTTATGGCTGAGAATCTGGGAGATATCAAGAAGACAAGAAAAAATTATATTCTTAAAAAAAAAAAGGGGGACAGGGAGCAAATGTAGTCACAATGTGAAATGAGTTACGCCATTTTCTGCCTAAATGTATTTATTCTAAGTATTACAAAACACTGCCTAAGTTTTGTCAAAGACAGGAAGCTGTAATCAAATCCTAGATACACACACAGGCCTTGAAGGGTCTGACAACATCGACTCAAGCTGCAGCAAGTTCAATGCAGTAGAAATGGGAAGTGTAGTAACCTGGTGATCCAGTTTAAGAGCACAACAAGCAATTAAGTGCCAATCTGGGGAAAGGGCGGTAAAGATTGGCCACTTAAAAACAGTGACCATAGAAAGGACAGATGATGGAAGATGTTCCCTGATTTTCCCTATTCAACTTAACCAAATAACAGTATGGCCTATAATATTTTCATGCTCTTAATATCACTTCAAATTTTGTATTACATGATCAAATTGCCATTAACTGTCTCTAACTGTCAATATGTCATAAATTCATATCACTGTAGCTGATGGCATCTTATTTATTTTAGTATCACTTAGGCTAATTTTGCGAACACTTGCTGTGGTCAAATCAAACGTTTAAATATTTAATCTGGTATTTGAAGTAAGTAGAACTACTCAGAATCTTAATAGTAAGCGTACGCTGAACTCGAGCCATCTTCATAAGAAGAATTTTTCACGAGCAGGCCCACTTCATTCCATTAGATTGTTCACAGAAATACACCTTTTAAAAGTACAGATTTGAAGAAGTAACTCTAAAAATATTTAGTTTACTTCCTGCTAGTGCTCTTGCTTTGTAAACTTTACGTTGCTACAGTATATTCAAGTACTGAGATAAAAAAATTAAGATTCACTGAGAAGTGGTCCTACAGCACAAGAAAAACACACATGAAAGAAACTGTTCAGTAGATTGAAAGAAAACTGTATTATTGTAAACATATGTAGCTGTAAATAAAAATTAGTGTATACTGAAAATATTAAAAAATTCTGAATTCACAAAGTTGAAATACAATTAACCATCTTCAAGGGCCTGTATAGGCTTCGCATAACTTTGTAAACCACTATTCTAATGTTATTTACTGTACAATTTGAGAGTGACTGTGAGATGGTCCTCTTTTCCATAGGAATTTTCAATGTAGAGGAAAAGAGAAATACAGAATAAAGAGTAAATATTAATGCAACAGATGAAGAATGAATGCATCTGGAGTTATGGGATCCTCATTCAGCACATAACTTGTATTGGGTCAATTTCTGTACGTAATAGCTAGTCTTAACTTAAGCGTATTGTTCAAATGTACATTTAAAAGGCAGCTCTGAAATCACCAGCAACAGACACTAATTTTTCTGGACAATATACCTGAACTCCCACACAGGAGAATCTCACATCACCAGAAAATGATAGTTATTTCAGAAATATACCTCTTTCTACTTTGATTTTGTCAAGGATTTCATTTTTGTCTGCTAAATCAGACTTGATAGCAGTCTCTAGTTCAGCAATTTGCCGTTTCAGTTGCTGTTCCTTTGATATCCATTGCTGTTCATGGGTCATACTGAAGACACTGCAATAAAACATGTGGCATGTGAAAAACTTTAAGAAATCAGCTTCAACAGAAAATAATAAAGAAAAAAAAGCTTTTAGTGGCACAGAGACCACTGTCATCATGTCTTAGGAATTAAGTAAACATATGCTGGTCTGCTGCTGTTGAAACCAAGGCGCCTTTCTCAGGCTGCGGTTAAAAAACATGAAAGAGTTTGTGGGATGAGCAAAGGAACTGGCCTTAATTTAGAGCTCCAAAGTCAGAAAAGTTGGCAGCATGCAACATTTGTGGGACTAGAAACGGAATTCAGATGCATATCCCAGAGCAATCCACAACTCCAAACCTCAGCAACTGACAACTGACAAAACCATTCTTTCCGCATACAAAACCTCTCAATGTAGAGAACTGGGATCACCCACCTGATTTCTTTTAAATCTGCGAAACATACAGAGCCTAAAGTCAGTTGCCCATTCAAAGAAATGCTGACCACAAAGTGACAACAGTTTTCTCATACTGTAAAACAACAATTCTGATACTGATTAAGAAGCACATATAAAGTAATCTTTTTTTCCTACTTCAAGAAATAAAAAACAGAGTTGGGCAAAGAAACTAGAATAACTATTTTGCCTGTAACACATTATTTACTTGTAAACTACCAATCTATGTGCAATAAGGATTGCGTGGACACAGAATCAGAACTGCTGAAACCACAACACAATGTGTAACTCAGATTGAAACAAAATAAAGTACATTATATAATTTACAGTATAATTCCTAGTAGGCAAAAAGACCAAGCAATGCAGTGTGCTCTCATATAATTTAGACAGTGAGAACTATGGTCTTCATATTATTATTATTATCATTTTTGTTGACTGAAAAAAATGTCCTTTGTCTTAACCAACCACAAACCAGTTTATTCAATTTTGTATTCTCTGAAAAATCAGAAATTGTAGGTGGTCTTGGTTTGGTTTTGGTTGTTTTTGTTTTTTTAAAAACAGAAGAGTCAATTCCTCAACTCTTCACCTTGATGAAGCTCATCAGTTAAAAAAGGTTATCTTTTACATCTATAAATGTATTTTAAAAATAATCTTCTGATATCTATTTATCAAGCTATCTCTCCCAGAGATCTATGTAACGAAAGCCTCAACCAAAAAAACATAGAGAAGAAAGAAATATCACAGAAGGGACAGCCCATATAGCTTCCAAGACTGTACACACTGACTGAAAGAGAACTGCCTGTTTTGATGGCTATGACTAAATAAAGTGCTTTTGAGTACACTAAGTGCGTTTTTATGTAATATATTTGAAGGATGACCTTAAGATTAAAGAAAAAAACAAAAACAAACCAAAAAACATAGCACGTGTGGACTCTGAAGTCTATAGCAAGAGTTTATATTCTTGACTTGTGATCTTCACAGAAACAGGTCTATCTCTCTCATCTTTTTCTCATACTATATCTACCTCGCCTATTTATACAGTTCTCTAGGCTGTATATATACACCTATACATCATCTTATGGTGTGATAGAGGGTCTTTTACAGCGTGCACGAACTTAAGCAATGTTTCTAAGTCCTACAGCAATATACACTTCACTCTGCTCTAATTTTGAAGATAATATACAGTGAATATAATGCAAGGAACCCACAATCGTTTCCGTAATACTGCATAGGTACAGAAAAGATACACTGTGTTCTATAATTGCTTAGATTTACCACTCTTCAAAGCTTGATTAGCTTCCATAAGAAAAGAATAAATCTTAGCAAGAAAACACATCAAATACTCTTAGTTTTCATGCTTCTGAAAATGTTTAAGTTTTAAGGACCACGATATCTAGTTATAGGTGCATTCATTATCTTGAGGTATGATTACTTCACGTAAAGATGTAGCTACACATTATTGCAGTCTTTCAAAAGACTATGCTGGCAGAAAAGTCATTAACAGTTACTGTGATGGTAATTTAGAAGTTCAAATGAAGACCAATTTAGAAGACAGTTTTTATCCAAGCCTATATAATGCTAATGTTTATGTCAGTTTGAATTGAGTCCACTTCTGTCAGTTTCTTCTTTGAATTTTAAGATTACTTTTACTTGAATTCATGTGGACTTTCTTTCACATTTACTGTACTTCACTGGAGTTGGAGCCATCTGGGTAACTATAAATGGTCAACCACATCTGGCACCGTTTCCTTTGGAGGAGTTTAAGCATTGCTAGATTTGCATTACAAGGTCATATGAAAACAATTCCTCCAAACCTTTTATCCAAACGATTGTTTTCTTGGATACTGACTAAATAATAAGAGTCAACTGACAAATTCATACTTGTTCTTTGTAAACTTTTCAGATCCAGTTCTGCAGTCCTGGCTTTGGCAAAATTCCCATCAACTTCAAGTGAACTTCCAAAAAATAACATTAGCAAAGAATCCATTTATGTGTCTCATCCTCCATTTCAAAAAGAAAGAAACATTTATTAATTATCTGGCGCCTGTGGACACTGGCCTATCCACCCCTAGGCAAGAGGTAAGCTGGAGTGAAGTTGTATTGTTCAAATAGGCAACAGAAGAAGTTGGCAATTAAACAGCAGTTAAAACAAAATGATCCCTTTCTCTTTCTAATTTCTTGATACCTATATAGTAACATGGAATGATGAAACAGGAATCAAAGTTTAAATGGGAGACTATGAAAAAAAAAAAAGGTTCATTTTAGGGAAAAGAAAAGCCATATTGTAGATTTCTGGGTTATGAGAGAACCATGTTTACGTTTATATTGTTAAACATCATTTTAGGTTACCCCACTGTGACTTAAATAGAGCAGAAAATTTCAAGCCAAGGTTATAAGTTGATTTGTTAGTAAGAGCTATTTCTCTCCATAAAGAATAGAGAAAAAAAAAAATCATACTCAGAA
>VXAK01015073.1:0-30616 GCA_013399435.1 Arenaria interpres
GTAGGGTTTCACAAGAGCAGAGTGAAGTGGGAGAATCAAGTCCCTCGACCTGCTGATTATTATCATTATGCTACTGATGTGACGAGTGCCTGAAGATAGCTGGAAAATATACAGTTAGTAGAACTGTTATAAACCCATAAATAAAGCGCCAGTCTGCTTGGTGACAAAGTTTGTACTTGGTTTTGCAGCCATTTTTGCCCGTGGGAATTCCCAGGGTGGCTGGGAGGGAAGGAGGCGTTGATGGCCTTTTGTCGTTCTCCACTGAGTACCAAATATGAGAAATATAAACATTAAACAGTAAATCAACTGTTGAAAAAATAAATAAATACAGAACAGATGGGCAAAAGATGTGTCCAGCTGGCTCATGACACTTGTTTTTTCTCGTTTGAGCAATAGCTGCATGCAAAGAGGATTGGGTGTTGTGCTGAAACCATATTTTCCAGTGTCACACTGCATCCATTTTCTCCACAGGCTTTTTATAAGAAAAAAAAATCAGAGGAGAAGTTTCCCTTGTAAGATTTTATGCAAATAAATAGGGTCTTTCCCATGTCACCCTTGCTTATGAAGAAGGTAAGTGTCAGGACGACTTGGTATTGCACCACTGATGACTTGCACATGCCATCATCATCATCATTTGTGGGCAGCACAACTCTGTGTCCTGTATCATAAACCTACCAGCAGTTCATGCATTCTACAAACCCACGATCACGTGTGCACTCTCACCTTTCAGCAGACATCACATGGACCTTCTCTCAACACATTAGCAGGAGATCCCACTGACCAGGTGGTTGCTGGGACATCTCTTTGAGCGCAAGTCTCCTTCTTTCTCTTCGACAGCCATTGGTGGTACCTGCATTTTGAGGACTAGAGACTTCTGAGGGCAACACCTTCAGAAGAATGCTGTGGCTTTGACAAAGCCTTGCACTAAAATTAGCATTTTGAGTTCTGAAGTATAATTACTGTGAATTAAATTATTTACCCTATCTCTGTGGCAGATTTCACAGCTTTAAGCAGGAGGGCAAAGAACTACTTGTAAAAGACCAGCTATTTTTAGTTTGTGGTGCTGTATAGACCACTACCAATTATAATCCCACTTAATTATTTTTAGACAGCTTTCAAGAAGGAACTTGGTAGGAAAGCTAGATTCTCATTTCAAATGCAGCTAAGTGAATATGGTGTAACTAATGCTAATATTTGGCCTATTGGTTTCAGGAATGAATGGAAAGGTCCTAGTGAGCGTGTGACCTGATTTATTGACCCTAAGTATAATCACTAAGAAACAGTTTGTTCTGATGGAACCTTTTCCTGTGTATAGAGAAAAGGAAAACAAACAGTCTAATTATTCTTATGACATAAGTGTCACTCTATACTATTTTCTCCAGGAGAATACAACATGATATACCTGCAGAGATCCCTTCCAGGTGAAATTATTCTATTATATCATGATCTGTACATTAACAAAGATCCCAGGGAGTGAAATTAGAAAAACTTAGGGTCAACAGTAAGAATTGCACTGGAGTGCCCTCCCCTGCCATGTTCCCTTACCTCACCTGTCACCTCAAAATAAAATGTGATTTGTGTCAGGATTGATCAACACCTGAAAAGTATGATCTTTCTCAAAAGGCTTAATTGATTACTCTTCTATTAAATTGACACCTGAAAGATGGATATGTTGAATGATAAACAACTGCAGAGAAAGATCTGGAGGCAGCCACAGCACAGATGACCTCGGAGCAGCCAGAGCAAAGGCTCTGAAAATACAGGCATAAACCAACCACGAGGGATGTGCCCAGTTTGGCTTCACGCCACACGCTGCACTGGTGAGGAAGCACTTCTAAAACCACTTCCTCCTTGCCTTCTCCACCAAACACGGTTGTACAGCAGGTGACTCATGCAAAAAATACCAATGCTTTTGACTTCATAAATCTCTGTTTTGGCCTCTTTCCTATGAGCTGAAACGGATCCAACCTTCAGTGGCCTGTGGTGAAGCCAAACCTGCACTCCCAGGATGAGGAGCACTCAGCCCACGGCCTGTGAGTCAGATCCCTCATCATCTGGCCCATTGGTCCTCTTTCCTGACATTCAGCTTCAGGCAGGGGGAATTAATCTGGCAGATGTAACATCTTGCTCCCAATCCCCATTTCTTCTCCTCAGCAGCCTTTGCTGTACCACACTGGGATGTGTATGTGGGGCAGGGGCAACACAGCACCTGGGAAGCTCTCCATCCCTACGCTAAATCCCTAGACCTTCCCCACCCAATCTTCTGTCCCCCACCCCTTGATTTTTTACTGGGAATCCTTTCAATACGTGGCACTAAGCTGACCAGCCAACAGACCTATCTGTACCATGGGCTATGCTAAGCACAAAGCTTTCACCCTTCCTCTAAACATTTCATATATTTTGGTGGCATTTAGAGAATAAAAATAGGTAGAGACAACGCTCAACCCTCTGAAGAGAATATGTAGGGGAAAAAAACCCAAACAACCTAAGAAAAGATTATATTCAAATGCACAAAGTCAAAATGAGTCATTGCTTTTTTTCTTGCCGATAAAATCAGTGCTTTTGAGATTTACGACTGCACGTAGAAAGTGACTTCATGCCTATGGGGTTCTGCCTGCTCCCCAATACATACTTAGTAATAACACCCCAATGCCAGTGTTGGTATTGACTCTGTGTTCTTAGACAAATTGTCCTCAGTTTTCTTCCTGAGTTTATGCTTTACAGTCACACTGCACAACTGATCATTTGAAAAAAAAAGACTGAAAATATCAGTTACTCTGCCAAAGGCGTAGGAAAACCAGCTAGGTATTATTTTGAAAAAAACTATTTACTGTCCATTTCCAGTTCAAAAGGACATGTAAAAATTGCTTTTCTATTATGTTTATGGACATATATTTATTTCTAAGCCCATAGCATCAAATGCTGCTTCACAGAGCAAAGTTTATTTTCCTGATTGAGGTATCAACTTTTACACTTCTGTTTTGCTTTGAAACATTTTCATCAGTTTGTTTCATATTTTCTCAGGCTGTTTCAACTACATTTTCCAAAACTGCTGCTGCCAGAATATCTGGGAACGGCTTTTTACATTGACAGAAGCTTCTCTCTCTTTATAATCTCATTGTCAGAAGATATTGGCAAGACAAGGAGGATGATCCTCTGTGCATTTCTTGAAGAAATACATTTTCTGATGCAGGGTGAGCTGAGGTCTGCCTGTGGCGATGCCCACTGTGCAGCACAAGTCTCCCCTGCCTCTTTGCCCTTGCAACAGGGAAGACCACATTCTTCCAGGTCCACTGGCCCGATTGTACTTCACCGTATGTTCTGTATCAGAAATTTGGGATGTGTGGGCTCCCTCGTATTTCCCAGTGGTGTTTTGTTGGCAAAAGTGGATGATTCCTGGAGGAGGGCTCCCTGTGCAGGGCTTGCCAGGCAGCTGGGATCCCCACAGGGAAGATCTGCAGACATCTCCAGTCTTTGCAGGTGGGCAGCTTTGCACATCCTGGTGAATCTGTTCAGAGATTCATCAAATGGTGTAGGCTTAGTGAGAACAGTAACATTACTGTAACATGGTGATCCAGAGCAGTTTCGGGCACAGAGACAGACTTCAAGGCGGCAGATGGAAAGAGAAACAAGACTGAAGAGCAGGACAGCTTCCCTGTGCAGGTGACCATTGATATCCACAGGCTGCAGTAAGGCCACAGTGAGAAGAACACTAAACGAGTGGCTAATTTGAGCTTGAGTTATTGCATATCATGCATAGGCTTCTCCATGGATGGCCCAGTTGTTTGAATCACAGAATCATAGAATTGTCTGGGTTAGAAGGGACCTTTAAGATCATCTAGTCCAACCATCAACCTAACTCTGATAAAAACCATCACTAAACCATGTCACTAAGCACTATGTCAATCCATCTTTTAAATACCTCCAGGTATTATGAGGTGCTATACGGTCCCATTGCCGTACCCCACCAGCTGAGGGCACTTGGGGGTGGAAGAGGTCACCATCTGAACAAGTATTGCTCCCCTGCGTGTTGTGGAACGGCTCCAGTATTTTCCATTGGAAAGTATTTTTCCCATTGGAAAATAAGCACCAGACTACTTATTGGTGAGGTTATCTTGCCCCGTGATAAAAATCCTGGTGACGAACTTCTCACTGATCACTTGCTGCAGAAGAGTCCACCTACCAGAACACGTCACAGCACCGGGCTTCACAACAGAATTACAGCAACAGCACAGTAGCCATTACCTGAAATGCTCAGAATGCTTTGGTGTCACATAATTACAGCATGGAATGGTCAAATAAGTCGAATGCTGTAATTCCAGTCATTTGGGGAAGTGACTGGCATTTGTAATCAATGGGCAGCCTATATATAGTCTGAGCACATTGCAAACACGATGATTTCATGAAATTGCTGTCCCACTCCCTCAGTTCAGGCAAAGCTGCTCATTCCAGGGGGCTGCAAGCAGACAACTCCCTACTCTTTTTCCTGTAAATACTCTGTATTTAATTTTCTCCGTACTGCCATGGAGAAAAACATGGTGGCTCCATAAGAGCCTGGGCTAACTGGTGGTGTTACTGGTTTGTTCCAGCTCCAGTGACTTAAAACCAGGGTCTTTCCCCAGAATCTCCGTGAGGTTGGGACTCATCAATGCTAGGTCATCATCCTTCCTCCTAGAAACACAAAGAAAACTTATGTCTGCATACACGTTTTGTAGCAAGCAGAGGTTTTTGTGGTCACAGCAAGCTGCAGACACCAGACCTTTCCAGTGGCCAGAGATATCTGTGAATTGTATCATAATGAATATCTTAGCTTGAAGACTTCTAGGTCTTCCTCCAGGTAAGCTAAAAGGGATTTTACCCCTTGGAAGCACTTACAGGGAGAATGCACACATGATCAAACGCAGAAGAGGAGTTTTGTTCTCTGCCATCAAGATGCTTCAAGATACATTTCCATCGCTGAACCTCCTCTTCCTCTCTGTCGGTGTGCCTACTCCTTGATGGCATCCTGAGTTACCCATTCAAGATAATGAAGCATCAACATGGGAAAAGATTAAGAACAATCATCAGACCAGGTCCTGGCAAAAATAAAGTGCTGCCTGGGCTGTGTTTGGGGAATCAGCTTAAGCTCCCTGCAGCCACATGCGCTAGGTATTTTGGGTTTGCTGTGGAGCACAGAATCCTCAAGTACACAGGAACCTACTTTTTATCCATATAAAACCTCTGAATCAGGAACTGGATGAAATCCTCAGGGATTGGTGTTCCTGAGGATAGAGCCAGCTGCGTGTGGAGGGAGGGAGGCAGGATGCTTCAGGTGGATTCTTTTTTGTTGATTTAATTGACTTACCGGCCAGTGATGATTTTACCATCGTCAGCGACATAAAAAACCAACACCTAAATATGGCACAACATAATAAAGCACATACAGAGTTACTACTTTCTTCCTCATTTTGTGAAACAGATGATGAAAAATTAAAATCAATCTGTCCCAATTTGAGCTGCTGTAAGTGCATTTGAATAGAATGCTAAATACTGGGAGAATTCCTTAAACTTGGATCTGTATGAGTAGTCCTCAGCAGAACATTAATTTAGAAGAATTTAGGAGCCTAACTCAAGATTTCTAAAGTTTAACTGACATTAGGACTAAGGTAATATAGATATTTTGATGCTGGTGGTATATGTTCCCTACTTACAGTGCCACTCCTATAGCGATTAAAGGAAGAGAAAAAGATGTTGGAAGATTAAAACATTCACTGGTATGACAAACTTAAAAGATTTCTTTTTTCCATGGATTTAAGTAGATCTCATGCAGTGCATAAAGGAGATTTTTCTATACACAAAGAAGTTCACATAAGCATATACTGGAAAAGTCATAACTTGGAATGGTGCCAAGATATTTCATATTATTTTACTATTGTAAGATGAAGGAGATACAAAAAAGCACATTGCTATTATACTTGTGATAAAGTTTTACAGCTCTTTAAGATGAAAAGTACTGAGGGAATATGATGTCCTTTATATTAACCATGACATAAAGTATCAGAAAAACTGTAACATGAAAAAGCAGTGATTTGTTCCCTGTATTAAACACTAACCAGCATAACCAGCTGCATGTTTTAAATCACAAGGTAATTTTGAGTATTTAAATAAATGAGGTCTGATTAAATCTACAAACCCAATAAATCAAAAATAATGACTGAAAAGTAATCAGCAACTCATTTCCCCATGTTTAAATATTAGAGCAATACAGTCTCAGAAACTGAATCATGCACTGAAGTGTGTTTCATCTCATGGTACTGAGCCTGAGACATACAATTACCAGAAACACCTGAAATAATGGAACATTTAAAGAATACACAGATGCTTCGTGAAGGATCATCTATTGCAAGGATGCCTTCAGCTAGATGGTATGCATTAGACGGACACAATTTCCTTCAGCTGATAGAAAACATGACCCCCCCAGATTGCTATGCTATTAAGTGAGTAAAAAGGCAAAGCCTCCCTCATATTCATTCATCTACTATACAGCTCGGTCTTTTCACGGTTTAGTTGAAGGCAAAAAACGTTTTCCATCATTTTTTTAGTTACAGAATTGCCTCCTGTACCTCCAAGTTTATGCCGAACTCTGTAGCTGCTGTTGTAGTTACGAGAAGGAAAAGAGGCCATGGGAGGAGGAGGTGGTGAAAAAGTGACCAGGTGCTGGAGCTCTGCGCTGCCAGGCGATGCCGGCACCGTGGGAGCGACAGTGTGTGCATTCCAGAAGTTGCGTGTGATTGCAATTTGACGTATTTTGAATGTACCTGGTTTGCCATTTTTCAGCTACTTCCTCACCAGCTGCCACACCTCAGCCAGAGTATTTCTGCTTTGGTAAGCAGCCATGTGCTGTCCTGAGCAGACTCTTGTCTCACCTCTTTCCATCCCTCCTTATTCCCTTCCCTGGAACAAACCTCCTCCCCAGCATAAAAACTGAATTATGAGGATGCAGAGAGATCAAATTTGGTCAAACCTTCTTGTCCGCTCTACTTTTCTTATTGCTGATAGACTGCTATGTACTTATCTCGGGCATTTTTATTCCACCTTATCCTTAATGCTTTCAAGCCTCATGCCCTGATGAGCTCAAGTGCTTTTAACCCTTACTGCTAAATTACAAATCCTGAAAGTAATCATGAGGGTGGAACGAAGGCAAAGCCAATGGTGGTGAATCCAAAGTTAGTGAAGAAGCAGGGTTTGAAGGCTCATGTTTGTAGTCAAAGATTCAACTCTGACCTATCTGGAACTTCAGTCATATCAAAAAAGGGAAATATTTACGGCAAATCTTTAAACCATCTCAAAAAAAAAAAAAAAATTAATAACACAGAGCTTACAGGACAGGGGAAAGGACAGATATGAAAATTGGGACACTGGGCCAAAGGCTGGGTGAGTAAGGGCAATGGGAATGACCCAGCCAGAGCTGGAAACAAGACTGGTTTTAAATCAGGGAGTCCGTCAAGTCTACAGACTGTTGGGCCATGAGAGCCTATATCCAGTTCCAAATGCTTTTACGTACTTTGTTTGACTAAGAAATTATGAGGTTTAGCCGGAGAACCATTCGGGGGGAGTCTCCTAATGCACAAAATACCTAAGTGCATCTAGCTTTAAGACAGCACCTAAACAGTTATTAGAAGAGCGTGTGATGTGATTGCCTGAGCCTGCAAACAAAGCAGAGCACTGGCCTTGATGAATCAGGAGGTCTGTTCCGGCTTCGTATTCCCACGGGAAATCTACTCTGAAATAAATCTAACGTCTCGAAATTATGCATTGAGAGAAAGCTACAAGGTTGAAATCCTCCCTTGTAAAAACAGCGTTTCCTGCTGGGTGTTTCTTTGGGCTGGCAAAAGGAGCAGCAGAGCCAACTCTGCTGAGCAATACTGTCTGCACCTGGGAGGTGTGCAGCCAGGTCCCCGCGTATCCCTGCCTTTCCCAGTCTCTGACAAAAGCCTACGAGCGTACTAATTGCCATCCCACCCTTACAAGCAGAGATCCTGGCAAGTTATCCTAGCAAGCATGTCACACGCACAGTCTCAATCCCTTACTGGGAAACTCTAGTCTCTGGCAAGTCTGTGATGTGCAGGTGACAGTAAAAATTCCTTTTTATTTTCCCTAACTCTTTTTGCATAAATGAAGGAGCGAAGATTGATGCAATTATGCTGATGAACACTGGTAAAGAGATCTGGTCGCTAACGTTGGTGACATGGCCTAAAAGAAAACCCAAATAGTTAGTTTCTGATTAAGAAGCTGTTCAGCCAGAAGTGGCATTCTAGAAACATTGTACTTTTGCAGGTGTTTGCACAGGTTAGTAGAAAAACAAAACATTTCTAAAAATCAGTGGTTGGATTTCTATATAAGAAAATTTAAATCTCCCTACACAGATACCTACAGCCGTGTTTTGGCATCATTCGTGGTTTCCATTCTGCCTCTCCTGGAAGCTGGAACACAAGTGATGGAAGCTGAAGGTTTCAGAGCCTTAAATAGAGATAAAAGAGATAAGATGGTTTAGTGCATAAACATACGTAGGCACACACAAACACATGCACACACGTATATCCCAGTCTGCACAGGATTCATAACGGTCAGCAAAGAAGTACTGAATTTCCCCTCACTTCTTCAGTACTATTTCACAGACAAAAATGTACAGACAGAATTATGGAAAACACTGATTTTGAAAAAAAATTAAGATGAGTAAGCGTAATGCACTAACATAGGACCTTTCTCTGTATTTTATAAAATGCAAAAAGACTTTGTAGGTTTCTATAAAACGTAGATTTTTACAGACTAAAAAAGAAAGAAAGAGAACGTCCATAATGTTAAACTTGTCAAAGTTCAGCTGATTATCCATCTGGTTTAGGGTCAACTGGTGTGTCTCTGGGACTATAATATATTATTAAAATTGTAAGTCCTACGGAACGGCACAACAAACTTCAAGAGAAAAGCCTTTCAACTGGCATTTTCACACTCCCCCCTTTATCTCAGCTGAATCTGTGCATGGGACTCCAGAAGAAGGGATAAGAACATGTATGATTTTGATTTTTGGTATTGGTCAAGCTGCTCTTCCAACCAAGGAAGAACAAAGAGAATTATTATGGTTTTGCTTGGAGAATGAGGGCATTCAAGCCTGTTTTATTTTACCTGACATTTTTGTGCTTCGATGCTATCACTGGTCACTTCAATACTATCATAATTTTGCATTCATTAATTCATTACCTTCTTGAAAGGCTTCTGTGTAATAATTTCCATTTTCTCCTTCTTTAAATCCTACTCGCTATCCTTCCCTAGCTTGGCAAAATACTAAGCAATGCCACAAAACCCACACCAAAAGGCTTTGGTTAGTGAAAAAGGTAGCACAACTGAAGAAGAGAATCACAGATCTAGTTGTCTGGGTGCTTTTGCTGAATATCGGAAGCAGCAGTGGCTGTCATGGCTTCGGTCTGGGTCTTCTCTTCATCAAGCTCACAGCTTGCTCACAGCACCACCTTGACATTTAGCTCTGGGAGCTGCTGCTGAGCTGCTTCTGATGATTCAAATGAGGTTCAGCGACTGGGACTTTTAAGTTGCCTGAGACAGCAGAATACTTGGGATTGTGAAACAGTTTTATGTAGGTCAGTCTGAAAAACCAAATGAGGACCGAATGGACCACTTATGCTACAAGAGCTACATTGAAAGGTCTTCAAAATTGTGAAAAATAATCATAATCTGAAAGACACTAGAAATGGGAGAAATCTTGTGGCTGAAACCAACCAGACTGTTTCTGAAACAGTTGATTTTAATCAGGTTGTATTGCTGTGCTTGAATGTTGTTTATCTGATGGCCACCGAACAGGTGTAGGAAGGAAGGCTGGAAGGAGCAAAGGACTACATAGATGATCAGGGGCCTGGAGCATCTCTCTTACGAGGAAAGGTTGAGGGACTTGGGTCTGTTATTCTGGAGAAGAGAAGGTTGAGGGGGGATCTGATCAACATCTATAAATACTGAAAGAGTGGGTGTCAGGAGGATGGGGTCAGGCTCTTCTCAGTGGTGCCCAGCGACGGGTCAAGAGGTAATGGGCAAAAACTGGAACATGGGAAGTTCCACCTAAACATGAGGAGGAACCTCTTTACTGTGAGGGTGGCAGAGCCCTGGGAGAGGCTGCCCAGAGAGGTGGTGGAGTCTCCTTTTCTGGAGACATTCAAACCCACCTGGACACGTTCCTGTGCAACCTGCTCTGGGTGGACCTGCTTTGGCAGGGGGGTTGGACTAGATGATGTCCAGAGGTCCCTTCCAACCCCATATAAATCTGTTATTCTGTGAGAAACCCTTCTCTCCACTGCCCCCCATGGCTACTCTGCTTTTCATACTAGGATTTTTAGCAATGTTGTTTGGCTCAGTGTTGTGATGCTGTGGCCAGAAAGGCAACCTAAAAGCTAAACATGAACATGGCAGCACTGCTAGAAGGCTTTCCTGCTTCAGAATAATTTGTGAGGAAGTGCAGCAGCTGGTGATGTCCTTGCAAATCATCTCATACAATATTTCACATAGCTCAAATGGGAAGAGAAAACTACTAAAATGAGAGAAATCTGTATTTATATGCTTCATCAGTGCTTTCTGCTTTCTCCTTCTGTTCTTAACTTCAGTGAAAATTAAGGTTTTGATAGTGGTTGTTATAATGGAAGTTGCCCTTCACGTGCTAGTGCACAACCTCGATCACCTTTTAATGCTGAAAGTAATAAAAGACCCTTTTTCCTCCTCATCTTCTTTGGTGAACGTGGGTGCAGAAACATCCTCCTTTTCCTGTCTGAACTATGTATTGGAACCATATTTGACCACTCTGTTCCTAAACTCTCATTACAGCTTCCCAGCTGTGCCACCGCCTATGGATGGGACAAACTGCGGTTACTACAATTACTGCTGCAAAGGTAGCACAAAAAATACGAAAATAACCAAACATTGTCACATCACATCCTACAAACTGTAGAGATTTAAAGAAATAGGGAGAATTTTAAATACAAAAATAAATCCTTGCGCTGCTGTGATTGATACTTGAGAGCGAGGAAGTAAAACTGAGGTTGATCACGTGAGAAAGACTGAAGCCAAATTGACAGACCTGATGAGTTTCAGCATGAATTTGTATTTAGTGGATACACCTTCCTGGCTTACCTTAAACAGGAGAACGACGTAATCATAGTACCTCCCGGCTTTAAAAGTGATGACTTTGTGAAACTTCAGGTATTTTTGGATGGGTATCAGAACCTGTGTGGCAGCCCTTCAAAATCTGCTGAGGATCAACAAATGGGAAGGAATAATTAAACAATTACAGCTTAGAATTATTTTCCACGACATTTGCAAAACTGTATGTCTTCTGTTTATTGAAAAAAGCTCATTCAGAGGCTTGTATTTTTCAACAGCTGGAAAGACAGAGATGAGTATTTTACTCTGGTTATTGCTGATGAAAGAAAAGCATTTTTTTTACCTGTACTTTCTCCTTCTGCATCCACTCCTGACTTCTTAAAGAGATGCTGACAGGAAAGAGCAGGAAGGAGAGCGTTCTCTGATGGCTTGGGTACCAGCAGAGCAACTGTCAGCTCACCAAACACCAGTTTGGACGCAACATTTAGGCCGTTATAGCCGATATAGATGATACACAGTCTGCCAATGCCTGTTATGTCAGAGGGATGCACGAGGAGCTGCTGCATTTACCTGTTCAGTAGGTAGGTAGAGGGTCCATAGAAGACGGGCTGTACAAATCACACGACCCTTCCCAGCACTCTCTGAAAAAAAAAGCTGAAAAAAAAACAATAGGAAGAGAGCAGGGCAAATCAAAAGGCACATTGATGGTCTCTATCCCCAGTACAGAATTACAAAGAAATGCTCAGATGATTCGAGAAAACACTTTTATTCAAACAGAAACTAAAAATGGAGAGGCCTGAAGACCCTATTATTACAGACTAAAAAGTTGCTTCTAGAAGTAGCTTGGATTCTATGGAATTCAGAGTTAAAGCAGCTAAGAATCAACTAAAAAGAGTTCGTGATATCTCTACCCATTTAATCAACAGTTTCAGCTGTAATAGAGACACATCCTGTGTATCTTTGAAAGCTCACATTAAAAATTTTCTTTGTAACAGGAAGACCTAGAGAAATAGCATAGAATAAGGCAGAGGGAAAGACGACTCACCTCGAGAGAAAATTACTGTGTGTCATGTACAAAACCTTTTCAACTCCAGCAAAAATATTCTCCTTTAAATGACAGTGCACCATATTGATCAATAGAGAACTGAAAATGCTACAGTAGTAAGAGTCGAAATACAATTTAGCACAATAGGAACAGACAGAAAATCTTCACAAATTGGCTAAGGAGCAGCATTATTTAACTAACAGGCAAGGAATTCCATTGCAGTAATGAATTACAGAGAATAACTGAGAAGTACTAGAGAAACAGAAGTATCAAAAGCCTTCCTAACACTGTAACTCTTCTATTTTCCACAAGACAGACATTTAGTTTTTTATCAGCCATGTTTATACTGTGAATCAAGAGAGTTAATTTGTAGATTTCAGAAATCCTTGATTTGATCTTGGCAATGCTCTACAACATCTGAGATTTTTTTTCTCTTATCCCAACCTATACTCACCACAATGCTGGTTTTCAAGTTCAATATGCAAATTATTCTTTTATACTTGGCTCATGAGCATTGAAGAAAGCCCCAGCCCATGAGATGATTGAGAAATATAGGATCAAATCTCTTCTATTCTTCAAAAAGTCGTATTCAAACACCATACGAAGTGGTGTATGAAATATGTATCTTTCTTTAAACCTTGAATAACTCTTCATTTTTATTTTTGATTTTTTTAACTGGATTAAACTGGTTTGCTTTGCTTTCAGTCATGAAACCAACTTTCTCTGTTAATGACCTGCTGTGCAGGTGGGGCTGTGTTTCACGAAGTGTTTGGAAGTGCTGCTGCTGAAGCAGGGCTGCATTAATAACATTATTTTTTTTTCAAGAAAAGGTCTTTTTGTTACATTATCTGAAAGACAGATGTGAGCCAGAATTCCATTCTTCTCTCCCCAAACACAATCTGCTTTTAAGCTGCAAATCAATCCAACATGCCTCAGATGTCTACCTCCAGCTGACTTCTCCCTTTAAACGTAAACAGTGCAGATTCCCAAGGCCTGTTACTCTGACAACCCTATAATGCCATCCTTTTGACTGTCCAAGCTCTGTAAATCTTCATTCCATCACAGCTTGAGACGCACCATTCTATTTTCACTGCTCGAGATACGGGAAGCTGCAAAAACAGCTTCCATGGTAAACTCATCAGATGATAAAATTGTTCCGGTATGATCTAAACACCTATTAATGACATAGACAAGCTGCGGGTTCTGACATCTTACTTTATTTGCAATATAATGACCCACTGCTGTTTCGTACTGGCAATTTGGGAGGAAAACCCCATTAATTTCAGCGATGACTCAGGCTGAAAAACGACTGGCCCAGTACAAGCACAGGTAAATACGTGCACGCGTATGCGACACATTAGGTATTTAACAGATGGCCTTTTAGCATCTTTAAGTACCTCGCAATATGAAGAGCAAGCACTTCCAAAGCGCGGTGATGCAAACCACCAATTCCTGATTTATGGAAAAACATGCAGGAGAATATGTGCTTAATGAAGCCAAATGGTACCATTTTAAACACAACAGCATTTGGTTTTAGCCATAAT
Source organism: Arenaria interpres (assembly GCA_013399435.1). Lineage (NCBI taxonomy): Eukaryota > Metazoa > Chordata > Aves > Charadriiformes > Scolopacidae > Arenaria > Arenaria interpres. The sequence continues at coordinate 13,726 of VXAK01015073.1, forward strand.
TCCAAAACTTCCAATAAAGCAGTGCGGTATCCATTCTTCTTAGAAATTGTAACCTACAAAACTGCCGTTATTTCTCACTATAATTAGCAATTACAGGCTATACATCCAATGCTTTATTTTTATTTAAAGGGGAATGGGAAGGATTAATAATTTGGTGTGTTGGAAGCAGAGTGCTTCTTTCAGTCTTAAAAACAATGTAAAGAGAACAGAGTTTATTTTAAAAGGGGCTAAACACATGTCTTGCAAGCAGCAAACATGATGTGCTGTTTCCATAGAAACAGAGGTTGGTATTATTAAAAGAAGTGAGCCATTCTGTGGCTGGTTCTCCTGAGGGACCCTCATTTACAGCTAGTATCGGGTAAACTGGGTAAGTGAGTTTTACCACCTGTTGTTAAAGATCATTAGATATGCCTGTTTAAAGCTTTATTAACTCTGTGCTAATTCGTGAAGAAACTGCGAGGGAAAACATTACCCCCTACCCATAGGTTCTTCTGGAGTATTTTTTTACATTAAAAAAGCTTCCTTTAACTGAGTTCATCTTGAAGGATGCTACTTGCCACTATCCTGAAAGAAGAACAGAGATATAATTTTGGCTCTGTCTCACAACCAAAAATATTTGCCTCCTGTTGAAGCTCTGAAAGACTAAATAAAGACAGCAAGAGGAAACTTCTGAAATGAGAAGAATTGAGTGGTACCAAGAAGACAAGGCATTATTTCAGAAAGTTACTGAAGCTTTAAAATTAAAATAATATGCATAGCTATTTATCTACTCATATCTCCTGTGGTTAATCCAGCTTTTCAATGCCATGAGATACTTTTAGGCATGATAAAGTTGAAGTCTTTATTTTTGTCTCATTTCTATGCACTGATGTTAAACTCACTGCTGCTCTTGGCCTGCTCAGTGGTCAGTGCCAACAGAGTACATGGCACATTGGGTAAGGCATGAAAAAGAGCTCCCCATCTCCCTGCTCTGAACACAGTATGTTGGGTGCTAAAAAAACTCCTAATCATAGAATCACAGAATGGTTTGGGTTGGAAGGGACCTTAAAGATCATCCAGTTCCAACCCCCTGCCCTGGGCAGGGACACCGCCCACCAGACCAGGTTGCTCCAAGCCCCATCCAGCCTGGCCTTGAACCCCTCCAGGGATGGGGCAGCCACAGCTTCTCTGGGCAACCTGGGCCAGGCTCTCACCACCCTCACAGGAAAGAATTTCTTCCTGAGATCTCATCTTAATCTCCCCTCTTTCAGTTTAAAACCCTTCCCCCTTGTCCTATGGCTCCCCTCCCTGATCAGGAGTCCCTCCCCATCTCTCCTGTAGCCCCTTTAGTTACATGATGTCATAACACCATGTTGTGCTCTATCAAAAGTTTAAGGCTGGTTTAGCGAGAGGGGGCTGGAGCTGTACATGTTCCATTATCACTTTATTTATGGGGCATAATTTCTCTGGATCTTCTACAAATCTGAAACTGAGCTCCCCGTTTTTCCGGTTCCACCTGAGGCCATAGGAAAAAGTGAGCTTGGTAAACGAGACATTTTTACAAACTATGGACCTTACCTCGTGAGGAAACTGAGCTGCTTTTGCCAAATACAGGAACCACATGGACACGATGCTCTGGCTACTGTTTCAGGATCTCCAGGCAATCCAGATATAAAGGGTTTGAAACATTTGATATAAAACAGAGGCCAGGGATCAGTAATACAAAAAAATCTTAAAGCCAATGTGGGATGCTTTGCAAACTACAATACTCCTTTGATGCCCCCCCCCCTTTTTTTTTTTGGCCAGCTTAAATGATGCTTTTTAATTGATTCTTCTAGAGCAGAAGGGGTTAGCAGCCCTCTGTCAGTGCACTGATTATGGTGCACGGGCTTCATATCTTGATGTTGCTTCTGGAAGCTTTGTTCCAGCATGTTTCAAGCAAAGGAAGAGCCACTTTGAAGTATCTGCTACAGATACCAGATTATCACTGTTTTTCTGTTTTGCTGCCATAGCCTGAAAATGAAAATCATAGAAAGACAAGTTAATTACACGTTTCCAAGCTTCTGCTTTTCAGTGGTAAGCAGAAGGTCAATGTGCATGCAGGAAGGACAAAGAAAATTATTTTTCCCCTCTTCCATTTTTTTTTGCTTTAAGAGAGCTTCTCTTTCCCGTGGGCTTCCCAGGGCAGGTAGCCAGTGCTATTCCTAAAGCTGCCTGTTGCAGCAGGAGGCATCTCTTAAGCCCTCCTACATCAGCATGACAACCTCAAAAGGGAACCACACTGAGCTCTACAAAATGTTAATTAAAGTCAGCAAAGGCCAAAAGCCTGGTTATGCTGATGTGACATGGTAAAGCTTTCAATGCAAAAGAATTTGGGCAGAAATATAACTATAGAAAGGAACTGAGACCTCCACTTCCCCTGCATTTTGAAGTCTGCCCAGGCTGGAGGAAGTCAGGGAGTTTTTCACGGCTGTTGTCTGTACCCGCTGGTTCTGAGACTGCCAGGAGTGGGTCAGAGGGATGAACAGCAGAAGTGGGGTCCCTTCGGGGAGTAAAAAGTGGGCTAGTTATCAGAAAATACCTATTTCCTTGCTGTGAGCTACACGAGCCAAGGTCAAATCTAAGTTCAGGCAAATGCCATCCTGTAAAAACAATATAATACGTTGAGAAAATAGAAAAAGAAGGTGAGCAAGCGGTGGTAGTTTGGGAAGAAATAAATATACACTTATACACTCCTGTGTAGGGGGCAATGGAGAAGCCACCCCACAGGAATCTGTGGGTGTCCCAGGTTGCAGAGCGCACATCCAAGAAATCATGGCCTGGTACTGGCAACACGGGAGCCTGGTGATGCAGGTGAGCATAGTGTGAACCACAGAGCTCCAGCAGGGACCCGTCTGTGAAGGTCTGCCCTGGAGAAAAGTGGGAATAAGAGGAATCAGCCCTCTCCTTCAACAGGACACCCTTCATCTTTACTTTTACATAAGAAAGTAATCTTGGGACAAGGAGAGGACAAGCTCTCTAGGGAAATACACAACTTCATTTTCAAAAAAAACCCCTGTATATGTACAGACCAGAGCAAAATTTAGAAATTATTGCTTTTTTATATTGACATTTCATTTTTTATATTGACATTTAGGGGAAGCCTGTCCAATCTTAATTATTTCACTGTATGGCTATACATTCTGACACACTTTTATGACTGTTTTTTCTTTTTACCCTCACTCCCTTTCAGCACAAGGTTCTCATGCAGCTGGCAGCTATTTAGCATTGTGCTTTCTCCTTGTTTTTCAGCATGCTGCTCACCGTGTCATTTACCATACGCTATAACCTCTTCTGAAGCTGGAATTAGTAATATCTCTATGGGGTTCTCTGCATTTCCCCCCACTATGGCATCTGAGTGCTTCTTAGACCTAAATGCATTTCTTCAACATCCCTGCAAGGTAAAAGGGACTAGTTATCTCATGTTCAAAACTGAGAAACAAGACATGGGAATTAGTTTCCTAGGAAGGTTTAGGATGTAATTTGTAGCATCTACTTTTTAAATACCCTGCCATTCAGTGCCTGGCCCACAGCAAACAGAGTAAAGCCAAGGAAAACCCCTGTCAAGAGGGATACAGAGTCAGCACTGTTTTTCCAAGCCTGGGAGACCTCCATTGCCCTCACGATTCACAGCTAAGGACATACATCTGGGATTAAATGAGAATGTATGGGGCTGATGGAGTTGGTGCCATTCTTCTCGTGCTCTGTAGTCTGTAGGTAATAGCTTTTATCTACATTACAGAAAATAGATGCAAATCCTTCTTCTGCATAACTGGATTTAATTTGGATCGATCCTAATTGGCTATGACAGTACTGAAACTGAAAACAAATACATCCCATCATAACACCACCAGATACTGCAGTGCTTGCAGGTATTTTCTAGACAGGATTTCGGAGAGTGTCTCTTTTCTCCTCACTACCCCGCTGCTCTCCCACTGCTCTGTTCTTGCTGTGGAGCTGGGACTTGACCCCATGGATATTTTTTTCCTAGGAAAATGCTCTCCTCCCCTCCTCAGAATCCTGGTATTTTCAGACCAAGCAGAGTCCCTTCCTGAGCTCCTCACGCTGCAGATTCAGGAGAGGAGAGCCCCGTGCTCCACCTGTGCAGCAACACTCCCCTGGCTTCCTAGCATCGACTACAGCTGGAAAAACAGAGGTCTGGAGCCAGGAACCCAGTGGATTTGGGCAGAACCTCACTGGTTCAGCATCACGGCAGAATACAGTGGTTTTATTATCAGCAGACATTTCTTACTATGGTATGCTGTCCACGAGTAATCTGAGCTCTCAATCTTTCTCTATGAAGCTCACTTTATCTAAGTATCTCTTTAACAGAGCAGTGACTACAACCTACTTTTCCTGCATCCCTGATGCTCAGCCTCATTATCCAAAACTCTCCCTTTTACTTAGAAATTTTGGATCAGAGTTGAGCCTGTTTTTTTGAAGCCAGCTAACCTGTGGAGGATGACTCAAGCAACTGAGAGCTGGCAAGATATAAGTGGTTCTCTGCATAAACATCGAAAATAGTAGAAAACACAGCAAAAAGGAGAAGGTCTAGCTGTACATACCAGCTGGATGTTATACCTTCGGATATCTTCTTAGACCTTCCCCTTAGAATCATAGCATGGTTTGGGTTGGAAAGGACCTTAAAGATAATCCAGTTCCAAGCCCCTGCCCTGGCAGGGACACCTCCCACCAGACCAGGTTGCTCCAAGCCCCATCCAGCCTGGCCTTATGGATGTAGGCCAAAGATTTTAGCTAAGAGAATTTAATAACCCTGAACAGCCACAGTATAATACCTAGGATCTGATTTTTCAACATGTTTGGCATTATATATTCAAGGCCAACTGCTATTGTCTTCACTTTGAGCCTGATGTCTAACCCTGGAGTAATCACAGTGAAAAAAGCAGAGTTACAGGTGGACCTGAGAAGAAGAACAAGCAATTGGGAGTCTCATGCAAATTCTTACAAATTATTCTATCTATCTGATGGCTCTGGAGACAAAAATAGATGTGTGAAAATTGCCTTTAATGTAAGCTGAAGCTTTGAACTCCCCAGCAGTATTTGTTACTGAGTAAAGATCTTGTTTGGATAGTGTATTTTGAGTTTGAGAACTTGTAATATAAAGTCTCTTGAAGAAGAGTAAGTAAAGTGAAGTAAAATCAGAAGGAAGGTAGTAAAGCATGACTACAAGTCTGAGACCAGGGACACGGCATCATAAGGCATGTCAAGAAACTGAGAAAATGAGCCTAGTTTCTAAAAGACAGTTGTAAAAATACAATTTGAGTATTTTCTGCAGTGTTACATGACACTGTGGTGGGCTCTACCCTGGAACAGACTCTCCGTGGCACTGTGGGGGCTGAAGGGAGAAACCAAGAGATGTTTTAAAAATGGTCTCCATGAGGGAGACACTTGCCCTGCATCTTTCTAATTGCCCCATGGCATTAGTACTTTTGGACTGGAACCAAAATTACTTCAGAAGTAGAAGGGTACTGGAACAGGGGAAGGCAGCCTCCTAAGAGGAGTTTGGAAAATGATGGTATTTCCATGCCAATCTTATAGAGCAAAGAGTGAGATGCAACTAAATCTGATCCTCACATAGCATGGAAAGGTAAACAGTGAAAACCCTGTTCGTAAGTAATAGAGTCTTCTTAAAGTGCAAAAATAGGGTCCATCATCTTTCAAAACCAGCATCTTCTTCCTCATGCAAGTTGCTGTATGTGTGGTTTCTACTGATTTCAGTGACATTTTAGAAAGTTTTTGCTTTGTTTCTTTTTTTTTTTTCAGAGCCTGCCAGCAGCACAAGCACAAAATGCTCTCTCCTATCAGTAATCAGTCACGGATGCAGACAGATCTAAAGACCTAAGACAGACCCCTTGACTCTATCACAGCCAAGGGAAGAGTTTGCCTATCACCCCTTGGTGCCTCGCCTGGCTGATCCTGACCACTGTTGGGTGAGGAACTGTGGTCTCCTCAGACCTGAGGGCAATGAGATAACTGCACCAAGAGGAGCCAGGTTAGTAAAGCCTGCTCCGTAAACTGTGTAAACTGGCTTGTTTTGATTGAAGCATATCAAGGTGCAGTTTACACAAGAAGCGGTTTACACAACAAGCAGAAAACAAGCATTTCAGCCCCCAGGTCTGACGGGCAGTAATTTCCCACAGAGGAACAGTGGTAAGTGAAGTGAGGGATAAGTGGCCCTTCCAATTCTCCCACAGCCACAGCTGGATTCAGCTCAGAGCAGCTGCTGGCTGCCAGAACACCCACTGCCTCTTGCAGGAAGGCCTATGCTTTAAAATCCCGCGTTAGGGGTTTAAGACTACCAATTAGGCAATTTGGGGGAATTATCTTTTTTTATGCAATGATTATACTTGAGTCACTGAATAACAGAAAACCCATATCTTTCTACGTCATTTTAATGGCACAAATCGGTGCTTTGCTCCCATCCGAAATGTTCAGAGAGCTAATGTGGTGTGACAGCAGTCCAAACGAAATTAATCTGCAAACCGAGATAGTAGCTGGAAGTTGACAAGAATTTCTTCCCAGCTGGAAAGCTCTTAGGGAGAGCTTCACAGCTCACTTGGTCAGCTGTATGCCCCATTAAGCATCGCTGACTGATATCAGCGAAGGCTTATCAATCACCGGAGTCTCAGAATCTATCTGGGAAGAGATTAGGAGCAGTACAATTTAGTATAGAAAATAAAATCCTTAGGGGGCTTTTCTACACCCTCCAGTCTGCTTTGCTTTGTAGTGAAATAGGAATAGGAGATGAAAGAAAAAAGATGGAGAAGGGGTAAGGGTGCATTTTTGTCTCTTCTCACCTGATTCTCTCTCTTAACTGTAGAAAAGGGCTACCACAACCAGATGATCAGAGCAACTGCTCCATAATTGCAGCTCATCCTGTAGCAAAGGCACTAATTACACTGTGGTATGAAACATATGCCTTCCCTTTGTTACCACAGACAGATGTGGCTGAAACCTTGCCCTGATATCACTTGTCAGGAGACGAAGGCAGGAAATGCTCCTGTGATGCTCTAGCTGTTTCTCTCAGCCATGATGACTAAAATGAATGTAAAACCCTGCTGTCTACTGATTGAAAACGATGAAGATTTAGATTCTTTTTCTGATGCCCTCAGAGCTAAGCTGTCAACGACTTTGGTTTCTGTGTCAGTAACAAGTTAAGACAGTTTTATTTCCTAAATAAGAAGCTTTCATGCTTATGCACACACTACAGTATTGATCACTTCACTGTTTGGAATGCACAATTTAGACAGAAAACTAAAATGAAAAGAAACCTGAATGTTTCAGATACAAAACCAAATCCCTCCTTCACTTTTTTACCGTTTGCTGTCCTACTTTGAATGTTTCTCAGACATTCAGCTGGAAGTCAAAACTCAAAAAACTTCAAATAACAAGAGATTCTAAATATGCAGCAACGAAACACCAATTGCATGTTTAGAAAAGGTCAGAAGTCTTAAAACTCCCCAAGCTATCTATCAATCAGTTTTCTGAGTGGAAAGAAGTTTTACAGAGCTTATTACACGTGAGTTTGAAGCTGAGACTCTCCGTTTGCACACCTGTGATAAGGACTGTTAATTTTGGAACATGAACAGAAACATGAACTCCTAAGGTGCAGATACCAGGTGAGTACCATTCTGTACCAGTGACGATGGATTCTTTGGGAAAACCTAGCTATGTTCCCTGTCAGGGAGCAAAATGACCACTGACCCATTACCGAGCTAGTTTACATTACAGACTAAAGCCAGCTGGGGTTTCTAGCAAGAATCACATTTAATAAAAGAGAAAACATGCTGAGTGAAAGGGATTGAATTTTGATGCCAGCAACTGATTCTGCATATTATAAATATCTTCCCAATCACTGCTTAGGCGACACTTTCTTATCTACAAAGCGTCTGCTCTGCGTACTGGCACAGCTGCATATCTTTGAAGCTCAACCACATATCATATTATCATTCTGAAACCAAAACAAGTAAAAGCCATTAAAAAAACCCCAACAAAATGTGCAGAAATTAGGCCTGATAGAAATGGATAGAACTGAACTACTACCACGTTTTTATAGAGAGTAAATTTCTATATGTCATTCCTAGTTTCAGTTTGAATTTTAAGCTTCAGAATATTTTCATCAATATCGGTGTACACAAAATTGAAACGATTTCCAATTTGAGTCAACTGGGAGGGAAGCAGTCTTAACAAATGTCAGATCTCTCAAGGAGAAGATGAAGCGGGTTTTAAAGATCACTCTAGAAAACCTGAATAAATGAGCACCCTGAAGCACCTGCCTATTCCCATTGACTTTAATGCTATTTCTAAATGTACCTTCTCCCCACGAAGGAGGGAGGCTGCGTGAGCATTGATGCGAGGAGCATAAGAAGATGCAGGTACCTGATACCATTCTCCTATTTCCATATCAAATGTGGAAGTCCATCCGTTTCAAGAACTGACGCGCAGCCTCACCGTTTGAAGCATGTTCCTTCCATGCTTGATATCGCACGGTGACAGCATCTGGCCCAATGGTTTTGATTATAAGGCAAAGAGATTTCTCTCCTCCGCAGCACGCAGAGAACAGCAGAGGACCTGGACCCGCTGCCCTCAAGTTTTCGTGACAATAATCGCTTCAGAAAGTTTTGACCAGATTTTTCAAAGCCATCTGGTGTGATTGTGTTTCTCACCTCAGCTCCAAATGAGCTCACCTCAGGAAATTGTGAGGAAGGGAACAATAGAAGTTAAAATTCATATGACTGCCTGATAAAGTAAGCCATGATTGCCATGAAGAAAGCAGCCGCTCTGAGCATTCATTTTATGGAATTTAGATATACTGTAAAAGCCTTTTTTTGAAGGCTCTTTTTTTCCCCCAGAAGTGTATAACTGAGAAAGACTTAAACATGTAGCTTCAAGCGTGACATTACATTTTTCTCCAGCTATACTTGCCACATTGCAGAGGTTCTTGGAATTCCCAAAATGTGCATATACACTTTCTGGCATGGATTGCAGAATCACGCTTGATATTGGAAAAGTTCTTCCAAATAGCAACACTTAGATAAAATATATTTTTAAAAGATAATTGCATTTAAAATATTCTTCCGAGCTACTACATTTTTCAAGTCCTTGGCCTTCGACAGTAGAATGTCATTTACCTCTTCAAAATAAAGGCAATATAACATTTCTAGGTATAACAGTACTTTTCAGCTTTTCAGGACTAAATCTCCTGTCACACTGAAGGAATTATTCACCATAACTGAAGCACAGCCATAATCTCACCTCTTTTTTATTGCTTATAGTTGATTTGGAAAAAACAAAGGCCAGCTCCAGGGCAACTGGTTTAGAAAAGTGTGGCAAACATCTAACTAATGGGTGGGTACCTGGAAAAAGGCCTGGAACCATCAACCTTTGGTGCCTGGTCGGCTGTAGGCACATGTAAGAAGCAGTAGACGTGATTCTGCGTAATTATACCTGGAAAACGGCCAAGCATATGATGTATTTACATATGGGAAACAGCAGAGTGAATTGGAGGTGGGCTCTGTGTCCTCTGGGAATAGCCCCAAGCTGAGGAGCACGTCTGCAGTGCTCTGCTCAGGTCTCTCTTGCAGAGCAAAAGCGTAGGCACAGCATACTTTTTGCCTGTCCCCTGTCAAAAAAAATGTAGAAATGCAGTATTTCCACATTCTTGTCTAAGGACCCAAGAATTTTGCCTTCATATATTTAAAATTCCCAGAGAGATGCACTATTCATCTCTGCCTGCCATTCCCTCAGTCCCTCTTTAAAAACTGTCTCAGAAGAAAGAAAAAGACTGAAAGACTTTGCCTTTTTCTTCAAGATGACAATAGAAATTATGGGCAGCATTTGAATTTCAGTCACTTTGGCATTAATCTGGAAAAACTTCATTGACTAATGGAATTACAGTGGATTTATATCAGCATAATTGAGTGGAATCTAGTCTTGTGCATTATAATGTAGGCTGATGTGTTTTGGTTTTTTTCCTAAGTCATAAATTAAGGCTTATCCACTTACGCTCTAACAAAATACTGAGTATTTTCCTCTTTCTAAAAAGAATTAATGGCAGGTAAACTTGCATGCACTGCAATTCAGTAACAGCAAAAATTTGTTACAAGAAAGTCATAAAGTCATTCAATGCCTCATCAGCAGATATTTGGAACCAGTTGCTAACTGTAATACCAAGAGAAACATGCCCAAGTACAGTCTGGGTGAAAATATTAGGGTAAACTGCACTGAATTATTAGGCTGTCCATCATTATGCCCCCAGATGGGTTTATTTAGCATTTAGCTGGGAGCTTTCCAGTGGGCTCCATATTGTGATAGTGACTTTAACCCTTGCCGTGCCCTACAGAAGTGAGACAAGGGTAGAGCAGGAGGAAGAGAAAGGACTTGGATTATTTCTGCATGAAGGAGTGCCAAATGTTAAAGCTATAATTGTTTGAACTTCACCTGTTCTATTCTGAGGACATATTAAATACTCTGTCTGAATCCTTCGCTGCCTCGCCTTTATAAATTATTAAGTGAGCCTTTAATTATTAAAGATCAGTACCTATTAAGCGCTTAAGACAAAATAATATGTGCACATATGGGACATATACAAGGAACCAGCAGAAATGTACAGGCACATAGAAATCATTACTTTCATTGAAATTTATGTTGTACAAAATTGTTGGTCAATTGCTCTGCATGTTCAAATAATGTTGTTGGAAGTCTCTACACCTTTCAGGATAAGCACAAAAAAAGATCTGCTTCTGCTCAGGCTTTGGATTTTCTCTGAAGTTTTTTTTTATTAAAATGTTAATTATACCTAACTGAAATAATCAACATATCATAAAATGGCCATCAGTGTGGGGTGTGGCCCAGGCAGCCTGTTATTCACACAGGTGAATGTAACCTTAAGTAAGGCCAGTTAAGCACGTGCAAATGCAGAGGATCAGATCCCCAAATTTACTGTTTTGCTCAATTCCTTAAAATCAGCATTTGAAGACAGGACGCGGCAAGGTACGAGAACCATTTCACGTGTGCTGATATCAAACGCGTAGATAAATCACACCCTGCTGAAAAAGTATCTGCTGAAGAATTTTTTTTCATTGACTGAGCCAAGGCATTGGCCAGTCCACGCTGCCCAACAGGATTTTGGAATTTAGTTGGAAAACAAAACCTCCACAGGAAAATTCAATTCAAAGTGAAAAGCGTTAGTCTTTGGATAATTTCCAGCTTTTGTTTCTTTCACCACAAAGTTAAAATACAATGCCGAAAGTCCTCGTTTTCCCATCAGTTCCAGTTAATAGCATGAATAATAGAGGTAATCTTGACTCAATCTGTGCCCCATCAACAGGTACATTCCCGAGAGCACAGTGGAGCCGAAGGGGCAGCATTATCTAGATCAAACCAGGAAAAAATCCCATGTTTTGCACACTTAACTATACATTTCTGTACAAACATATTCTAGTACACTTTACTGCCCCTAGAAAACTACTTATATCTGTAGCCCTCTGCATCTGAACTTCCATAAGTGTTGTATGGTATGAATTTTAGGCTGAATTCATTGCACTGAACTTTTGAATGTGCAACCACTCCTCCAGCAAACCCCAGTCACAGAACTGGATGCATGAAATCCTAAGGAAACTACTTAAGCCCTCCTAGAAGGAAACTCTAAACTAAGGCTGTTTCACACTACCCATAGGCACAGACATCAAAGGCGCGGGAACTCCGGGCGCCCACGTCATCCCCAAACTGTAAATAAGTCACTTACACAAGGAACAGGATTGATAATAGGTTGCAGTTCCTGGGAGCCCACGCAAAACCTTAAAAATGCAAAACTTGCACCATGTAGCAACTGAAGACAGTCTTTACGTATTCATATGATCTTCTCTTCTTCCATCCCTGCATGAAAAATCAAATAAAAAGGGAGAAAAAAAAAAAAAAAGATAAAAAAAGATTGCAACACATTAGAAAAGTGTCTTGAGAGCCCTGTCAAACAAAGCAGCTTCCAAATGGCTTCGACAGCACATGAACCTTCCTGAAGGAATTCTGCCTTCAGCTTCCTCTTATGGATGTGCATTGAATGACCCTGAAATCAGTAAAGGTGTGACCAGAGGCCCTTCCATGTGTGCGCACACACTCACCCGCACACAGATGTGAGGGGTGAATATAAATCATTCTGCCATAGTTGGCTATGCGCTATGGACTCCAGTCTAAAAAATACACAGGAGTAATCTGTGCCCTCAAAAATCCTTGATATACCTGCTTATTAAAAAATTTGTTTTCTAAGAATTGTTTCTTACACACCAATGCAGTGACTGTAGTGTTTCATACATAATTGAAGAGAATAAATATCTTTTCAGATGCATATTATCTTTTTGAAACTTACTAGGAGTACATTAAAAATATTAATACAGCTCTAGCTGATGATCTAGTATTTCAGACGAAGCTCCTGGAGCCCACGTGTTTGTCCCAGGCCCTTCACTCGTGCTCATTTCTGCAGCTTACATCACAAGTTCATCTGTTCTGAATCAGACTGATTTAATTTTTGAAAATACTGCTCTGTATAACTGGATACTGATGATCCCATTTGATGATCCTGTTTAATCGGTGTCCAAATGTTACAGGGACACGATAAATTCAAGGAGCTTTTCTAAATGTTATGGTTTGATGAGGGATTTCACTCCCGAGCAGGAGCTATATCAGCAGGCTGGCTAGTAGCTTTGTTAATCTTCTATATCCTGATGTGGTTCAGGAATCATCCTGGATTAAGAAAAAGAACACCAACTGTTCTTGCATGTGCAGCCTCCTCAAGACTAATCTGTCTCCTCACCTGCTTTGCTCTAGTATTTTGGTGTCTATTCTCACCTCCTCCCCTTGGGTACACCCAGCTTAGCCCTGTAGCTAACACATGGTCTATTGAAGCTATTCCCCACAGCCCACAAAAACCTGTACATGTTTTTCTTGATTTATCAGATTCACATTAATCCCAAGTGAAATTATATATCAGAGATCCTTTTGAAAGTTTCAGATATAAACGGTATTGATTCAGGTCACAGAAATAGAGCAGGAGTAAATCAATAGGAAATAACAACACTTTCCTTATTCTATATTGAGTCAAATTAAATGAAGATCTCTGTCTTCCTAGTTTTGGTGTCTCCTTCTTGCTCATCATTTTCCTCTTCTCTTCTACTTTCTTTTTCCTCGCTCCTTGCTTTTCACTATAACTGCCATAGACTTCTTCATCCTCCTTTTCTCTAACTCCTCGAAATTCAATCCTTCTACTTTTCCTCTCCTTACTTTTGTAAAACACTTATTTATACTTTACACATGTCTATTCCCCCACATACAAGCCCTTGTCACCTAGTGGTTATACCACCACTGAACACAGCTTCATCTCCACAAACTTTGGCTCCACTGAAGGCTCCACGGAGACATTTCTAACCTTACATCCACCTTTCCAAGTTTCTGGGTTCTGCCATCTCCCTCTACTTCAACTAAGCAAGATTCAGGCCAGGATAGGTGAGGTTAAAGAGGTTTAGTACAGGCATTTGCTTTCAGAGACCATAGTTTCTGTGACTTACTTCATTATCACAGCAGAACTGGTGTCTTGTTTTCCTACAAGAGTCCCACGACGCTCAAGATCAGCAGTGGTTAGTGGGGCTGCTGCCGAACCATCAGCGATGTCAGATACCTTGCTTGTTCTTATTCTTTATTTATATATGACATTTCCTTCTACAAAAGACCAGATAAATTTATGGATGACAAATATTTGCACCAGGATTAAAAATACATGTTAGATAAATTATTTAGGCACTTGGAAGAAAATCTCTAAGTTCTGATAAGAAATCAATTCAGAATGTGAGGCATTTGCCTTCATCGTGACTTCACCTGATTATGACAACGTAAGCAGCTCATCTTGCACGGTCCTGCCTGTCTCTTCTAGGTATGGCCTGATCACCTCATACAGAGATCCCCCAGTGGCTTAAAGTGCCATTTCTAAGGTTCTGGTCAGCTCTAAACCAGGTTCTTGCCAGAAATAACTTTGGTGTAAATTATCTATGTAAAATCGCAGTTAACACATGCCCAGTGCAGAACAATTCCAATTCCAGCAAATGCCATTGCAAAGCACAGCTATCATAATTTCTTTAAGAAGAAATGTCACATTTTCTGAACTGCATTTCTCTCCAAAGGGAACACAAATGAAACACTAATGGTAATTAACAGGATTTCTGTTAATTTAATTCTGGTTTGGCCGTAACTTATAGTGTCCCTACTGCAAACTAAAGTTTGTTTAAAAGCCAGACTTGCAGTAACCACCACCACACTTCACTAAATGCGCTGTCTTTGTTACAAAAGGACCTGTACAACTCCTGAGTATTCCAACAGCTTACTGAGCAACAACTGTTTTTTAATATAAAGTAATTTCTTTTGCAATTATTTGAAGTCTTGAGTTGGAGCAATCCATACAGATGGTTTATGTGGAGAAATACTTGTTTCCAATCTGTTTGTCAGCTAACATGCACTTCCTTAACTTTATCCATTAGCCCACAAGTGTAACTAAGATAATTTTAAAAAGACTGAACAAAGTTATGTTTATCTTTTGGGGAGAATTTTTTTGCTTTGAACTTCTTCCAGATTAAAGTTAGACTGTTTGCAAAATGTTTCATGCAGAGTAAATTGAAATCAGGCATAAATTTTCTACCGGTCAAAGAGAGTATTTCACTTAAAGTGTGTGAGTTGAGCTTCCTGACACTCTCAAAGCAATAGAATAATTGCATTGTTATAAGTATCAGGAAAGAAAACATCAGCACAAGGTTCAGCAAGCAGAGGAGTTCCCACCTTCTCATTGTAACTCTCTGCTTTTATTTTATATTCCATGCACTTTAGTACTAACTTGTCTTAGCAAGGTGAATTCTGAGAAACAGACAACTCATGAACACCACCTTCTTCCCAAGGCCAGATAACTCCAAGTCATGGTGTTAACATTAGAGGTGGCTTTAACAAAGAGCAAAATATCTGCTGACTTAAGTGTAGTGGTCATCACGAGCAGTGCCAACAACGATTTTTGGGGAAAGAAGGGAAGATACTCTTCTATACTGTACAAGGTTGGAAATAAAGCAACTGGTACCAGTGAAACTGGTGACCAGTGAAATTCAAGATACCATAAAAGGTTTGTCTGTTCCCTTCTCTTTTTTGGACTATGGTGAGACAGAGTAGCCACAAAGGTAGCCCCACAACAGAATCCTGGAACCATTTGCCTTCAATCATCGCAGTCACCATTAGCAACAAAAGGCTTCGACCTGGACTTGGTGTGCTGAACAGTATCCTTCAGAAAACACTTCTGGAAAATGTGAATGGTTTCTGACACACTGATATTCTTCACAGATTATAAAATCTGATTTTCATAATCCTGGCCAAGTGTTGTGAACAGACTCTTTGTCCTCCAGTATTCCTCACAGACAGCTACTTTCAGTCTTCATCGGCCTTTGTCAGGAATTAATTGTGGCAGTGGCTTCGACAGCCAAGGCAGACCAAATGACTCTCTAAGCAAGTCTTCTGCCCCTCAGAGCCCCATCCTCATCTTCCTGCTTGAGATGCTGAAGGTTTTGTCTCTTTGCAGCCTCTGACACAGTCAATCTTGAAGGACAAGGCTGTGCAAAAATATCCTGCAACCTAGTTCTGATGCTCCCCCTACGTATTTTCTCAGCTGGGTCAATTAACCTAGACACTTTGTTAATGATGCTATACTGCCTTTGGTGCCCAACGTAGCTTGGATATACTTCCAAGGCACTGCATTATGTTGCGTAAATGCATCCAAACACAAAACTCAAGAAAATATATGAGAGAAATGAATTACGAGGGATGAAGGAGCATTTTGCTTCCAAATGCCACAATCAATATCACTCAACAGAACAAGGAACAAGAAATAAAGTCTTCCACTGTCAAACCCACCATGCTTTTCAGACAGCTAAATGACTGAGTCAGTCAATAGAAGTTTAAAGAGAGGCAGTTTGGGAGGAACTTTGCAAATTGGCTGAATCAAGTTGAGGACAAGATATGGCCTGCAGGAAAAGGTTTTTAGAAATAAGTTTTAACATTTATAAGAAAACAAATTAAACTTTTCCTTTACTGTGGACTTCTACAGAAAATAAAATTGTAGGTTTGCACTTCAAGAATTGCAATTAAAAGTTGGTCTTTCTCCCTAAACCTAACAACTGAATGTGACAATTGGGATTTCTCAAACAAGGAATGAAATTGTTTTTCATCTGATCTCTATTTTTCACTCAAAATAGAAAGAAAATTGCTCTTCATATGGAACATCTTTTCAGTGAGAAACAAGCAACAGATAGAAAATGCATTTCACTTCCCAAAACTATGTGTCACTGTGAAAGATCATTCAAACTGAGTTTTAAAATGTTATAATCTGTCAAAGAACCCAATGATGCAAGTTCTTACTCATTCTGGAAATCCCATCTGCTTTCTCAAGTGAATACGGATTAGCAGGACATGGGCTTTTACCTGCAGGTGGAGAAAGAGGCTTTTCATTCCTGAAAATGAGAACTGTCATAAAGGACCTCTGATTTTTATCGTTTTTTTACTGGTATTATGCAGGCACAATTACTATCTTTCCTCTCCTAACACGGTCAGCTGTGTGATTCGGTAGAGATCTGGAAAGAAATGTTTTTTTCTTACTGAAGATTTTGCCACTCAAAATATAAATACTGCTTGATTTCATACAGCACTTAGCATTTTCAAGGTATTCATTTTTATACAATAATGAGTCAGATTGTGGCAGGGTAATGTCTGGGTTCAGTAACTATCATGCATTAAATTACAGATGACATCTGTTCTTGGAAAATAGATTTCCCCCCCC
>VXAK01015073.1:30622-115924 GCA_013399435.1 Arenaria interpres
AAAAAGAGTTTCCCCCCCCCCCCCTTTTTTTAAACATTATTTCAATCCATCTGAAATCCATTTGAAACCTGCTTTGGAATCTATTATTTCCATCAACTCATCAGTAAGACATATTTATCATATATTTCATAAAATTATCAACTGCCCTCAGAGGCCATTTCCTTTATGTCTTAATACTAGAAAAACCCTAATTATAGGACTTAAACCTCAATTCCTTTTTGCTTAGAGTGTGATGATTATACTAGCAATGAATAACGACCATTTATTAATACAAATATTTTGCATTTCAATACCATCTTTCACTGAAAGATATCACCCCCTCATTTTAAATCCAGGATTAGAGTTGTCATTGGGAGTAAATGCAAAAAGGGACTTACACGAGCCCTTGTGTGGAAAAAAACAAAAACCAAAACAAAAGCCCCAAACCCAACAACAAAAAAACCCAGAGATCAGACTATTTTATTTACTGTTCTTTGCTTTCAATTAAAATGCTTTCATATTCTTTTAAATACACATATATGCACTCATTATTATCTTCCTAGTTTCACCTTCTCTGAAACATTAAAAAGTAGGAAAAGAAAGATTCTGTATGTGATCTTTAGACTAAAAATGAACGCGTGAACTCTTCACCCTGCACAGACCACATTCTGGTTTTCTTTCGGGATGACCTAAGCTTTCCAGGATCTTAATAGTTCCAAGTAACACATCAAAAGGATTTTTCCTGGTTTTATAAAATTAAGGCACATTTAAGATTAACTGAAAATATGATTCAATTCTAGAATTTATTCCTAGGCAGGCTGTCCCCTGTGCCAACACGGACATGCACTGGGTTTATTTGAAATGCCTATGGCTGTTGCTACTCAATTCTTTGGCCTCAGAAGTGTTGAACAACTGAAAGCAGCCTGGGAAAACCCAGCAGTCCTAACCGGACTTAATGTTGATATTGAAAGATGGAACAGTCTAGAAGAAGAAAACTGCTGACAAGAAAAATCTCAGGACAGCAACAAAGATCCCCAGATGAAGCTGCAAAAATTTCCACCAGAATTTTCAAACCATAGCATGGAGGTTTTTTTTCTCATTCTCACATGCTTAGAAAGTAGTACTAATTATTCTTCTCAAGTTCGTTTCAAACAGGATATTTAACGAACATATAAAAATACCAGGATAACTTTCTTAAGTTTAAAACAACAGGAATTTCAACCCGTGAACTAAATAAAGACCAAGACACATCACTTGTACTGCAGAAACACCTACTGTGGGCAACAGCAGCACCCACCCACACTGGCCAGTGCTCATATACAATTAAGGAACTCATTTCAGTTTTCAAACATTCTTTGATTTATTCACAATTTAATCCTAAAATAAATTTTCTCATACTTTCTCCAGGCTACAGACAGCTTTGCCTACAATTATTTATTCTCTTACAGTACGGCCCCAGTTATTTCTCTTGGTCTGTTGTCTTGATCTGTGATTCCTCATAATAGTTTTATGCCGTTAAAGGAAATTCCGCCTATGGCAAGAATGGTAAGGAACTTAAAAATTACTATTCCCTGAGTCATAATGTTGCAAAATGCTGGTCAAAATGCATCATTCATAGCCTACATGCCAATATAAAAACTGCAGAGAGCAACAGAATAGATGTATAGCTACAAACAAAGACGCAAAGAAAGCTTCAACACAGATTACCAACCTGTCAGTAACAGAATTAACCATCTGAAAAGACCCTTCAGTGCAGCCATTGTAAGCAACTCCTGTCATTAATTCCAGGTGTGGGGCTTAACAGGTTTGTGATCTGAAATAATTCCTATTTTCCTAACCCTGATACTGCTTATGCTTTACCTTTCGACGTTTTTTTTTCCCAAACTATTAGTGTGTTCTTACGTCCCTGAATAATTGTTAATTTACAGATCAAATTATCAAATTAACTGCAAACCATCTGGCCAAAAATAACACCCGGTGTTCTGTAATTCCTTTGATAATTCTAGGATGCAAATGTTTTCCCTATGAGCCCACAAAGCTTTTTAAAAATCAGTTTCTCTGCAATCTTACTGTCTAGTTTATCATCCTGACCACTGAAGTTATATCCGTTAATCAGGACTTAGAATCCTTCCCCAGCAGTGGCGCAGCGTCCATGCATATTCAGTCAGCCCAAATATTCTGAGCACGAACATTCCCTTTGACCATGCTGTTTTCAGCACAAATTAAACTCAGTTTACAATGTATTCATGATCTCTAGCAAAAAAACCCACCAAGTGTGGTGTAGGCCTAGTTAGGTTTTAAAACAATAGCCTAATCAACTGTAGTTCCATAATGCCATGCACCGCTCATATCAAGTATTTATACAGCAGTAATATAAAGAGATAGGCACATATCATGCAGCGAGTGGTGTGTCAGTAAGAAACAGCCTGCTGGTCCCCCGAGAAGCATAAATTATGAAGCCATGGGAGAAGAAAAAGCCAACTCAACAGGACTGGTGCTGACCACACAGGGGGCTTTCAAATTCATTGTATAATGCGATATTCGGAAACATATTCACAGTGAAGAGAGAAGGAAAGAAGCTACTGAGGGTGTCTGTTTAGGCAAATTGGATGGAATGAAAGGACGTGTAATAAAGCCAAGGCAAAATGAGATATGACATAGGTTTTGAGAGGCTCAGAGTGGAATTTGGCACTCCTCTGCAATTGGCCTTCAGTAGGATATCCATGTATTTTTTTTAATGCTCCTCTTTTTATTACACTGAAAGTATCCTCACCTTGTCTAGGGTTTCTGGATAAGTCACATACATATGTCTGGGTTTCTGCAAATGTTCTCTTTTTCACCCCAGAGATGCTGTCCACGTAAAAAGTGGGCTTTAGCCTCTTGTCTGGAATTTCCAGATGTCCAATTGCCGTGATGAAGGAGCAGCTTTGGCCAGGCTCCAGACATCTGGAAATCCCAGAAGGACAGATACTGCACATGCATAAACGAATAATACAAACCCTTTGGAGTTTAATGTGTCCCAGATGCACTGAACTCACTGCACACTGTTGTCTGGCACACGCATGTTCATTTATGTTTAAGAAATACAAAAAGATATGAAAGCACTGCTTTTCTATTAATGAAGTATGGTAGAGATTTTACGGAGGTAATCCTGGGAGTATATGAGCATTTTAGGGAATATATGATCCCACGCAAGAAAAAGCACAAATAAATCTATTTTTCAATGCTGTAATTCACTGTAAAAGTCCTAGTTAGAATGAACTGGATTTCTAAAGCATGGATGAGGAAGGAGGACCAGTATCCTGCTTTTATTAAAGCCAGAGGACTAGCTGCAGCCCAAGGGACTCACTAGGACTCCTACTAAAGTAAAAAGAAAAGACAATTCTTCTGTAAATGCTGGACTGGTTTTCAGTGGTGAAGAAGGAACACAGGTGAGGAAGACCTTACCTTTGCTCTTGATTGCCCTGAGCATCTGTATTCACCAATACTGTCAATATATCACACACAAACTGCAGCATTTTCAATCACTGAGTAAAATGTTTGAGAAGTGTTGACTTATTTGGTTGGGGCAAAGAATGGGGAGGACGGAGAAGGTGAGAGCTCAAAGAGGGCAATCACCTACCAGCACCGGGCATCTGCAAACCAGGAAGGTTTGACACCAAGAGGAGGAAAGGTGGAGAACGAAATGGCAAGGCCCAGCCTGAGGGAACAGATAAAATGAGCAGAGAGCAGGTTGTTTGCAGGCGGCAGAAGGAAGCTGTGGGAAAGACAAGAAATCACTCAGTGGACGAGACAGAAACAACTCTCAGCCAAGCAGGGGAGTGCATGTTCTCAAGGCTCCAAAATGTTCTTGGCAGGCCTGGAACAAGCCACCTGTTTCCTTTTTTCTTTCTGTCTCTCTTCTTTTTTTTTTTTTTTTTTTTTTTTAAGTTTCTCTCCTGTCTAACATTGTTGGGTTTTGTCAGCATAGAGACCTATCCACACTGCTTATTTTCAGTATACAACTTGCAGAACACATCACTCCCGGGCAGTTCTTTGCAGAAACAGCCACACACACATATATATATTTATTGTAGCCTAGTTTGGGTTTGTTTTTTTTTAAGTACCTACTTGCTAAGCTAGGAATAGACATAAGGAAAACCTGGAACTTGTTTCTAAAAGTTCTGTTTACCTACCAGGG
The DNA here is from genome assembly GCA_013399435.1 of Arenaria interpres. Lineage (NCBI taxonomy): Eukaryota > Metazoa > Chordata > Aves > Charadriiformes > Scolopacidae > Arenaria > Arenaria interpres. The sequence goes on from VXAK01015073.1 coordinate 34,782, forward strand.
AGGCTTAGCTGGACTTTTAAGATTGTTTCAGGTCAGGGGCAGTCAGAAGATAGTGCAGAGGTAAATGCAGGCAGATCTTTCATGTGCCATTAGACAATTAGAAATGCAATTGCAATTTTGTTCCTTGGCTGCTTGTAATGTTTACTGAAGCATGATGTAGAAATTCACGGAAGTTTTTAGAAGATTCAATCTCAGATGCAAGAGTTGCAAAGAAGAGTAAACTCAAAATCTAACGACGACAAAACCCAAACTAAGAAAAAAACACTACTTGATCTTGATCGCCACCTCCTTTGGCTTCCTCCATAGTCTCATTTCATATGCATATTTTTCCAGACCAGTTCACAAGGGCATAATGGCTTTCCACTTCTCATGCTTTTCATTTAATAAAGATGTTTGAGGTCCCTGAAATGCCTTCCAAGCAGAAAGAAGAATTTATAGAAAAGCAAAGTGTTTGAGATTGCGCCTCATGTCAGGAAAAGGCAGAATTGCTATATTAACAGTGAAGTGACCTTGACCACCAGGAACCCGCAGAGTTCAAAACCAGTTTTACCTGCTCTGTGGCTTTAGGACATTTCCCTGAATCCTTTCATTTGCTCTGGCCTCAACTGTGGAGTATAAACTGCTGTGAGAACTTGGGAGTTCCAGCCCGTGAAGTGTCCCTTTTATCTTCTGTTATGGGTTGTTTATGTTCTGGCACAAAGCTCAGGCTCTGGAGAAGATGATGTTCATTGCCTTGCCAAGGAGACATGGCAGAATAAGAGGGAAAACCATGGAGGGGTCAGGTCTTGCATGTCCCATGGCGTGGGAGGCTGGAAACCCATCTACCTTGAGTGACACAGCCCCCCAGCACTGTGTGAATCCCCCCAGGAGCCCCAGGGGCAGCTCAAGGAATGGGAGATGGTCATGGTTCGCTCAGCGGTGCTGGCTGCTGGCCAGTCTGCTGCTTGCTGTGGATGTTTTAATTTGAAGGGAGATAAGTACCCGTTCCTATCTGCCAGTACGTCCAGTCCCTGCGTGTAGTCAAGAGCATGTTCAAGCTTTGCTTTAAACAGTGCAATAAATTAGCACAGCTGTTTGATTCAAAACAATCTGTTTACTTGCCCACGTGTGACTGTGGAAAGATTGCAGGAAATGAAAACATCCTAAAGTAGAAAGAGCGTCAAGGAAGAAAAGAAGAAAACAATTTAGATGTGCCACGTGAGCCAGCACTGGCTATCTCCATCACCTCCGAAGCACACAGCACTACAGCCCCGGTGTGCCCTACAGGAATACGTGTCGTAAGAATAATCCAGGAAATCCTTGCAAGGAGAAGCTTGCACCATTATCACCATAAAATAACAAAAACTGTATTCTTTGATCCATTGTTGGAGAGAGAGAGAAATATGTTAAAAGGGTGTTATTCCAGACATTGATTTCAGGGGTGTATGATCCAAACTGGAATGGTGTCTCTCTCTTTCCATCATCTCTTTCCATCTTTTCATCATAGAGGACCTTCGAAAATAAACAAGCTAAAAGAGACACCTTCGATCTAAGAAGTACCTAGATGAGTAACACCTTGTTGCTTAATTTTCCCTCTTTCCCCTTGACTAACGTTGTACTACACTTGAGTTTGCTTTCTAAATTGTCTTTTTGTTCTTCATTTTGTCTTCACCAATTGCTCCTCAAACTGCATTCTTCCGTTCTCTACCTTTATGGTTTATTTAACTGTTCGACCGTTTTGAGGAGTTGCCTTAGTATGCCACTCTGCACTTGCCAGTTGTAACCTCGGAGGCAAGGAAAATATTTTAGTTGAAAATCAGAAAATATACCAGTTTTTGAACTGGTATAATCACTCTGAAAATCAGCCTAGTGCTTCTGTTATTATAATAACTTATTTCCTACTAAATATCTAAGATGCAGGTGATGCTATTCAGAGACCCACGCACTTGTGTTGCATAAACCTTTTAGTAATACTGCTATCCTCTTACTGTGATATGGACCATGTAAGAAGGAGATTACCTGATTTACAAATGAGTGAAATGCAATATGAGGTATACAGGAGCAGGCTGAAGAGTTAAGTCATCGCTCATCACTCCTATGAGACAAAATCCTAATAACTTAGAAACAGCCACAATACTACATTATAATTATGTGTAAGTTTACTTTTTGCTTCCATAGAGCCACTCACATGCTTACAGTAAGCAACGTGCACAAGAGCATTCAGGCTCAGCAGTGGGCTCCCCAGCTCAAGAGGGACAGGGAGGGTACAGCAAAGGGCTACAAAGATGATGAGGGACCTAGAACATCTCTCTTACGAGGAAAGACTGAGGGACATGGGTCTTTTTAGTCTGGAGAAGAGAAGAACCTTATCAATATTAAAGGGTGGGTGCCAGGAGAATGGGGTCAGTCTTTTTTCAGTGGTGCCCAGGGACAGCACAAGAGGACATGGGCACAAACTGGAACATAGGAAGGTCCATCTCAACATGAGGAGGAACTTCTTTCCTGTGAGGGTGGCAGAGCCCTGGCAGAGGCTGCCCAGAGAGGTGGTGGAGTCTCCATCTCTGGAGACATTACAAACCCACCTGGACACGTCCCTGTGGGACCTGCTCTGGGTGGACCTGCTCTGGTAGGGAGTTGGACTAGATGATCTCCAGAGGTCCCTTCCAACCCCATATCATTCTTTGATTCTGTGTGTGAAGCGGACACCCTAATAATTAATGCAGGACATTAGTGCATCAAGAAAAGAGCAGTGTTTGGTAATCACAAGATGCAAGTTGCTGAGATTGCACAGCAGACAAACCCAACCTCGGGTAATTTTCATTCAATTAAACAGTGTGAGGAGAGGAGCGAAGCCATGTAAATAGGTGACACAATCAACTGCGCGGAACCAGGCGAAGCACAGGGGCCGCTCATGCTGGGCTTTGGATATCAGACCCCGTCCAAAGCAAAACATAGGTCATTAACTTAACTTCATTAACCTAAGAAAAAAACCAGGTTCAGCAGCAATGAGAGTAAGGGCAGGAGGTGCATCAGGATAACCTTTTCTCTCTCTGAGACTGAAGCATTCCCCACTGATAGCTGAAAGAGATGAATCTACACGGCAGGAGGGCGCAGCAGCGGCAGAGCCTGGGCAGTGGCACCAGGGGACAATTTCGGCAGCTGACCCAATTTGCATTCAAAGCAAAAGCGTCTGAGTTCCTTCATGCAGGCACTGCAGCTGCCAGAAAGAGCAGCACACGGCTCCCTGCAAATTCCTCTTCCCTGGTTTTGCACATCCAGGGCAGATAGTGTTAGCCCTTATCTGTACATCCAGCAGGAACACCATGAAGAAGGCCAATAAATTGTAAATAACTGTAAAATGTCGTAAATAAATCTCAATAAATATCGATGCCTATAAATACTTAAAGAGTGGGTGTCAAGAGGATGGGGCCAGTATCTTTTTAATGGTGCCCAGTGACAGGACAAGACATAGCGGGCACAAACTTCAACAAAGGAAGTTCCATCTCAACATGAGGAGGAACTTCTTTCCTTATGAGGCTGGCAGAGCCCTGGAAGAGGCTGCTCAGAGAGGAGGTGGAGTCTCCGTCTCTGGAGACATTCAGACCCTGCCTGGACACATTCTTGTGCAACCTACTCTGGGTGGACCTGCCCTGGCAGGGGGTTGGATTACATGATCCCCAGAGGTCTCTTCCAACCACATATCATTCTGTGGTTCTGTGATAGGGACTACCCTGCTAACGTAGCCCAGGGTAGTTAATAAAACAACTCATGCACAAATTGTCTTTCAGGGTTAAAACTACATTATTCTAGTTCCTAGATAATATTAGAAAAAGACAAGAAAAGATCAACGTTTCTTAAGGTAGCGGTATTTTAAGTGAACTTCACTTTGGAGTCCTGAAGTATTTTACAAATGCTGATGAATTCAAGCCTTGCATTGTAGTTCTGTCAAGTCAGGACTATTCTCATCTTGCATATAAGAGAACAAAGGCAGGGGGACTTTGGGAGTGTTATTTTTGCTGTTCTCAGGGCTGCCTTTGGGATTTTCAGGGAATCTCAAAAGTTTTTGCTATAACCACAAATGCACTGTCAGTCACTGAATTCTGGCACTTGGAACTTATTTTTAATATAGCAGGCATCTAAATCAACAAAGGCTTATGGAGGACTATTTTTGTTGAAGAGGACTTTTTAGAATGAATGTAATTTGCATGTGGTTCCATATAAAGGAAGGCAAAATTTGTTTCAGAAGAGGAATTTTAGATGTTGTGACTTGTGCTTCCATAAGAGGTAATCCCTGCCCCAGACTCTTTAAAACTCAGATAGAAAGCAAGGGTCTGATGGAGACATACAAGCCAGTTGTGAAAAAACAGAGAAATTACGAAGTAATGCTGGTCAGTGTGTCAGACACTGACCTGAGCACACTTTTTGCCCAAATACTGAATCCCTAACTCTTGTGAATTGTGCTCTTAACTCCACTTGGGATTCCGCACACAAAGAAGTGGATTGGTCTGGTTGGAAGCACATGATGATTTTTTTCCCCTGTTTAAAAGAATTAGAGAGTCTATCTTGTCAGGAAAGAATCCAAACACTACGGCAATCATCCCTTGAAAGCTTCAGATGCTAATCTTGTTTTCATTAACAGTATGTCAGTGATATGGGGATTCAACCAAAATTACTGTGATGATTTCATGTTAATGGGTATTTAAGTGAAAGGTAAGACATTAATCAAAGATTAGAGAAATGTATGCTAAATTATTGTGATATATGTACAACTGAAAAGAAATGTTGAAAGGGAAAGAGATTTGTTCGTTGGAAGAACAAAAATGAAAATGCGGAACAAGACAGATTCAATGTAAAATATGTCTGAAGATGCTCTGAATGACTGCTTTTATTTTCTGTCTCTGTTTTTTCCTTCTCCCTGTGGGAAATGAGCAATTTGTCTGGAACAAGTATTTGGAGTCAGTAATTTGATGCTATAAATGGAAGATCCAAATGAAAGTTAGTCAGTCAGGGTAGCTTTGGTAGCTGCTAGGGCAAGAACTATCTTCGGGGTTAGAAGAACTAGTTAGAAGTCCTCTTTAATAAGGCCTCAAACTTGCAAATGTAGCTGTGAGGGACAGTAACACTGAAACCTGACTTAAAGTTCAGTTCATATATAAGAGTTTTTTTAGGAGCCGGGTACAAAGAAATCAGCTGATGCAACTCAAAAGAGTAATTTTGGACATATTCTGTAGTGCCTTCGGCTGTTTCTGTACCGGGAGAGATCTGACTTAAATTATTTCTCTGTGGATTCGAGTCCTTTTGCTGAAAGGAAAATGAGTGGCAGCCACGGCCCCGTGTCCCACTGATCCCTGAGGAGCAGCAAGGGCTACTGAGGGCTGTAAAAAAAAAAAAAAACCCAAAGCAAAACATAACAGCTTGAAACTTGTTCTCTCCTGTGTAAGACAAAGATCGCCTTTGGATCACAGAGCTGTAAAAATAGTTTCAACCTACTTCTGCCTTTCTTACCTCCCCAGTCTTGTGACACAGTCTGTTTGGGCCCAGAGTTAAGTCACTCTGAAAAGGAAAAGCTCTTGCCTGAAAGCTCCTCATAAACCCAAGATCTGCTGGGCCAGAAGTGGAGGGATGAGCTGGTCGGACGTGAAGTGAGAGCCGTCGTTGTGCACCCAGCCTGTGCCCACCAGCACTTAGAGCCACCTTCTTTTTCCAAACAGATGTTTTCCATGAAGACCCACCATCCACCTCTAGCTGTCCGTCAGGCCTCCTTCCCAACAAACTTGTTACCTGAGTAGAAACCCTGTGGAAACCACCAAATCACCTGCATCTGGCTACCAGCTGACTCCAAAGCCTTCTTAGCAAGTCCATGGAGGCCTTATTTGCACCTTTGGGATATATGTTTAAAAAAAACAAGATTTGGTGTCACTGCTGAACGCATGGGGTATTGTTCAACACTTTCTAAATTCCATTGCTAAATTCATGAATCCACTTCAGGCAAATTAATGGTTGCTATTTTGTTTACCAGGCTTGAAAGGACTGAGAGCCTGCAGTGACACACTGGATTATGTCGGTCTCATTAGCATTTCATTAGTCTTCTACTTCTTCTCATTAAAATCTCAACCTCGTGTAATTTCTCTGCCTCTCTCTGCAGATAAGTAAGAAGGCTCAGATGCAGAGAGTTAATGGAGTCAGGCTTTTTCCCTGTTTCTGAGGTACGCTTGCTACAGGCACTTGCTGAGCCCTGTCAAGCTGATATTTTTAATAATACACTATGTTCTTATTAGTCCTCATGCCTGTGAATCACATCGAGCTGAAAGAAATTTCCAGCAGTGGTAGGCTCCATGCACAGCTTGGTGTAACGTCCCTAGCAACGGGGATCTAATGTGACATGGCTTTGTGCAAAATGTACGCCTCAAAACCAAAAAATAAATCTTCCCTGACCTTTTGAAACTCTCCTGTCTCTTGGGGTGATGGCTATCGTCACCAGCTCTCGAGGGTCCCCATCCCGCTCACGCACGTCAAGGGGAGGTTTGCCCTCCCATGTGGCTGGCAGGGAGGTCAGGAGCTGCCTACCAGCTTCTGGGGATGTTCTGATTTCTGGAAGGCTAGGAGAATCCCCCGTTCTCCCCATGTCCTCCATATCCCACAAGCAAGATATTAAAATGTGAAACATCAGATTATTTGAATAGGCAGTACTATTCATCCGCTGGCTACTGAACAGGGACCAATAACTACACCCCCCTGTAAAAAAGACATTTCAATAGAAAAGATGAACTTTTCCCCAGAAAGAGAAGAGGCACCACAAGAAAAGGAGTCATCTTACCTTCTATATGATGCTGTACTAAAAGCTTGAAATTCCAGGTAAAATCTGGAAAAAAAAAGAAAGAATATTTTAGATTTCTTTCGCAAGGTACAAAATCTGCTAAGACTGGATTTGGAAGGGGGAGAAGAAATTAAAAAGGACTTTACTGGGCCTAGTTAGGATAGAGTTAATTTTCTTCACAGCAGCTTGTATGGTGCTGTGCTTTAGATTTGTGACCAAAACAGCACTGACAACACACTAATTTTCTAGCCTTCCCTGAACAGTGTTTGCACAGCATCAAGGCTCTCTGTTTCACAGAATCACAGAATGATATGGGGCTGGAAGGGACCTCTGGAGATCATCCAGTCCAACCCCCTGCCAGAGCAGGTCCACCCAGAGCAGGTTACACAGGAATGTGTGCAGGTGGGTTTGGAATGTCTCCAGAGACGGAGACTCCACCACCTCTCTGGGCAGCCTATGTTTCTCACTCTGCCCCCCTAGTGAATAGGTTGGGGGGTGCACAATAGGCTGAGAGAGGACACAACTGAGCAGATGACCTGAACCGACCAAAGAGATGAACTAACCAAAGCGTTATTCTATCCCATACAACGTCATGCTCAGCAATAAATAGGAAAATAGGAGGTTTTAAGGGTGTTATCCATCTTTTGCTCAGGAGATGGCTGGCCATCCATCTATCCACAGGGGGTGGCAAGTGAATGCCTTTGCATTGCTGGTTTTGTGTTGTTCCCTCTTCTCCCACTTATCAAATAATATTTTTTTTTTCATTTTTTCTATCTTGACCCCCAACTTTTCTTGCTTTTAGTCTTCCTTTCTTTTTCCCCTGTCCCACTGAAGGAGAGTAAAGCGAGCTGTGTGGTGCTTAGCAGCCCACCGGGGTTAACCCACAACGAGGGCTTAGAAACGCTTCACAGATTTTCTCCTTTTGGTAAATATTTCTTACGGCTTATGAGCTTGCCTGCTGTCTTCGCTGGTTTTTCTATAAGAAAGGATACCGGGCTATTTCCTAGGCATTGTAATAAATTGCAGTCTGGTTGGTACTGAACAGTAGGTTTCATGGAGACAGATGGCTTCAGACTCGTCCTTTGGTTAAGAAGCTATAGATCACTATCTAACATATTCCATGCCAGGAATAATTTATGGAGTTAGAAGAACAAAATTTTGTGCTTAACCTCTCAGGGTTATATACTTTTTAGCCTTTAAGGAGCCAGTTACAAATGACCAGTGAATATTTGATTGCAGGCTATTTTTCTTACCTCTTATTTTGGTGACCACACGCTTGCAACCTCCACACTGGGTCTTTCAAATGTGAACCCTCTGGAACAGAAACTGTTTATATCTAGTGAGGACAGATTTTGGTACAAAAAGATCTGATCTTTAATAGGGCTTTAAAGTGCTTTCACAATAACATTAACAAAACCAATAAACCTCCCATGGTTGTGATTGTAAATAATCATAAAAAAATAGTTATTTACATTACTCAGTAGGGAGTCATATCATAAATGTGTACACATTTAAAAGGCAGGAAATTGCAAGATAATAATGACTTAACATCACATGATTAAACATCTCTCCGCACTTATGTTTGTTTTCTTTGGTCTGCTACAAATGAGTTGGAGATAGATGTGAAATACGGAAAGATCAGGATCAGTTCAAGATGTTATCATTTAGAAAATGGTAAATATAATTTCTCTAAGTTTCTGGTGGCTGTTCCATCAATCTTTAGAAGAAGGTCATTTTCCCCCGGGTGAGTAATATTTTAATTCCCGGACCGCCATGGATTTCATATTTCTGTATAAATAAAAGGCTTTGCACTTAAAGGCAGAGATGAAAATACCCACATGACAGCATCTGAAAAAGGAGTATGAAAAACCATAAACGTTACAAAGTTCTATTGCTGATTGTGGTAATCAAAGGGTAGTTGGAATTTTTTATATAAACATTTTAATGTACGTATGTGTACATACATATACATATATAAAATATGAGCCCTTTGTGGACTTCTGATTATACAAAAGCATTCCTGTGACCTCAAATACAACAGAGTAGACACTGATAAACTGATGCTCTCTACAGCCAACTATACTGCCATTTCTTTTGTTAAAAAACAGTTTGTCAAGTTAATGCCAGCTGATTTTTTAACTCCACAACATTTACATTAGTAACCATTATGGCTCTATCTATTTGTTGGATGAGACATTCAAATCCCTTCTCGTACAAGATGGTAGTCCCTTACATGGAGTTTTCTCATCTGCTCCAATCAAACTACTTCACTGCCTAGTCCCAAACCAACTGAAATGATTGAAAAGGATTCTTTTAACTTCAGCAGAATTCAAAACAAGCCTTGAGCAAGTAATCATCTGCAAATGGTTCATCATCTGACCCACAAAATTTGTTTAGAATTCAGCTTAATGGAGTATTTAATTAAAAAGCACCATTAAGGTGCAAAAAAAAAAAAAAAAAAAGGAATATTTATTGTTAACTGGATGAATCTCATCTGAAACAATTCAAAATTAAGGTATTGTCTCTTCTGGTTAATAACTAAGCTTAAAGATAATTTTCTTCCTTGATTTATGCCAAAAATGCCATAAGCCTCATCAGACAGTCCAGAAATACTCACCAACATAAATCTTCTAATGTGGTATAATTTTCCTGACAGTCCTCAACAACCTATTATGCTGCTTTGACTAAAGATCGTGCATGCCCAAAAAATAAAAAAAAAGAGAAGAAATATGATGTTTGAACACCCTCCATTTAGTTCTGCAAGGCTTATAAATTAGTTTGCCTGTCTACAGCGAGCTTAAGTGCTGACCCAGGGAGATCCCTTTGGTTTCAGCAGTGCAATAGGGACATTGAGGACACCAGCTCCACTGCTCCTCCAAGGTTTGCTCTGTATGGGGCTCATCAGCTCATGGTGCCCCATGCTCCTAAACACACCTTGGGCCAGGAAGAGCCACATAGGGTCACCTTCTACTTTCTGCTAGCCTCAAGCCTTTGATAAATCAAGCATTCAGTGCAGGTGTCCTTCTTGTTGGCTTAAAATGTGGGAAATTCAGGGTCAAACTAAATCCTGACGGTTTTATGAACTTCAGCAGTCTTCAACAGGGTGTGAGAGGAGACAGCTCATTGTCTGAGGTTTCTGAAGCCTGATAACTGACAGGACTTATCTTGCTTATTTGCTGGAGTTGCTTTACCTTGAAGTGAGATGGCTTTAGCAGGGCTGAAATTAAAAGGTCTGCGGTGTCTTTCATTCACACGTGTGTGTGCATTCACATGGAGTCTCTTGGGATTGGACCTAAAAAGATGCACTGACCTTGAAAGTCTTCATATCTAACTTCCAGACACCTAGTTCCTCGAATTCTTGGTATCAAGGCTCCCAAAGGAAAAGAGATTCAAAGCCGCCATTCCGCAGGGATTAGCAAAGGAGGAAAGGGACCACCACCTCAGTCTCAACATGGATGTGTTGGGCACTTCTAGCTGTGGGAGAGCTTTATCATATGGGTCTGAACCCCCTCAGGCTACAGACTCCCCAGCTCATGGATGGCTGGGGATAGACACTATGGCAGGAGCATCAGCCCTTTGGGATGTATTCTGAATACAAATGGTTGCAAAGTGACAGCCCGGAGCACCACAAATGCTATAGGTGACTTGCACTGTAGGTGCAACTACCGAATAGGGCTTCAGGATAGGTAGCAACCGGGTTGTCAGCCATAAATTGGTATAAGCATGAAATAAGCACTGAGAGACTCTGCAGTACCAGCTGGGAGGCACTTCTGGGCAGTGCTCTGAACTCCCGAGCCCTTGCGGGGCTTTGGGGGTAAAGCATGAGTTGTGAGGACTGTGTACCTACATGTTGGACTCCAGTCTCTGCCTACGTCCCACCTGTAGCACACAGGTACCTGAATCAGTCCCTAAAACTGAAGAAAGAGTCCTGGTTCCAGGATTTCAGGAAAGAACAGGGATTTTCCATGTTTCCTGCTACTCTTTCCCTGCGTGTGCTCTGTTTGATAAGTATAATTGTTCTTTAGCAAAGCTGCTACAAATCACAAAGGGCAGAAAGCTGTGTCTAAGCCTGACCATTAATGAAACCAGTTCATTGATTTCTGGTGGTACACAGTGTTCCTGAATGCAATTAATTTATATGAACAGTACAATGGATTTTGTTCTCTGATCTTATTCTGTTGTTTCATGAAAGGCTAATGTGATAGAATAGATGAGACTAGCGCTAGCTCAAGGAAGAATGCTTCCATTTCTGAGTATTTTAGGTCATCACCACAGACATAATGTAGGTTTTAATAAATGGAGAAGCTAGGCTCCATTTAAAATGCTTCTTCACTTCCTGCATCTAAAATAGTTGCTCAATTAAGAACTAACTGCGTGCTTCTATTAGGATATAGAAGTTGATAATACTAACCAAGACATGCTCTAGCCAGACCGAACTCAAAAGCTTGTTTATATTTAATTGGAGCTCACAACTGGGACAGCTTCTGGGAATTGGTTTCCATCTAATGGTAGCAACGTGACAGTGATGGAGGTTTAATTAAGACATAGCGGAGATTCCACTTAAACAGAATATCTAGTCAGATGCTGCTACTACCATAACTGATGCTTCAGCAGGTGTGAGCACTGAGCTTCAGTCTATGCTGCCAAATAAAGTTTTAGATCTGCCCAGAATAAGAAGATTGCTAAACAAAGGATGATGGTAATCAATGACTTTTTTCCCCCCCCTGCTTTTTTAATTTCTTTAATCCTCATTTTGGCATATTAAGACTTTTCAGGTTCTGTTTAAACAATCTCCTTCTTAGGAGATTTGGCACAATAGCAGTTTTAAGAATGATCAACCATTCGCCAAGATGACAACAGAAACCTTAGGGAAAAAAAAAAAAAAAAGAAAAGGAAAGAAAGAGAAGGGGAGTCAAAGTATGGGACATAAAAAAATGAAAGAAGGGAGAAACAAGGCATTGCCCCATCAAGAAGTGAGAGAACAAGGGAAGCAAATCAGGTTTTACAGGAAAGAATGAACACGGTCTCCACAATGAAGAAGAGAGGCCACCCCTGAAGGAGGTTGGCAGAGTCATAAACCAGATGCAATTCACTTTTATGCTAGTGGTTTTCAAAAATTTCTCCTACTCCTAATGGAATACAAAACTCTCCAGAAAACAACTTAAGAATTGAGGATGGAAAACATATTATAAAAATAGCACCTACATGTTTTATATAGAGAAATCCATATATTTTTTTTTATTTCTAAAGAAAGCAATGGAGTTGAGGCAAAGAGAGATCTAATGGCTTCTCAGGAAATGCATTGCAGAATCACAAACCTCTCAACTCCCAGTACTATGTTCCTTCTAAAAGAGCAGGATGCCATTCCTATTTAATCAGTAGCTTTCCCCAAGAGAAGATGAGATCCTAGGAAGAACATGTGAGAACATAGGGTGTATCCTATGCACATATATTCCATAAGGTTAGAGATTCAGTGAAATTGCTATTAAATGGGAGTGAAATCCCATTGGCAACAGGGCATTGCAGTGACCTTTGCAAGCATTTCATGTGTCTTCTACCTCCTGGTTTTCTCACACTGATTATAGGACTCACATGCCAAACACTCAAGAGTCCTTTAATTCTCAGTGGGAGAGTATCGTCTCAAAAATCAAATCATGAGCACCACATGTTCTAGTATAAAGTGCTGAAGGCAAATGTCGTCAGTGTCTCTACTCAAAATGAACCACTTCAGGATGTTTAAGAGAGTCCACAGTTAGGATTAACTTTGAAACTTTAACTTCTAGTGCTTATCAGTGATGAAATAAATGTTGATTTGAAAATGAAAGACGGAGAGAAGCACGGACAGATGGAAACATAGACTTGGATGATAAAAGCTTTTTCTCAGATGAGTATATCTGTGAAAAAGAGAGCAGCAGGCATGGGAAATAGTTACTGAAGCAACACCAGTTACAGAGACAGAAACTGCTGGAGGGAAAGGAGACATGTCCAGTAGACACTTAAAAGCTGCCTGGACACGTTCTTGTGCAACCTTCTCTGGGTGGACCTGCTTTCACAGCAGGAGGGTTGGACTAGATGATCTCCAGACCCAACCCCACATCATTCTGTGAAAGAGCATCCCTCCTGCCATGCTGCTCACCCACAACATTTCCCTGGGCACGAAGATTTAGCTATGGGGGCCAGGTCCCTTCTCTTCTCCATAGGATATTTTTACCTATACGTGCTGAGAATGGGGCTTACAGTTTTGTTTTCTTTTTGTAATGATTGCCATCTGGTAACTTTGTTCATTTCTGGTGTGGCATAGTCATACCTTTGGTTGAGCCCACAGAAAAATGAGGAATAAAAATTTCAGTAATGCAACTTTGATTATTACTTGTTAACTGTTTCTGCCCTTCCTAATTTTTAGTAATAATTAAAGTTTTCTTAATAGCCATCATTATCTTTATGTACACAGTTAACTTTATTAGTTACAGACAATCATTGTGCAGAAAAAAATAATGAAATGAAAATCGACATTTTCATTACAACCACTGTATGAGTTTGGAGATTATAAAATATTGGTCCCAATAGAATTTTACTCTAAAATATTTTCTTTCCTTTTTTTTTTCCTGGAGACTGTCCTGTTTCTGTAGGTTTTCTGGGAGCCAGAAGCATAACCTTAAAGACATTGTTTTCCTAACTGAGAAAACCAGGCTTACCCCTGGTTTGATTTTCTTTTTTTTTTTTTTTTTTGACCCGATGTGTGATAAGAAGAGTTCAGGCTGGAGTCAGAGGGACAGGTAGGCAAAGTCAAGGCGTGTAGGCAATTGTGTGGTTCCACCAAAAATACCTTCAATCTACTCTAATAAGGGCCTGTTGGCAGAACTCCCATTCACCTTAAAGCAGAAGTGGCTTGGGAAACCACGATTGCTTGATGCTATCAGGGCCAGAAGGTCTAGTAAGCAAAACACATCTCCCAAGCCAAAAAAGCTATGAACTTTTTGATTTTTAAGGGATTTTCACTGTGTCAGGATTGATGTGATTGTCTTGAGTAGTTTTATGAACCAGCTGTAAAAAGAAAATCCTCACCAATATAACATGTCCGCAATCGAATTTTCATGCTTTTACCGAACATAGAGGTTGGCTACAAAGGCAGTTTGGTGCTCTCCAGCAGGTACCCTGCTCTGCCAGAGCTCTGTGGCACCTACCACATGCCCAAGGGAATGGTGAAGAGACGTTTCTCCACATCCTTCAAACACGTGTACACGCACACCAGTGGGACGGGGTGAGCACACAGTAAGGAAGCACCAATGAGGGGCCCAAGAACAGTGCCACCAGCACAGGGCAGTGTCCTGACCGTCAGTATCTGGTCTCACGTTAGGGTTTCACAGAATGACAGGGGTTGGAAGGGACCTCTGGAGATCATCCAGTCCAACCCCCTGCAGAGCAGGCTGCCCAGGAACGTGTCCCGTCCAGGCAGGTTTGGAATGTCTCCAGAGAAGGAGACTCCACCACCTCTCTGGGCAGCCTCTTCCAGGGCTCTGCCACCCTCACAGGAAAGAAGTTCCTCCTCACGTTTAGATGGAACTTCCTTTGTTCCAGTTTGTGCCCATTCCCTCTTGTCCTGTCACTGGGCACCACTGAAAAAAGACTGGCCCCATCCTCCTGACACCCACACTTTCAGTATTTATAGGCATTGATCAGATTCCCCCTCAGCCTTCTCTTCTCCAGACTAAAAAGACCCAAGTCCCTCAGCCTTTCCTCATCAGAGGGATGTTCTAGGCCCCTCGTCGACTTTGTAGCCCTCTGCTGTACCCTCTCCAGCAGTTCCCTCTCCTTCTGGAACTGGGGAGCCCAGAACTGGACCCAGTGCTCCAGATGGGGCCTCACCCGGGCAGAGCAGAGGGGGAGGATGACCTCCCTCCACCTGCTGGCCACACTCTTCTTGATGAAAATGTTTTGTGTGTGTTGAAAATGAGGTTTTTTCTTCTTATTTTCCTTGTTGGAAGTTACAGACAGAACTAGACCAGAACATTAACTGAAAAATGAGTGAACTAATAACTGAAGAAAATGCTTTTGCAATAAAGGCTGAAACGAAATTGCTGGCATGGCTCTAAAGAGCTTAGCTTGAGTCTGCACCACCACCAGTGACACAGGTCACCAGAAGCAAAGGGAATTGCTGAAATGGATCACTTGGGGTACTCAAGGGAATAGTCTGCACCAAGAATATATATTACCCTCCTCCCATTCCTTGGCTCAGCCTTTGTTAGAATAGCTGATGCTTAGTTTGGCGAGGCTTGACTAAGTACGATGAAGAATGAAAAATCAATATTAGAATAGCTTACACTATTTATTTCCTGGGGAGCAGCGAACATAAGGCTCTCAGAGAACATTACCATTCTGCTGCAGACTGCTCAAGCATACTTTTTCTTTTATTTTGTAATATTTGCAGCTTAAATAAATGTTTGACATCTTTGTCTCCTGGCATATATATGAGAAACAGATCATCTACCTGAATGAGGTCAGTTCATTCTTCCACCCAAATATGTAAAATATAGAAGAATTGCAGATGTAGGCCAGACAGAACAGCCGTAAATCAGCATGATCTCACTAATATGAAGAACAGCGCCCTTACATCAACTGATATAAATTATCTTAACTCAGCAGATGTCCATCCTTGGCCCCATTTCATATTTTCTCAGTCATAGAATCATTGAATCATAGAATCATTTTAGGTTGGAAAAGACCTTTAAGATCATCGAGTCCAGCCGTTAACCGAGCACTGCCAAGTCCACCACTAAACCATGTCCATCAGCACCATGTCTACATGCCTTTTAAGTACCTCCAGTGACAGCTACTCAACTGCCAGTACTCCAGCCTCAATGCTGGGGAATACTCTGTTGGTCGCTGCTTTTCCATGCTATCCATTCTGAGCTGATGAATATAGACTTATATCCAGGCGAGTACAGCACATGCATTACCACACACATTTGCTGATAAAATAGATTTCTTAAATGACTACAATCACAGATTGTTTCCACTTGATTAGACTGGGCAAGTTTCATTTGCCTTTACCTTTGTCTAGAAGGGGCCAACAGGAATATCATGCACTCGTCCAGAGGAGCTGTACTGGCGTAGCTCAGAGAGGTTGCCAGTCTCCCTGGGGCACTGGTCCCTGGGCATTGCTCCTGGGGAGGTTCACCAAGCCATTGACCCAACTGTGGAGTCTTGTCAGAGTCATAAGCAAGGAAGGCTGGAGCAGGCACAATGTGATCCAGATAAGGCTGGAATAACAGCATCAAGGACAGTATGACCTGTAAACAAAGACTGAAAGGGAGTGCAACATTCTGTGTTGTTGGATCCTACTATAAAAGAGGACAAAGACATAGCAATGACCGCAGTGGGCTGAGGGAACACCATTAGACGTTACACAAACTGTGCTGTCACAGGAGCATGAGCTTCAACTCCTGACCTGATTATTAGGCTAAATGAACTGATCTGGGTTTAATGATCTTATATCAGCCTTCCAGTACCTAAAGGCAGCCTACAGGAGAAATGGGGAGGGACTCTTGATCAGGGAGGGGAGCCATAGCATGAGGGGGTTTTAAACTGAAAGGAGGAAGATTTAGATGAGATCTCAGGAAGAAATTCTTTCCTGTGAGGGTGGTGAGACCCTGGCCCAGGTTGCCCAGAGAAGCTGTGGCTGCCCCATCCCTGGAGGGGTTCAAGGCCAGGCTGGAGGGGGCTTGGAGCAACCTGGTCTGGTGGGAGGTGTTCCTGCCCATGGCAGGGGGTTGGAACTGGATGATCTTTAAGGTTCCTTCTAACCGAAACTATTCCATGACTCTAGGCTAACTGCATGCATTGAAACTGCTCAATTGAAAGCCATGGCAACACACCCATTTAAGCCATGAATCACAGACACATAGAATGGTCAGTCTTATACAGAAAAGTACGTTCAACTCAAAAGGAGCCCAAAGTACAACTGAGGAAATGCCTGAAGTTGTTTCTTCCAAAATGTTTTTAAGCATAATTGTGCTCACAGACACTGTGATGTTAAGATCTGAAATCATTGCTATAAGAGAAACCCACACACTAAGTGCTACCATTTTGATGTTGCTCTCCAAAAACCTGCAGACCAAAATAACTTCTCATAGGTATGCTCATTTTGTGCTCTATTACATTTTCTTCTTCACTCTGATTTGTTTTAATAATTATGCTTTGTTTTGACATTTGGAATCATTTCCATGACATTCAGCAGATTATCTGATCCGCGTTACAAGCTGTCACCGAAAATGTGCTGTGCAGGAAAGTCAGATCTGAGGTGACAAGCAACTGAGTGTGGTTTTTTTTTTAAACCTATAAACTTCGGTTATATGAAAACGTCATTTCTCGCTGCGTAAAGCTCCTGACAGATTGCTGCTGTGAATGTATGGCAAATCTTTGAGTTTTCCCATGGCCTATAATGGTTACATAAAAAAGTGTTAGTCAGAGCCAGCTTGTACTTTCCACTAAATATCCAAGATCACCACTGGGTTTTCCTATCAGTTTTCAATTTGGAAGTGTAAAGTGCAGAAGTGTTTGCCCATCCTTGTGGTATGTAATGAACCCTTATGTGTCTTCCTTGGTTTTTAGCATTAATAGTATGTAATTTTTTTTCCCCTCTTGAGACACAAGACTTGATCAAAGGTTTGTTCAAATGGCTGAAAAGATTCACTGCTTTCAGAGGGCTTTGGCTTAGACCGTGGGATAGCATTCGGGCACCTGTGAGGCAGCAATCAGCCTTTCATCATGAATCTGGCAATCAAGGTTTTTCTTTCATACTTGGCCATCAGGTGCCTTCCCTCTAAATAGAGTACGTAATTGCCACAAAGTTAGTGCATCCACTTTTACTGCTCCTTTGGAGTTTCTTGGAGGGACCTATTGTCCACACTGCCTTGTTTGGATGTTGTACAGACAGAAACCCTGCAAGCCACCAGCACATGGGTTCTGTTCCTCGCCCCTCACCATTCTTACCTCAGATACCTTCTTGAAAGATCAGTTTAAATCTTTAAAGATCAGTGGTGAGGCTTAATACAATAAGAATATGGATGGACGGGAGTTCTCACAGCTGTAAACTTTGCATTTGCAGTTTGTCAATTTGATTATTCCCATCTCATAATTCTCCTTGTTTCTGTTAACAATATGCCATATCTCTCTCGGGAAGTTTTGCACCTTGCTTGAAATACTCTTTTTCACTTACAAAAGAATTAAAACAAGCCTTCCTTGAACCATTTCATGACATTTATTCCTGTACCTTTGTTGTCTAGCAAACAAACTGGGCTCCATTTTCCATGTAATTACTTTCTGTGATTGAAGCTTATTCCCTCTCAATTTTCCTGTCTCTATTCCAAGGCACACCTTACCCAGTACAGCTATCTTCAGACTAACAGATCTGACTATCCAAATTCTTTATCACATTTGTCATGCTCCTGTCAACTTGTCACTCTTCAGCCTACCTGTCATTTAATAAAAGCAGACACTTGTTTCGGGCAGCTTATAATGCAAGATCTGTTTAAAGAATATGACTATATCAGAAAGGAAAATCTTTTTCCAATGTTTTCAAGCTTAAAGAAGAAGAAAAACCTGTTGTGAATCCAAAAGAAACCAAGGCCAACTGAAATGCTAGGAAAAAGAGGTTGCTTGATCTTCAAAGGACTTTGGAGGGGCGTGAGAGACCGATGTCTGTCTCAGATGAAGACTTCCTTAGGAAATTTCCTGAAACTTTGACCACCAGCCTTCTGTCAGAATTTTACTAATTTTCCAAATAAAATAATCAGATACATTTTTTCAAAACATCTTGACACTTCAGTATTAAAATATTAACAACAGCAACAGAGCCAGACTGCCTATAGTGCTAATTTTCAGGTTATTTCTGTGAAATACCTACAGTTCTAATTCAAATAAAGATTATTAGAAGGAAAAAATGACAATTTGGGATGAAATTCCCTTTCATAGAGATGTCTTCCAAAACACAACCTCTACCCTTGTTTCCCAGCTTGCAAGAGATTTAAAATGCCAGACAAAGAGTCCGCATGGTCTCTCTTGTTGCATGGCTGCAGACAAGATGAAATGCAGCTGTTCGAGAAGCAGATTTGCATAAAGACCTCAAAGTACCATATTTTGGCAGCCAGAGCTCAACAGCTGGCTACAGCTGGCACGAGGGAGCTGGAGGGTTGCAGAGGGACAGTCCTCCCTCCTCCTTTCCCCCGTTCCTATCACAAGAAGCAGCAACAGCAGGTACCTTAGGACTTTGCGTGCAGGTTTCTGCAACGAGGTGAATGTCATAATTTATAGATCCTGCTGAGGTTTTTCTTTTCAGTGGCCAGATGCCTGCATCTGTTTCTTTTTTATCCGTTCTTCATAGGATTAGATGAATTCTCACTGACATTATTTGGGGTCCAAATTGCTCTCCTACCGAAGACGTAAAATCTCACACTGATTTGATGAGAAAACGTAAGATATTGCATTAACAAAAGTCTATCAACCGAGTCTTTCACTTCATGGCAATTAAATTACAAACCCAAAGCACCAAAGGGGCAGAGGGAAAAAGACAGGGGGAAATACAAGAGAGATTCATGAAGAGGCCATGGAGCATCACACTGCCCTGCAGAGCTAACTCATGAAATTCAGGCAGCATATTTATCGAAATAATGGTGGTGTAGTCAAATTGATATTAAATAGAAAAATAAAATATAACATGTAATCAAAGCAACCAAGGGAACCTGCCACAGCTGCTAGAAGTCACCTATACANAAGGAAACATGTAATCAAAGCACCCAAGGGACCCTGCCACAGCTGCTAGAAGTCATCTATACAGCCCCAACCATATTTGATCATTTACAGAGGAATAGTAACTAGACATGATTAATCCAAGATTGAATTCAGCAACTACTGGACAATATAGTTTTGTTGATAAGCAGAATATTTCTGTCAAGAGAGTGAACAACTGTAGGCCTGGTCAGCAAACCAAGAAAACCACCTGAAACTTAGAGGAAAAGACAGTAAAAGGGAATTTTGGCAGGGGGAGATCGCAACTCCCAACTCATTGACCACTTCCTTAAATGATACCACCTACTCAGAAAAGAACAATGAACAATGGACAAAGATGACAAGCGTCTGCGCACTCATTTACATGGGAAGCAAAGAAATCTTGACCAATCATTAAAGAGAATAACAATGAATATGTATTGTTAGAATATGTAATAATCAGGATATAAAAAGGGAAATTTTTGAAACTAAGGTGTGCTTCCTTGTGATGAACACCCCATTTCTGCGCATTAATGGAACAAACTTGGAAATTCCTCTGCTCTCTGTGTTATTAGCTTGCACAGCGGGGAAAGAACCCAGATTTGGGACAAAGACATACTTCTCGTCTTTCCTAAATGGTGAAAAATTTGCCCTTTGTTTATCAGGCAATCTCCTGGAAGGAATTACAGCCAGGCTTCTCATAAGCCATGCCTCCTTGAAGTGGAATGGGTGGGTGGCAAAGGAGACCACAGCCATCACCCATAGGACAGCTGGAAGTGGGGGTGGCTCCTACATTCACTTAAACCCCGATTGCCCTCAGTTCCCCCTCCTCCATGTTGGTTGCTGTCACTCATGGCCTTTGACTCGAAATTTAAGAATGATGATGTGAAACACCTGCCATAAGAAGAGTTTTCTTGAAAAACAGCAAAACCAGCTTGGCCTGGTACTTGGATAAATGCGGTACATGAATATCACCATTGTGAAATTAATTGATGCATAAAAAGGAAAAAATAAATGAGCAATTATGCCTAAAAGATATACCCAAAAGATTATCGTGGAAACCAAGTTTATTTTAAGAACAGAATTTGCTTGTGATCTTCCTGAGTTATTATTAGGTCTATCCACAGAGAGAAAAGGCAGTTCAAAAGTGGTGTAATTGGGTGCATATGAGTAGTTAAACATATGAGAATAGCTGCAAACCTAAATCAGTTTTTTCAGTAGGCCAGAGTAATTAGGGTACTTAAGTACACAATTTATTTATGAAAATGCAATCCAAGATGGCTGTTCCTAGTAGATTTTGAAGGAGATGATGTAAACAAGAAGGAAATAAGGAGGGTCACAAAACCAATCAGAGATAAGCAACACCTCTCCTATGAGGACAGGCTGAGAGAGTTGGGGGTGTTCAGCCTGGAGAAGAGAAGGCTCCAGAGAGACCTTAGAGACCCTTCCAGTCCCTAAAGGGGCTACAGGAAAGATGAGGGCAAACATTTTAGCAGGGCCTGTTACAACAGAACAGCAGCTAATGGTTTTAAACTAAAAGAGTAAATTTAGACTAGATGTGAGGAAGAATTCTCCCTCAGAAGTCATGTAACCTTCTTGCTCCTGCATCCATTGTCAGGGCTGCAAACTGTTGAATGAAAAAGATTGTATTTTTTGGGTTTGAATCTGTTTCTGGCTGGCTTCATGTGATGGCTCCTGTTTTTACTGGAAAAGACTGGGAAAAATTAACCCCTATTTTTTTTTTCCATGGGACTCATCATTTTTCAGACCTCTATCATGTCCTCAAACTTCTCCACCATTTCTTCCCAAATGACTCAATCATTTCTCATGTGGAAAATGCTTAGTTCCTCTGATCATGCCTGCAGCCTTTTTCCAAAACTTGTCTCGTTCTTCTGTATCTTTTCAGAGATGAGGTAACCAGAACTGACTACTTTATCCATGATGGGAGAGAACCGTTGACTTATGCAATGGCAGAATGACATTTCTTATTTGTTCTCTATTTCTTTCCCAATAATTCCCAATACTCGAGTAACTTTTCAGACTGCTATTGAGCACCAACCCAATGTTGTCATTGATTAGTTGATCCTAATTAGCAAGGTTTTCGGTTCAGAGGCCTTTTGATCCCTCAAAGTTATGCTTGAGGCCTGCAAGGCTATCCTAGCTGCTTGTGGACAACTGCTAACCCTTTCCTTTCTGGCAGATATTGCTTGAGGTCTATTGTATTGGAGCAAGAGAGACGAAGCATTTGCAATCACGTGCATTTGTGTGGAAGGTTTTTGTATGGAATGTTCTGTTCTGCCAGAAACTTGCATCTTCGTGGTAATACAGAGAACCGAATTCCATATTTTTCTTACTGTTCTTTGTAAATTGTTTCTTTTTTTATCAGCTATAAAATCAGCTACAATTATATGACTTTTGTTCCGTTTTTACATGCAATCTAAGGAAATGCCAAAGGAGCTAAGGAAATATCCTATAATTTGCCTTGTATTACCCAGCCATCATGACATGAAGATCTAACGTCCTTACAAAAGGCCAATTTTCCCTCTAAGATACACAAGTTAAATCCTCATGAATACATCCTAGGGCAGAATCAGCTGAAAGTATCTATATTGTCAAGAGTAGAGAGGGACGGTACTGCTGTACTTGGCAGTCAATTTTAGTTCCCTTCTCCAAGCTGCATTAAGGCATCCCTTGCTCTTCTTTCTAAAGAAATTCCACAGTGGTTAATGCTACCCACTATCCCACATTTGCAATCATTAATAAATACATTGAAGCTGATCCAGTGATGGCATTTCTAGTTCATAATTTCTGTAAATTTCCCTTGTGGCACTTCATGTGAATAGTTCCCTTTTAGAACAATGCAATGATCATTTATATTCTTTATAGAATTAAGGCAAGATTAAAACCCTTCAAGTAAAACATATATTTTATACTAAACTAATGTCCCATCACGCTTCTCAGAAGAACAGTAGCAGCATCACTTATCTATGCGGATGGTATTTGCTCAACAGAATGCAACAGCAGTACATGCAATTTATGCCATGCTCATTACTATGGATCTTTAACTTAAATCTTATTTTTTTGAGTAAGTTAATTGATAAACTAGTTAAAAACAAAGACAGACACAGAATGTTTCCAATTTCATCTACCAGCTGATGGTTTCATCCACTTCAGATGTCCACTTTCAGCTGGAATCTGAAGCAGGCTGTGTACTCATTTTCGTTTCTGTGATGAGGTCTCCCATCCAAAATAAGTATATCCTGCTGGATATCTTCATGCCAACAGATTACAGCTATTTGTCAAAAAACCCCAAGCTCTAAGAAGCTTTACAGGTCAGGAGATGACTGACCCTGGAATTGAATTTCTTCTTTCAAACAAAACTCAGAACATTGTTGTGGGCAAACTGGGTCATTTAGTACCAAAGCTCTCACTTAGTCTAATCCTCCCAGACTGTTTGAAGCCCCGTGAAGAGAAGAACTGCCCAAATACCAGTCTGGGCATTTTGACTGCCAATAGAGTTTTACGACTTCATTGTACTGAATATAAACAGCATCATCTTTCAGATTACTCAAAATTCAGCAACGATCCATACAAAGGAACAGTACATCTAAGCTCGGCTTTAACCAGGCAAAATAGAAGTAGCAGGAAGGAAAATCTGTGGAAGAATTTGTCTCTTCTGTGATACCCCTTGCTATCAAAGCTGTCTGCCTACACGGATATAGACGTTTCAAAATTATCAAAATTTATAGCTTAGGCAATTTCTGTGAGTTATGTAATTAATAATTTAAATACAAATCTCCCTGACTGCATTAGAGATTTTTGATTTAGTCTTTTCAGAAAGAAACAACTTATTATTTCAGTTGTCTAATCACCTTTACAAGGTAACAGGAAAAAAAAAAACCTTATCTCTCAGCAAGGCGTATTAATTTTCAGCAGCCAGATACTGACACACTTATTATATGAGTCTGTACATTTTCACAGCACCTAAGAAATCAGAAGAAACCGTTGCATTGTCTATTCTGGCCTCCTCGGCATCAAATCTCATTACATTTCACTCAGTCATCATTTTGCCAAACCTCATAATCAGAGTTTTTCTTTGCCTCTCTACCCGAGAGGTACTGAAACTGCAAATATAACTTCACCTTCTGACAAGTGGTTCTTATGAAGCTTTTCCTTATTACATAAAATAAACCTCTGGCACCCAGGATTTTCTCGTGAGAGTAAACACTACTTCACTCTACTTAAATTCAGGGAGTTCTGTGTATTTTTATATTTCAATTTCTTTTTCCTCAAGGCAGCCTCACCTGCCGTTACAGGCTCTCGTAGCCTGTTTGTGAGCTGTGCAACAGCAAGTTGTCATTAAATTTCCTGTCCTAAAACTCGTACAAAATCAAGGGCTAAAAATACATACTGCAGGGAAGGATTGGCAAACCATTCACCGCTTATCCCAATTCTTTTCCCACACAGAACATAATTTTGCTGTCTCAGCCAGTGGAGGCATCTGAGGGATGGATGCATGAGGGTGCTCATCTTCCATCCATAGAGTCAATGGAGCCACTGGTGGAGCTCAGCAGAAGAAACCCCGCAGTGTTTTACACAGAAGCTTGTAAATCACATAAAGTCATGTTTTCCCATTGCAGCTAAATCGTTATAAAACAGAATGACAGCTTTTCCTTCCAGTGAGGCTCCTGATCTGCCCATGTCACAGCTAATGTCACCTTTTAGCAAGATAACAGTCTCCAACAATAAGATTCAGGAAGAAAAAAAAAAAAAAAACCAGCTTTCAAGCACATTTCAGAATTAATGCAAGGCAAAAATGTCTCCTTCCGCATGGGTTTTCAGAGTGATATGCTGATTAGCAAGATCATGGCTTCCTTTTAAGTGGGAAGCCTGATGTTTCCCTCATTCACAGAATTTGCATTAAATAGATGTGTCCAACAGGAGATAAAAAGGGGAAAAAACAGTCAGCTTAAGACATTTGCAAAGTGTGGAACAAATACTTGACAGATCCATTTGAAGGACAAGGAATGGAAAGGCAGCTTTATAGATAAATTTCTTGATGTGTTTTATTTTTGAAAGAGTTTAGAGGGAAATATCACACCGCCTGTAATTTATAACATTTCATTATGAAATATTTCTGAGTGCATAATGAGTATCTGCCATGCCTAAATATCCTCGGAATGTCACTCCACAGTCCTCCCACACATACCATCTCAATTCAAGGCAATAGCTTGGCAAAATTCCTACCAGCTCCAGTAGGAAAGTATCTTGCATAAGAATATAGGATTCCACCACTGGAGTATAAGTATTGTGGAGACCTGAATGGTCTCTCTCATATTCCTGGATGCTGCAAGTAGTCTTTAAGGACAAATTCCCATTATTCGCACCAAGTCCAGTACAAAAGGAAACACAGTAAACATTAAAGATTATTTTATGCCACAGTTTTCTTTTTTTTTTTCTTTCAATACACATAAGTTTTGGTGTGGGACTCCAATTCTGAACCCCTTCCTCCATTTCAGAAAAGGGCTTCATATTTTGATGGGATTCAGGATTTTTCTTTACAGTCTCCTCCCACTCTGCAAGGATGGATCTACATGGAAACTGTCACAGGGAAAACAAACCCTTCAGGCACAACTGGAGATGGCAAAGGAAACCAGTTCCTCAAAGCATTTTAAACTCAAAATCTACAGTGCCCTGCATCTCCAGTGACAGATATGCTAGTTATATTATGAACTACAAAAAAGTGGCAAAGAATAAAACTTTGAATAGGTTTAACCCCATCCTAAAGCAATAGCAAGATTGTCTTTAGCGCTATAAAATAGATAGATAACTGTCAACTGGAACTTCAAGGTTTTAACAGCAAAAAATATTGATAACCTAAACTAATCTGAACCTAAATCGACCCTAAACCATACTGACCACAGTTGTGGAAATGACAGATACCTGAGGAGAAAGGCAGTAATTACAGAATAGTGTAATTCCCACTCCTGAAAATCCTTGTATCCTATCAAATGCAGCCTGAGACCGGAGGGATGAAAACAAAGACAAGTTTCGTTTTTCTCTAGAAAGGTTGTTTCTCTTACCATCTAGATGTATAACAGTACTTTCAAAAACCCTACCAAACAAAAAAAACCTCAAACCACCAAGAAATACCAACACAAAATCTGACACCAGCTACTCACCCCACCTTAAGTGAAAGTGACCATGGAGTAAATGCCACCTGAAGAAGATTTAAGACAAATAAATGGAAGTCGGGATTCTTGGCTACTTTCGGTTCTACAAAAAATTGGCATGCTCTTAGCTAAAATATAGATTCAGGCCCCTGTAAGTGTCCATACTGTTTCAGTTAAAGGTCTGCCTATAGTCAAAGGGAGGATAGAGAGGGAAACACCGTATGATTAGAGAAAGATGACAAGAACAGGCTGAATACGTCGTAATGTATCCACAACTTCTAGCCCCTGTTCAGAGGCTTCCAGAATGGGAGAATGTATTGTGGTTACTCACAGCCTCTGACAAACTTCCTTCCATCAATTTGACTGATCACTTTTCTGAGCTCATTTAACCTCTTGGCCTCCAAAGCTTCCTCTGCCAATGAGTCCAGCAACTGGCAAACATCATATGAAGCATATTTTCCACTCTTTCTCTCAAATTTGCTTCCAAACTAATTTAGTGTCTCTCTAACTTTGTGCTGTGATGAAAGGTGCATAGTTCCCTGCTCACATTCTTCATACCAATCTTGTTTTAAATAAAAACAATAATGATATATATAATATATACTTATACTTATTATATATAATAGTAAGTAAATCTCTGACCTATTCTCTCTCAGAGAGAATCTTTCAAAAATGAAGAGATTAAATGCTGGCACCCACAGAAGAAATTCCTTACCTCTAGTCACCATTATACCCTTCTCTTTGCTTTTTCTCCATCTTCTCAGAAATGGAAGTAACCAAAATTGTACATGACACCCAAGATATGAGAAATACGTAGGATTTCTATATAGGCACACAGGTATTTTCTATTTCTGATGCTCTTCTTTTCCTAACAATTAATTGGCCCGTGTTTGTCCTTTTGGCTACTGCTGAGTGATGAGCTGATGTTTTCAGAAACTTCTACAACAACGACAAGATCTCTTTTCCAACTGGTAGTAGCTAAGAAAGTCTGGCATCACAAATCCCTCATTTCCCGCTCCTTCTGTATCACTTTATATTTCATCTGGTATTTTTTTTTTACCCAGTCATTCAGTACTACGTGATTTTTCTGAGGAAGTTTATAACCAATTTCAGTTTGGATTACTCTAATTTCTTCATAGTAAAAATATCATCATGTCTCTCTCTATTCACTCCCTCTTCAAGGGCATTTACAACACAGGTTGCAGCATATACTCACAGCAAATTATTGAAGTTATTATATTATTCTTCTATGGCCCTGCAAAAATCTATTCTTTATATTATTATGGTTTAATCTAGTTTTGCTAGTATGGAAGCCAGACTTAGTGATCTCTACCCTTTTATTAGTGGCTGTTGTAAAATACTCCATTCCTTTCATATGGAGGCTTCCGGTGCCTTGGAAGCAGTTGCATTGTGATAGCTTTTTGTATGAGCAGGATCATGATGTTGAGTTCTTAATTTTTCATCTGTTAATTGGATTCTCCATAGAGAATGAGGTGAGGTATAATTAACTTTTGTAAGTTCACAACAATTACCTATAGCATTTGCTGAGAGTTGATTTTAGCATTAACCTTTACATGGCTGTCAATTAGCTGGGAAAAAAAAATGCATCTTATTTTAATGTGTTTCCCATAGTACTTGTGTCTGGAGACTGCTCCATCATTTCTAGTGGCTGTTACAAAGATGGGATGTTCCTGTTCCCACCTCTTGTTTGAACAGCCACGATGGAGCAAGGGTGACCATCCTGATTTCTGATAATGATACTCTAGTGCTGATATCTGATGATGATGGATTTACAGAAGAGTGGATGTAATCTTGTAATTTATCTTGTAGTTCTTGAAATTTTTAGGAGGCATTTTCCATCAACACTAACCAAAAGGAGGAAGGGAGTTTGTACAGCAAGCTTTTTTTTTTTGGTGGTCTACTTGCTATTTTTGTGTGATCACCCAGTGACGTGAATCCCTCCAACATATAAAACTGTCTGCTTTAAAGCTTACACAAAGGCAGTCCACACATTTGATTTCCCACATAAACGAGACATAAACCAAATGTAAACAAGAAGCAAATCACTGGAGAAAGTCACAGCCCAAATATGCAAGATGAAATTTCATGCTCAGTGAACATCAAATGTTAGGAAGTCTTCAATTTTTTTTTTTTTTACTTTTTTCAATTTTTTTTTGGTGGAAGATGCTGCCAAATAGCCATTGCCTTGAATGGCTGGCTGCTTTAAGGAGGAGTGTGCCGTTTTAATGAGAGCCCTCCTGATGTTTCACTGCTTTTGAGTATTAAAGGCACTTTGTGCTATTAGGGTGGTGTTTGGGAAGGTGATTGTCTCAGCTTTTGTTTATGACCCAGTAAACCTGCAGCTGCATCAGCCTGGTAGAGGAACACCTTTCAGCAGTTTGGCTTTTGCTGGGTGAATAATTCTAATGGATATTTTTGCCTGGCTTTTGTTTTTCAGAGCTTGACTTTTACAATAGGTTTGTTACTTTTCATAGCGTCAGCAGTACACAGTAAACTTAACCTCTTAAAGGCCTTTTTTTAAAGGTCATTTTTTCCTTAGTTGATGTTTGCGACTGACAGTGATATAGCCTCTTGTGGTAAACCTCAAAAAAAAAAAGAATTTCTGATAACATTTAGGAGCCAAACACTGACACACCAGAAATGTACCCAGGAGTCATAACTTTGTGTCTATATTTCAATTATATGACTGCCTTTCTGACAAGGATATTTTAAGAGGAGATTGCCCAGCTATGGTGGGCTATGTAAAAGCCACAAATGAAGGAACGAATAAAGTTATTAACTGCACTAAATCTCACCAGGACTGAGGAGCTCTTGCAAGAATGCTGTTCACTCAGTTATTGACTGTTAGAAGAATAACATGGATCCGATTGTTTTTATTTAGCCTCAAACATCTATATTGTAAAATCCATAAGCTGCCGTGGGCCAGGTTCCAGCTTGCCAGGTGCCGTACAAGCCAGATGGTAATGGCTGTTCCTGCAGAGACTCATCTGGGCCTCTGCTCAGAGAGATTATTTTCATTACTTTTGGATCATCTCTAGTTTGACCTTCAGCAGTCCCGTGCAGATATGGCTTTTCCTGGCCATGTGTTTGTCAGGTTGGAGTTTCCCCCAGCTTTCGAGCCCAGGATGGCAAAACCTGATTTCTCTGGTTTATATTCCCATCCATCTTCTCACCCACTCCTTAACCCTTTTCATCCATCACCACAGCATTTGTCCCCACGCTTCCTTGAGTCTGTCAACTCTACAGTCCCATCTCTGCCTCTTCCAATTTCCAAAGAGTTTTCCAGGACACCCAAAACACAAAAATCTGCTTCCTAGCATGGACTGGAGCACTACCAGTAGCACTTGCTGCGCATTACACTGGCACCATCCTCCTGGACTAGTTAGATTAACTCGGCAAGACACTCACACGCTGGTGCTAACTTCCAGTCCACCACAAATAGGTTTAAATCATTGATGAAGAACAATTTCTGTCAGTAATAAACTCCCAGACCAGCCTACTTCATTATCCTCACTAACATTTTGTGATAGCAATCTGAAAACTTCTCCCTGTTTAAAAATCTGGGACAAATTTTGGTTGTTTTTTTTTTTTTTTAAGAGGAGCTTTAATGGGACTCAGACACACTACAAGGAGCATTGACAGAAGAAAAAAAAAAAATCAGACAGAAAACCAACTCTCAGTTCTGAATAAATAGCCACAGCAAAGAAAACCCCCACAACTAAAAAGCCTTTTGCAGGGGGAAAGAGAAAAACAATATTTCAGTTCAGAGCTAAAGGAAGAGCTGCACAAGGGAGCGTAACCACAAATGAAATCAGTTCCTAGGGCACTTGACCTTTACTGGGTATTATCGACCAAGATGCGAAAGAACCTGGATAAATGCTAGGTCCAGTTCTTTCATTTTCTGTACTAGTTTGTAAGTCAGTAAAATCACACCCACCCACACATACACACCCACCCTGGAGCGAGTTTATCCCTTACATGGCTTCGCCGTGCCTCTTCCAACCACGCAGGCAATAATATTTACACTGGGGGGGACTCCCCAGAGAGATTCATGCAAATCACCTTGTCCAAGACAAACTCTCCAGTGGTGCCTGAACTAAGGCACTGGAAACGAAGGCTTTGCGACTTCCTCATCCTCAACTTCCAGCAAAAAAACCCCCCGAGGTAGGTACAGCTGATTCTGAAGTCGCAAATGGAAGAGGAGTATAGAACATCTGCCAGCAGAGCCCAACGGGGAGGGAAGGGACTTGCCCTGCACGTTGGCTTGCAGAAGGAGCATCCCGATGGGCATGTTTTGTGCTGAAAACCTACCAACATCTACAGCAAGCAAAACGGCAGTGGGATTGCTGCTCTCTTGATGTCTTCCTTTCTGAGGGCCACTGGGCTCGGTTGTCACCAGCCGCTTGGCCACGTTTTACAGCGTCGTGTTCAAGGGCAGTTGCGTTATTTCTTAGTGCCACCAAGTGGCAAAATTTAATAGTACTGTTTTCGATTGTCACTTCCGACCAACGAAGAAACCAGAGTTTCTTCAGGATCTCCAGTGCCAGGAAAAGAGCGAAAAAGCCCTCAAACAGGCTAAGGCACCAAGATTTTGCAAATTAAAATGAGTGTTATCTGGTTCAAACGCTCCAAATGATCCAAGTAAGGGACAAAGCCACAACAGAGCAAAACTTTAAATGTGTGTAAATCCATAAGCCTCTATTCAGTGTAACATCAAATGCATGCTAAAAACTAGTGAAAAGAGTAAGAGGGCTTAAGTGTATATTTAATTTTAAAACCATCTGCTTGCCATGTCTTGCTCACCACGTGTAGCTTGCTGAGCTAGAACCCATGATACTGGTAAGAAACTCAGACAATCAGTGGGTGGAAGCTGAAATTTCCAATAGGCTGATGCTACTTTCCATTATAATTTCAAGAGAGGAAAAATATTCACCTCTTCCTGCTGCAATGTAATTATGAAATAGTGCAAATGTTAAACCGTAGTAAACCATGGCTGCAGTTTTGCAAGGCACTTTCTTTTTGTAAGTGTATGAACTTTACCAGACTCTACCAGGTCACTATGGGAGATATGAAAAAACAACAGTACGATGTATCCACCTGGAACATATGTTTTCCTCAACTTCTTCAGGTTTCTTTTAATTTTTTTCTGTAAATAAAGGAACAGTGGAACATATCCTAATGCTACATCAAATATTTTCTCAGTTGATTTTCCCTCTGTTTTCCTCTAGCTCTATGGAGAAATAAACACAGATACATTTCTGGAACATGAAGTTATATTTGGAAGATTCTCCAGATGGAATCACCTGGAGTATAAAACAATTGCTTGCATTCTTCAAAAAATAAAATTGTTAGTTTTTTTAGTGGAAATGCACTACAGCCATCAAGCTAGCTGCAAATGTTGTTAGTATCAGAGAAGGTATCTACTTTTATAAATATTGCAGTGAAGTCTTTCTCTACTGGAAGTGCCTAAGTTACTTTGGGGAACAGGAGGGCTTCTGTATAATCTAATTTGAGAAAGAGCGAGCAACACGGTTGGGCCATCTGCACCTGCAGTAAGGGCTGGGAACGTGGGTGCAAACAGGTAGACTGATCTCGGTTGGAAGAAAAGCTTTTGCTCATTTCAGAAGAATCTGGGTAACACAGTTTTCTCCCCGAGCCATTCTTTACATAAAGCACTGGAAAAAATCGCAGACTCAGTGGGACTGTTTATTTGGAGAGCCTGGGGGCAGCTCACTCTTTATAAATATTGGTATAAAATGAAAGCTAAAAATAGGTTAACTATCTTCCTGTTTACTAACATGACAATAAAATGTATCACCACATAAAACCAGCACACAAGCAGCATTTCAGGATAGGTCAACTGTGCTGAGAGCAGCCCCAGCACTTGCCCGCAGCTTCTGATGCTAGTCAACATCTCAGGCTCTCAGTTGGTTGCCCATGGCTAACGGGTCCAGCGAGAGGGCACAGTCACCCTGCCCACTTCAAAGGTCAGCAGCAAGAACTTCCCTTGGCTACCCCCACCTCTCTAGGCCATTTTTCTTCTCCCATTCCTAGAAAACTATATAAGATTTCCAGTGGGTTCCAGTGGGTACCATAGCTACACTGCCAAGCCAGGTCACTCCCAGGCAATAGCAGATCCTAGGCTAGATACAGCCTTTAAAACAGCCAGTCAGCGAGCAGCTGAGACCTCCCAAATGGAAGGCCCACATCAACACCACCATTTTCATAAGGCTGGGCTTGAAGAGTGTTCAGACACCCTCTATTAAAAGATTAAACTATATGGTTACTATGATAACATGTTAAAGACGTGTTTGGGAGAAAACAAAAGAGGTTTGAATTGAATTTAAATAAGGACACATTAATATCAGGAGCAGTTCATTATCTTCTCTAGGAATTTAGTCAAGAATGGCAAGACTAACACTGCGCTTATGCACTCGGTCTAACATTAGATATTTTTTCAGGAAGTTAATGGTGGAAACAAGCCTTCCCAGCTTTGCAGCCATAACAGCAAGACATAAATGTGTCATAACATAACATAACCATGTCTTCTTTTGCCTGGTATACCTCTGTTAGTTCAGTGCTGACACAAGGAACCAACCAACTTCCCTGTCTAGAGTGTGGAAGGCCTAAAGAGGAGTTGAAATTAGATGAAAAAGAAACTGTGGAAGCCTCAATGACATACAAGCAACTCATCTAGTTACTATTTTATCCATTCTAGATTAAAAGATCCATTGTTATTACAAGCAGCCTTACACGTTTCCCAAAAAGGTATCTTCCTATCCTCTTCCTCATGCATCCATCATACACCTTCATCAACTGTGCAAACTTATCCGAAGGAAATTTTTCTACTGAGGTGCAATGTATCCAGCTAAATCTCTGTTAACCTGACAGCTTCTTCCAATTAGTCCTTCCAATTTAAGCACATGCCCTGTGTGCTACTGCAGGCACATTCAATTAAGATGAAGAAAAAAGTGCAGGAGACAGGCTTGACATTAATATAAATAAATGAGTGTCTTTTCTTCATGCACAAAGATATCACAGTTCAGCTTTCAATCAAGCCTTCAGTTCAAGGGGATTTAAATACAGATAAACTTGCACTGGTGCGATGCCTATTTGCAGTAAGTAGAAGAAAGATGACATTAACAAAATAGTAAAAATGTCTTCAAACATCGTACAGCTTTACCTGGATCACTAGGATAATTAAATTAAAGAGTGATTTCATAGAATAGAATCATAGAATTGTCTGGGTTGGAAGGGACCTTTAAGATCATCTAGTCCGACTATCAACCTAACTCTGATGAAAACCACCACTAAACCACGTCACTAAGCCATCACTAAACACATCTTTTGATGACACTGAATTTTTAATATGGACAACACTGTAAGAATAGACAGCCAATTTGATAACGAGCATGAATCGCATTCTTTCTTTTCCAGAGAAACACAGAGCTGTAGCAAGCTTGGTCTTCCACAAGATCAGAGAGGTATAGCCTTGTCAGGGTTTGGGCCAGGTTGGCCAATGACAAGACAACAGATGCTCTCCTCAACCTCTCACTCCAAGGAGAGGAAGAAGAAAGATAAAGAGATTTATGAGCTTAAGAAAAAAATTAACTACTTTAATGAAATATTAATAATAAAATAAAATGAAAATAATGAATTAGATACCATATATAAAAATATATACAAAATCGTACCAAGCTCTTAGGGAAGATGTCTTCAGCAGGCACCGGGGAAGTTCCAGACTGGTCCCAGTAACAATGGAAACTGAATTCCAGAACTTACTGATGAGGATTTGAAGGTCAACAAACTAGCAGGGTCCTCCTCATTGAAAAAGGAGTTGTTTTCCTCTTGAAAACAAGCCCAAGAAGGAGCCAACCTGACCTCTCTGGTCCCTCAGCTTTTATACTGAGCAGGGCAGATGGGATGGATCACCCTATTGGTCAGCTGGGGTCACCTGACCTGTCCACTCCACCCCACAGATGCAACCCCTCCCTGGGGTAAACAATAAGTGAGCTGACCCTGGTTGCCACGGCAACGAGCAAAAGCAAGAGCCTCTCTCACTGAACAGAAAGTTGACCCTGGTCCAGCACAAACCATAGCATCAATTAGCTTCTTTCTCAGGCGGTTCAAGAGACAAAGTACTCAAGCCAAACCCGCAGCAATTTGTGCTCAAATAGTATTACAACAATCACCACCTCCCATTTCCAATCTGGGAGAGGGCTTGTCTCACTAGGAGCTTTTCTAATCTTTTCTTTGATGAAGTGATACAGATGGGGAAAACCCCCAAACGTTTCTCTCACTAACTTCAGTTGGGATGTCTAAAACAGGAGAGACTTTACTGGTGCACATAGAAATGTTAAAAACCATACTTCGTTATAGACATTCCCTATAATAGATTCTCTATATAATAAAGATTATATATCATCTCTATATAATAAAGATTATGTAGATTCTCTCTAATTTAGTTAAATATTGCAATGATTTGTCTGTTTAAAAAGCATGGATTTCCTCAGCTATGGTAGTGCTTCCCAGCGTGAAGCAGTTTCTTCACATCAAAATCTGTGGCTGACTAGCACAGAGTTCAGCTGAGGGGCCAATCCCTTCAGCAGCAGTAATTACAACCATTTCCAAGAAGGCTAATTATGGTCCCTGTTAATTAGGATCTAGTCAGTGAGACACACTCATAAGTGTTGCTTAAGGATAAGACACATAACTTGAAATATTATTCCACTGACAGTAACAGGCAGCTATTAGACTATGAGAAGGGTCATTGTTCAGACCTCAGTCAAGAAAACCTTATTTCTACCTTAAGATCATCAGGAATGTTCTGGATAGTAGACTCTGGCCATGTACTTCCACACTTCATCATTCCAGGACAGGAACATATTGGCTTTACACAAGCAATAAAGAACATCCAACTTTCTTTACATGTTACTGTGCCGTAACCTAACACACCAAACCCTGGAAAAAATTAAAGTCACATGTAAGAAGCATTATGAGTCACGTAAACATAGGAGCCAAAAACGCTAAGTTGAAAGTGTCCCAAAAAAAGGACTTTTAATAGTTTCAGAGCAAATCGCGTGTGTTCTGATGTAAATCAAGCATTGACCTGCTTTTTATAATCACACACATCAGTTATGCCTTTTGCCATATGCTTACTTAGCTAATTATATCAAAATCTACTTATGCGTCTATAAAGAAATGGACTGTGGACTGTTAAGTGTCATGATAACACAAAAATCAAGAGTTAAATCCTATCCTGTTTACCCACGCAAGTAACAGAAAACATCTTGAAAATGGCAAAGTCAGAATAAAATTTAATTGGAGCAAAAAAAATATTCCAGAAAACCAAGGACATAGAGTGGCTCACAAACTACCCATGACTTGAAATATGCTGACATGGGGTTTGGAAGAATTTCCAACACACTGAAAGAAAAGTCAAAAAATATGAGAAACAACTGCCCCTGGGTGTTTGGGAGCAGAAGGGGAAGAGCTGCATTCGTGGCTCCAACTCACGCTTCGAGCCATTTGCCCTGCTCTCAGCAAAAATGGGAACTCAGCCAAGGACATATGTTTGATCTCACTGCTAAGCATGCAGATAATCTGATTTGCACCAGAGTTATGTCTTAGAAGGTCTCAAGCACACATTGAGTATTGGCGGTGCCTGAAATAGCACTCCCAGTAAGAACAGTGGTGGCCTCTTTGCAGCAACCAGGCCAGGAGATGGATAGCTAGAGCAAACCACACTTCCCAGCTTTACCAGGCTTTCATTTTCTGGTGGCTTTCTTCACTCTGAGGTGCCTCTGAACTTCAGAGATGAACTTGACCACTTTGAAAGCCGTCTGAAAAACCACAAAACCCCGTTTTCAACACCACACCAGCAGCCACAACCACCATCCCATCTCTTGACATCTCCGTGTCTCGTACTCTTGTAGTGTTTAAAAGTTTAATACAGACCAACTTTATCTGGACTTCTTCAAAGTAGGCGGTCATGCTAAATAATGATAAAATGTGGTAAATTTTCATCTCAGTATTATTACTTTGCTGGCTAGGTAAACATAGGCTGCAGTGTGCTGCGATTTGAAGACAGAATT
This sequence comes from Arenaria interpres, assembly GCA_013399435.1. NCBI lineage: Eukaryota > Metazoa > Chordata > Aves > Charadriiformes > Scolopacidae > Arenaria > Arenaria interpres. Next base: position 70,631 of record VXAK01015073.1, read on the forward strand.
AATGCATTAGCAATTTAAATATTTTTCTTGGGAGAAAACTGTTGAGCATCACTTGGGCTGTGCAACGTTTGCTTGAAAACATAAGGTTTATTCAAAAACCACCACACTGTGAGGGCAATTCACCTCTTAACAGCAAAGCCGCCAACTCGGGTGATTTCAGCTAACTCATTTTACTTCACGGCTGAGGCATCCACAGCCTGATATCACAGCTCAGCTGATAGCAGGGAGGCAATTTTATCTCAGTCATTCACAACCTTGAGAGAGCACTTGCCTCCTGCGCTGGCTTCGACACACCGACATCTGGAAAGATGGACTTGAAGCGCAATCTGCGCTGCCCACTCTGAGCAGCGCTGCGGGTCACTCGGGGGCAGAGGGCTGCAAACCGCTGCGGATCTATCTCAAAGCACAAGGCAAATCTGTCTAAAGAAAAACAGCCAGGCTGAGCTTCTTGGGCAGCTGTGGGAATTCTAGCAGAATTACAGCCTGCAGGTTTCAACTGCTGCAAATTCGGGGATTTGAGCTTGGGTGGGTTTGGTCTGGGGAGCATTTTCAATCTGGGGTTGGTTTCATGCATGGATCAGAGCTGAAATTGAGGAGACATGTCAGTCCTCTTCACCCCTCATGCAGGATTTTAACTTGGGTAAAAACAGAAGAAATTAAACTTTTTTTTAAGTTACTTGTCCTTGCTTGAGTTGCCTTCCCACTGTGGCCACCATGTTCAGCTGTGTATGAACCCATAACTTGAGGAACTTTAGGTGGTTTTAAAAACAGCTAGGAAAACATAAACTCTCTTATTTGTGTTTTTCTGCGGCTGAGCTCCTGTCCAGACGCCTTCGCACACCAAAGTGGCTTTAATTGTATTTTTCCTTGTGTCATTTAAATAATTTAGAAACGCTGAGCAGAGGGAGTGAATATTAAGTATTTTAAAGGTCTCTCAAGGGTCCCTGAGAGAGAATTACAGGATACTGTTTGCAATCCAAGTCGAGCTAGCGCTTTCCTTTCTCAAAACTCAGAGGAGGTAGTGCTTAAGAACAAATGCTCCAGTAACAGGATATATTAAAAATAGTGACACTCTTTGCTGAAAGTATGTTTCTTGTTTTCCACAACTACAATAAGAAAGACTATGTTTTCTTGGTCTTGTATAATAAAATGTTTTTCTGTATTTCTTCTTCTGTACCACTCACATATAAGACATTCCATGCTGTAGAGGTTTCTATAGCAACGGAATAAAATCTTTGACAATAGTAGCTGCTCTTTTCCCAGGTATACTTATCAGCTGATCATAGTTTAGCCTTTGAAATTCAGCTTCTTGTCTTTGTGGAGCTGCACAACAAGAGTGAGAAACTCCTTTTTCCACTTACATGAGTAAATAGTGGTGCCTCAACTCCAATTAGCAAATGGAGAAACGAATACAGGATTTTTAGTGGCAGAGAGCACATGGCTGTGTCTGAGTGCTTCGTAAGATTTGAATCCACGTCTCCCTTCCCTACCCTCAGGAATTTATTACTCTCATGTCACAGCAGGCGGGGAGAAGGCAGAAGCATGTGGGGAATGAGTGTCTTGCCAGAATCATACAAAAGGGCTCTGTCAGAGCAGACTGTGAGATGAAGGGTTACAATTATGAGGCTTTTGCCCTGCCCAGCGTAGCATCTTGTGCAACACCAATGAGATAGAAACCATCGTTTCTTTTCAGTTTAACCTTCCCTCCAAACTATGCTAAAGTTAAAATGAACTTTGTTTCCTACTGCTTCGTTTGATGGCTCCTTGAGTGCTGTTTCTGAGCATCAAGCGTTTCCTTCAGCAGTCATTTTAAAGAAGAGGAGTTCACTCTTCAATAAAGCTTATTTCTTATCTTTTATCTCAAACTGCTATTTGCTCCTGATTCTCATAGTATCTCTTGAGGACAAAGAGCATTTCATGTTGCATTTGTTAACTGCAGTGTAGATTTATGGTCCTGGAACAGTACAAAAGCATAACAGATCCAGATGTCACCATCCTTTTTTTTGGCAAATGAATGCAAAAAAGATAAAAATCTCATAACTAAAAAAAAAATTAAAAAAAATATACCCTGTTCTTTGCCCTTCATCAATTTATTCTGAATTCAGGCTATTATTTAAACCAAGACTTTTAATCATACAAGAAAGCAATCTTTCTGTCAAATCAGTCCTTAGGAGGCAAGAGGCACAACTTCTCCTTGTTGTAAGAAGTTGGTTTTCCAGGGCTGGGAAGGGACATACCAGCCCCATCACCTGGCATACAGCGAGCAGAGCTGGTCCAGCAGGGGGGAGGAAGACCTCCTCCCAGAGCGCCATGGCACTACGCTTCTCCTGGAGACTATCCCAAAGGAGAAAACACCACTTGGACCTACCCAGCCTGGCCCATAGAACTTAAACTGAAGTTTTGTCCCAATTTTAACTGGCTCCTATGTTTAAAAGTACCTTTTCCAAGGCTGCTGAGGTGATGTTGGGTGGAGGTGGTTTCAAAGCAACCCGCCCTGTGCCACACAGCTTATTTGGGCTCTGAGCTGTAAAGTTTCCAGGTTAGAGCTTCCCAGGCTCCATCCGGCCGCCGAGCCACAGCTCTCCTTCACCTCCCTGAAAACCACAGTGAAATCAACCGCTGGCCCCAGGAGGGGCAGGATGGGTCTGGAAGAATATTGATTCCATTTTGTGGGCTATCGCAGCAGGTACTTTCACGTTAACATTTTCACCGCAGATACTCGGTCTAATTTAGCTCCGTTGCTCTGCTGTAATTCAACAGCAGATCAGTCACTCGGCCGAACAAGGCAGTGAAGCAGCGAGTAAATAAAGGAGACAGGTTCTGCTGCCGCGGTGCTACTTCTGGTTTTGTCATGCTGCATGTGTCACCAGGGAGCAAGGATTACTTTAATTACCAACTGCTTTAATTTTGAAGAGTTATTATGGAAAATTGTGAATCGTGTTAATTGGCTTTGGCAGCATGACAATGGGATCGCTTTCAGTCCTTGGTGGTGGCCTGGAGAGGCCGGTGGGGAGCCCGGCAGGAATGGAATTAAGGTACTTCCACACATTTCAATTTCAGAGGGGGTGTTGTCATTCAAAAGAAAGTATGCGACGGCTTTCAAAATGCTGTTAAGCTGGAAATGAGCTGGGTCTCCCCTACGTGGTCCATCAGAATTGCTACACTGATAATCAACAGCCCAGAAATGTTCATTATCTTCCATTTCAGCAGTTTATAACTGACACAGCTGGCAGGAAAGGTTTGTTCCTTTGAATTTTGCTTTTCCAAATGCTACTGTGAACTTCCAACATCCTTTGATGGGTTAATGTGGAAAGCGTATCCTGCCCTAGCCAGTCATCTGGGAAGCCCATGGAGAGGTATAAGTAGATACACTTAGTGATTAGAGTCTCTTTGAGACTTCTGAGCTTGATACCCCTCAGGGACAAGATATTGAGCCTGGGGGAGTTTAAAAGGTGTGACTGAGTACCACAGCACCATTTTCTGAATTCAGGCAGTTTTAGGTACCTTCTCTTTGGCTGCAAAACTTCCTGCCTCCTCTCTGCTCTTTGCTGCCCAAAGCTAAACACTAATTGTTCCATCTCCATCACACAGAAAACCAAAATAAAACTCAGTTTTGACTTATTTAAACTCTGAGGATCTCGGCAGTCCACTTTCCAGTTCAGTTTTCACAGAGAGTTGAATCAGCTCAAGTGAGGGAACTGTGAATAAATGACCAAGGACAAAGACTTCTTAACTGCATTTCTGTGCCCAAGATAATGCACAGAGAGCTGTATGATAATCCATAAATTGCAAATTAATCTCTTGAGATTACAGAGCATGCAGTGCTTTTCTTGATTGATATGAGTAACATTTATCCAGGCTTAAAAAAAAGCCCTCAAACAAGAGAAGTTGCTAATAAGGATGGGTTTGATCTTTTAGACCTTGAAGAAATAAAGAAAGTCTAAATTTTATCCCTTATAACTCTGAGTTAATGTCTATTTCCAACTAATTCAAACCTAAACTGAAACTGCTGGAGACTGGGGGAAGGTCAGCCACCAGAAGCACTCCCTAGCTTTCTTTTTTATTCCTGGTTGTAAATGGCACATCCTAATAGCTATTCTCTGAGATAAGACCAGGACACTGACTGAGCGGTCCCCTGTGCCTGCAGCACCAGAAACACCTTTCTGCTCACCCAGGGCTCTGAGGAAACGCAGGTGAAGATGATGTGTGTTTTGGTTCTGCGTTCCCAGCTCTTCCCTTAGGAAACGGAATGGCGTTGTGTGTGAAACCCCCTGAGAGACGGGGGTCAATCATCTTCCAAGAGGCAACTGGGGAAAGACCTGTCAGTGCCACGGAGAAGGTGGCGATGAGGCAGTGAGAGACATGGGTTTAGCAGGGAAGATGCTGAGAGGGACAGAGATAAGACGTCACCTTGCAGGTGACAGGAACAACCTTCCTCAAGGCCACAGAGGACTGTACAGACTTTGCTACAAGCAGAAATCCAGTGAGCTGGCTGAAATGAAAGCAGAAAGCATCAGTCCTGCGGAGTGGCAGGGGAGAGAGTGGCTTGTAAACCTTTTATTTCTGTTATCTCTTCCCTGGCTGCAGAGTTTTCTCTGAACAAAACGTTGACAATCACAGCTTGTTTCTTAACAGCCCCTGGCTTCTCAAAGCTTGAAGCCCTTTTGGGCTTTTGGGGATGCTCATGGCACAGCCAGGCCCCAGCAGTTCCAGTGCAAAGCATGGGCCTATCCCTCTCAGCTCTGCTAAAACTTGACATCTGCCAAAATTTGCCATTTCTGAAGAGCTACTATGACAATTAATTCAACTCCACAGTCATGAAAAGGTTTCCTGGTTGGCTGGTTTGTTTCCTTCTTTCTTAAACTTTCGCTGTCAGGGCAAGGAACTTACTTGTTTTTTATAAAGTTTTTTTGTTCTTTCAAAAGAGAAATTAAAAAAAAAAAAAAAAGATCAAAAGTATTTCAGATGTGATAACAAGATGCATTTCAGAAAACACACATTTTAAGGCACCACTTTGCAGAAAAAATGCTCCCCTAAGATTTCAAAACCAGAGGCAATATAAGTTTGATAACAACAAACGACACAAGTGCAAGCCACAGGTACGCTCAACATTTTCTGAATCATTTCTGAGAGAGCTTTGAAGGGCTGCTGTTCTTTTCTTTGGACTCCTCAAAATACCTTCAGGCAGTCCTAAATGTAAATTAAACCCTGACTTCCAAGCAAACTAGTTGGAATCAGTAACTTAAAATATTACTCTTGCTTCAAGGAAGGGTGGATTGCAAGGAAACATTGTGCCCCATACGCTGTGTTCATTCTCTACATCTATTGTCTTCTAAAGATTTTTCGAGATTTTATTAATAAGAAGTACATCCCTGGAAAACATTTATCTTTTAATAAGCACAGCTATGTCTGAGCACTGTTTGTTTTCCTTTTTTTTTTTTCTCCCAAGTATCCAGGTGTCTTTTTTATATGAGTCCTAGAAATAATTTAATTTCAGGAATGCCTTTTTATGCTCTGTTTGCCAGATACCACAGGGAAAGCTGGATTACAAACAGACTAAGCAGCTGTGTGTGTTTAATCCAAGAGCACCTTCTTTTAGCTCCAAGATTTATGCTAATTTAATAATTAATTTTTAAGACCTGTTTAGAAGGTTGACATCTTAGGTCTGTTGAGTCGCTGGGGCTGCACTGTGATGTCTTGAAAATAAGTCTAGAAGAGAAGGAAAGCGGTTTGAGACACGGAGCTGAACCTGATGTTCCACCAAGAAGAACAGCCACTGTGAGAGAGCAGAACTGGCCTGATGGGGCAGCCCCCTTTGATTCTTTAGTGGCAACAGGACCTTCTCTACACCTGCATGTGCTTCTGCCTTGACCCAAAATTGGGGACCATCGATGGGGAATGTACGTTCAAGCTGTTCATTCAGTCCTTGAGTCAACACACGAGACTATAGACACACGCCTGGTTCACAATCATTTTTGTAATGATTGTGAGATTGTGAGCCCAGCTGGAGATGCTTTCTGTGGAAATACCCCCTTCCAGTTTGTCCCCCGATCCAAAAACAGGTTTTGCATCATTTTGGGACTGTATTTGATCATGTCCATACAGATGGCAAATTACCCCGCTCACCCCAGCACAAAAGATGTCAATGCACTAATGTTACTCTGAGAATTTATTTAAAGCTTAGGAGCAATTATTAAAGCTTTCTAAATCACTCTAGACGTTATGACCTGTTTGCCCAGAAGTACTAAAAGAAAATTTGCAACGTGATCATTGCAAGGAAACCACGACACTATTTAATCCTTTTAGTATTTCCTATTCTCCTCAACATTGACAAATCACACCAACCCCTGAAGCCACCTCGCCAAGAGCACGCCTGGAAGACAAATTACACGCACACTTATGCAAGGCAGAACTTGGCAAGGCAGAGCACACAAACATGCTGGAAACACACAGCAGCATTTAAAAAAAAAAAAAAAGAAAAAAAACCAACTTTTTTTTTAAAAAATTCTCTGTGGAAAAAGTCAGTTTTCACCAGTTCAAGGGTTCGTTGCTATTTTTGGCACTCGCTAGTGACAGCAGCAGAATAAATTCCCCTTCCTCAATTTTCAGGGCACAGCGTGAGGCTTCTCTCTTCGCTAAGACAATATCCCCGTGGATTTGTAAGGTCATTCGGGCTCCTCTCGGGGTCGGATCCTTGTGAGCAAGAGCTTCTGAAAGAGAGCAGAGAGTTATTGCTCACATATTGCCCCCCCCCAACATACAGGCCGTGACACGCAGCATCTCTGGCTCCTAAAGAGACCGCAGAGACTGCAGGGATGAGCTGGCCCCCCCTTTTTTTTTTGTGGCAGTAAATATGCGGAGATCTGCCGGCCTCACGCACACAGCACAGCTATCTATCTGCCGCACAGAAACCTGTCTTGAAGGCTGAGAGCTGCTGGGGGAACTCGAGCGAAACAAACGGGTGAATTAAGAGCAGCTTTTCCTCCAGGGAATTAAGATGCCACGAGGAGGAGATCCAAGGAAGGGGAGGTGAGGGGATCTCTGGGAGCACAGCTGCCACCGAAGCGGTGGGGACAGGGCTCATTTGTATGGCACAGCTTCAGATATATCGACTTTGCTCTTGTTTTTCAGCTTGGGCCTGGAAATGGCCAAAGAAAGCACCTTCTCAAGGATCTGCTTGTGAGAGAGACGGGTATGGCATGAGGGCAGGATGAGAGGGAAGCTTTGCCGTAAAAGCCATGGATTCCGAGCAGGGTCAGACATGGGTGGTGGAGGACTCTCTTTGCATCCAGCTCCCAGGCACTGCCTTCTCAGGCTGAAAATATTGCTCCCAGCAGCTCTAAAGGGCTGATCGCCAAGATCCTATGCCCCATTTCCCCTGTACACCATCATGTTGAGATGCAGGCTGGGCGGGAAGGGGCCCAAAGAGGGTTCATAAAGCAAGGAAGGACTTAGGTGATAATGAGTAAAGCGGAATTAGCACAGAGGAAATCACATTTCCTGGGCAACAGAACCTTCTCGTTTCAGCCCTGTATTTCTCAGGATATTTAGCAGGCTAAGCCAGAACAATCAGCACCACGTTGAGTTCTGATAGATTCATTCAAAGGATAACACGACCATATTTCATTACCATGGTTTAAATATGAAACTCTACGCTGCATTCCTAGCTTATAACTTGTTAAGGAAACTTGTTTCACGACAGTATTTCAATGGTTCATTAAGTTTGAATTGCCTTTCACATAATTACCCTGCCTTCTTCTCAGCCCGCATTTCTCATACTGATGCAAATCCCACCAAAATTAAATAGGAGCCGGAGCAACAATTCATAAGAAATTATTTCTGCAGATATGTACATAATAAACTAGCAATAAATATAGTTTTTGAGGGCTTTACCATACAGCCTTGCCAAGGCACGTGATGTCAAAAATTAACTTTCGAAGGAGTTCAGCTGTTGACCGTTAGATCCGAGGACGGAGCTTCTCTCCTGGATGGGGTGACACTGATGTGGGCAGGGCTCCTCTCAGGAAGCTGATGCTCTAATTGCAGACTTTTTAGTGGAGCAGATCTCTCCAGGCCTGTGGCTTATCTAGGGCTGATGAGCTTCAGCCTTCACTGCAGCCATGGCAAAATCAAAGGGATTATTCACCGATTTGGGAAGCTTCTGACTAATAGCAACTTATTAAGCAAAATAAATCTCTTTATAAGACAAACTCTAGACCTTGACTACTTAATTGTCTGTGAATAACCTTGCTTATCAGGAGATACACTGAAAGAATGAGATATGCTAATAATGTAACACCTAACACCTGTCTGAGGCAAAAAATATTAATTAAGCACTGAAATCATTATTTTTTTATCTTTACATGTAGAAAATGGAAAGGTGATAGAGTTGAGAAACGTTCTGCAGCAGTTACATTACTGCTAAAGAGGGTTCTATTTCCCTTTAAAGTCACCTACAAATAGTATTTGCATGGTTTCAGTGGCGTGAGTTTACGGTTTTATTCCTTTAAATGTACTTTCATTTCAGTAACCCATGGGGCCTGGACCACAGACAAAGAGCACTTAATACCCCACAACTCTGTACCCAGAAATATGACTGTGAAGTAAATAAGATACTTCAGGGACAATGAAAGGAGATCTTGGCATTCAAAGGACAGGGAAGGTAAGGAAGTCATAGAAGACATGATAAGGAAGAAGCTATGAGACACTTTTTGCCCAAGTCCTGATGTTAGTACTAGGGCCCATGCCCAGCATTGATAGTAAAGACAAAGCAACCATTAGAGCACATCTCCTTTCTAGATCCTCAAAGTCTTTGTGGAGAAAAGTTTTTGTTTCTGCACGTATAGAAACCATTCCTGACCAAGGCACTCTCCCTAAAATAGACCCGCAGACAAAAATCTCAGTCTCACCCCTACCCAGGTGACCACACAGCCTTCCAGTAGCTATCACATGTCATGATGCCAAAGGCAAAGAGTGGTTGAAGAGGAAGAGACCTGTAGAAACTGGGCAAAATCTGGAAAAAGACAGTAAAGTTTCAGGGCTAACGTTACCCCAAAAAACATAGAGTGATATCCAGTTCTTGAAGTTTGGCTGCAAGAGGAGTGCAACGCTGTCATGCTCCATCCCTTAGGGAAGTCTCGCCAGGAACAACCCAGCTGAAAAGGATCATCAGGAGTGGTAAATGAATGCCTGATATTGGGCAGCAGATGCTGCCCACAAATGTGCCAACTCATCTGTGCATCTCTCTTATAATTGGCTTTTTGCCCTTTATCTTGTCCTGTTCAGCCTTGGAATTACTTTCCAGAACTTGCTATGGCACTTCTGATGCCTAACAAGAGGAGTGAGGGTGGTTTGAGACAAGGTAGGAAAGCTGAGCTGATGCCTGCACATGAGTTGGGAGCTTTTGCTCATCCTAGACCAGCACAAAACCAGTTCAGCAAACAGGGGTCTCTGGTTGCTGCATCCTGCAGCAGGATCTGCTTGCGAGCTCAACTGAGACTTCATTGGGGCGAAATAACCTCTCCTCCCTCAAACTGTCAGGAGATCTTGGACAACAGTCAGTACAAGTCAAGGAGGGCAACAGCTCACCAAAAGAGGTTCTGGGCTAGGGGAAGTGCTTTAGTGAAAGGAGTCACACAGCCCCCTCGTTTGACCCAACTTAAAGACTGAAAGGGTTTCAAGAGGCAGAGCAGAGTCCCAGTGTCTCTGTGCCAGAGTCCTTTTTGTCTCCTTTGCCAATGCTTTGTGGGTACAAGTTGGGGAGAACCTGAGCACACACATCATAAAACACAGAAATTGAGGCTTACTTAAAAGATTTGCCTGGCACCAGGGTAAATGTACTGGTGCACCGGCCTCTGTAGCACAGAGAGTATTTTCCAGATGAACTTGAACTGGCGTAAATTCTTCCTCTAATATATGCATTCCTTTTCTGCGTGTGATGTGAAGATCTATCCTTTGAAGCCCCAGCAGTTCTTGTAGTTATCCAAACTGTTTCATGCCAAAGCTCCAGAAACATTTAAAAGCTTCTAGCTGCTGTAACTTCTGAAGAAGAAACCCTAATTAAATCTCACTGGGGCTCTCACTCATTCTTCTTATGTTGCCATAACTCCAGTCTTGGAGGCCAAGGCCAAGAATGGGGGGGAGTTAGTAGCACAGAAACTCAGAGATGTCTAAAATTTTAGTCCTTTCAAAAATTTCAAAAATACTAAAAAAAAATCAAAAAATATTCCAACAAAAAGCAGATTTTTTGCAGAGCTTCCACAAATTTCTCCCCTCTTTTCATAAGGTCTCTGATGTTGCTCTCTGACACTGAATTCATAAATACAAGTTGTAAACATATGTTTGCACCTTTTAGAACAAAAAAAAAGGAGTTGCTATTTAACCACAGGGAAACATCCAAGATCTTCCAGCAACAGCTTTTCCGTCAATATATAATGATTATGATAAGATTATAATGCCATTTGACAAATAATTGCAACACCTTGTTTTCATAGAGGCACATTAACCAATTTGTTGCCTTAGAGAAGTAAAGTGGCAATTTTTCATAAAATTTCAGTGGCTTTTGCAACAAGAGATTGCTGCAAGTACTAATGAAGCTATAACCATGATCAAACCAACATATATTTATGTTGGACCACACTAGATGTTGGTACCCAGCAATAGCCCTACATATACACACATAATACACACACACATGGAAAACTGGGAAGAAAACTGAAGAGAAAATCTGGATCTACTGAAATGATGGATTTATGTTCTGCTCAGAATTGTTCTTTAATAAGTCTGAATTTACTCTGCCAAAATAAATAGGACTGCTTTAGATCCCCATGAACTTAATCAAGAGATGAAATTATTTTATCTGTATTGATTTTCCAGGGGAAAAGAAACTCTAAAACTCTATTTTATTGCAGAAGATAGTGATTTTGGTTAATGAGAGCAGTATAACCAACTTCTTTTTTTGGGAGGGAATGCAGCAAGAAAACCGAAGTAGGAAACTAACTCTAAATTAAAAGCATTGAGGATTAAATTCTTGGTATGGTCTGAATAATGGATTATTTGCAGCGCTAGTAAGAAAGTACTGGCAAGAGCTCTCGTGAATGTAATTTCCCAGATCTTCGTTTGATAGTAAAATATTCTGCAAAAAATAAAAATTTTTAAAATAATTAAAAAACACATTTGTAAAAACTTTTGTATCAGTAAAATACTACTTGAAAGTCTCACAGTTTCACCAGTTAAATTATTAAGGTGCATGTAAATAATATATGTAATACAAGAGAATAACTTTATAACATGTTTGGACAGAGTAAAACCATTATTCTTGAAGCAGAATGAATGCCTGAACTCGTTCATGGTAATAGAAAGATGCCAGAAGCCTTGAAACCACCTTAGAAGCCTGGATAATTCTCCCCTAAAGTCCATTTGGATCCGGAATTAGATTGGTCTACTCTATGGTCTAATTTACCAGTAAATAACATTTTACCTCAATTTTTTTCAATTTTTTTTTCCCACAACCTTAAAAAATTATATAGCAGTCCTTACCCTCAGCTATGGTGCAATTTGCATCGCTGTTTTGTATGTGTAGGCTTGGCACATGAAACTACATTTTAAAAAAACTAATGTCTGTATATTGCTTTTGTTTTGAAGTTCTCAAGCACAACATATTTGCCCCAGGAGAAATTCTAAGATCAAGAAGTACCTTTGCATTCTTTTTACCAAGCTCAGGAAGATTCAGAATTGTAGTAATTAAAGCTTATTACAATGGACACAGAGGGATTAATTAAAAATCCATGGGCATCTTCATGCTTGCACATTGGATTTTATAACTTTTACATTCTATGCATGGGTTGTACATCCATGTGGGGCAGCTAAATGTTTTCCCAAGTTTAAGAACCAAGCTGGATTGTGGACCTAAAATCTAACTTCCAAGTGGTCATCATATGGGCAGTTTACCAGGCACAGAACTCTTTCTGCTACTTGGAATCATAGAATTGCCGAGGTTGGACGGGACCTTTCAGATCATTGAGTCCAACTATCAACCCAACACTGACAAAAACCATCACTAACCCTTGTCCTTCAGCACCACATCTGCCTGGCTTCTAAATACCTCCAGGGATGGTGACTCCACCACTGCCCTGGGCAACCTCTTCCAAGGCTTGATAACCCTTTCAGTGTAGAAATTTTTCCTAATATCCAATCTGAACCTCCCCTGGTGCAATTTGAAGCCGTTTCCTCTTGTCCTATCACTTGTTACTTGGGAGAAGAGACTGACCATCACCTCTCTATAACCTCCTACTCAAACTAATGGAGAGTCTAACGAGACTAGATGTTCAGCCTCTCAGTGGGGCACAAAGACAGGTTGTGGCTCAAATAGGTGCGGACTGGGAATCCCAGGTCTCCTTCCAGTTGTGGGAGAGGACAGCTCAGGTGGGCAGACGTTCTTCCACTTGTTCTTCTGAAGTCCAGCTCCTGCTGACTGACCCTCTCCGAACCTCCTGAAGATTTTTATTCTCTCCGTATCCTATGCCATTTGAGACAGATGTCTATGGCCCAAACCATTTCAGGTTTGCAACGTTTAATCAAGTGAAAAAAGGTTGTGTGTAGCGGGAAGTTCTCAGTGATGTTGGCACTGAATAGTAGCACCAGCCTGATATGACTTACCACAGGGACAGACTGCAGATACCTGCCCTGAACCTCTCAGCGCATCCAATGGAAAATAAACCTTCCCAGTAGCTGGAGCCAAACCAGACTGAACTAAGCCTCTGTGCTGCTAACGAAAGGGCTGTGTCTTTTCTACTGCCAAACCCAACCTCACTACTTATTATACATTACACATCATTTACTATATCTATTATCATAAACATACCATTTTAAATGTTTTTATAACACATTCACAAACAAGCACTTCAGTCGCTCCAGAGATTATGGAGACCGGAGCGCTTTGCCAGCAGTTTTTAGACACACAGTCCATGCAAAACATCTCCTTTCTGATTGTTTTAATTCTGGTACACGTGGAAATGATTGAATTTGTATTTTTCCAATGCAAGGTGAGTGAAAAAGATAAACCAGGGTGACTTTCACCAAAACCAGCCAGATCAAATCATATTGGGATTTGCAAGTTAATTTATTTGCTTCATGTTATCTTTCATTTTCATCCCTCTTAGAGTTTGCTTCCAACCGGAATTTAAAATACAGAAACATATGTTTTAAAAGTTCATGTAAGATATCCATTTTGCAGGCTCAGAGGAGTCAGAGAGTTTGAGTTAGGCTAAGATAAGCACTCAGAAGAATGAATGCTTATCTGAAGCCAACTTTCTGAGGTTTTTAATGTTATAAACCACCATCTTAATGGCTATCAGAGATGTAAGAGAGCGGGGTTGGTCTTGGGACTAAGCGCTCCAGCCTTTGCGCTTCTATTTCTGACTCTCACAAAGTCCATCCATCTGACCTTCGGCCAGTCATTTTGCCTCCCTCCACCAGTCCACTGCCTGTAAAATGGAGATAGCAATACCTCCTTTTCCTTCAAATATTGGTCTCTGCTGGCTGTTCTTAATGCAGCCAGAATGGGGAGAGCAGTTAACTGCTTAATATGGAGAATTCCCTAACTCTGTTGGACCCCAAGACATTGTTGGAACATTAAAAACGTAATTAGTTAGCAGTGCTGGGTATTGCAAACCCATTCACTTCCTTGGGAATTTCCTTCATTTCCTCCTCAAGTTTGTTTACAAAACGCTCTTAAGCGACAAAACTTACTTAATAAAGCCACTCAGTAGAGACTTCAGAGAGATGAATTTAATTAGCAAGCTTGGTGGAAAGAAATTGGTGATAATTTTAAGCACTGATGTTTTGCAAAGGAAAACATCAAATATGCTAATGAAAGTGGTGCTAGATTGCATCATATCTTTTTAATTAAATTGATCATTTCATATATACAAGCTCATGTCTCAATCGAATTGGTGGTTGCCAAAAATATAGAGAAGTCCAAAGACTGACCTGTGAGAGCATCAATTAGAAGAGAACTCTTGCTGAATTTCCTTCACTCATTGAATTCTTACCAAGCTTTACTGAAATTTTTTTCTTCTTAACAGTTGAAGTGCTTTGGAAACCAGGAAAAAGTAACAAGAAGTTTAACCTAAATGGAATTTAACAGCCAAATTTCACACTGCCCCTTGATTTGACAGACGTTACTATACTCATTAGAGGAGAGACTGACATTAAGTCCTTTAAGACTGATGTGACAATGATGGAAGTAGTTGCTGTTCCAATACATGTATTCAAGATTTTGCTGTAGGGTTACCATGAAGTAAAATCATGAATTTCAGCTCCTGACACTTGTTTTATGCTGTATCCAGGTCAATAATCTGAGACAGGATACGTATCCACTAAAAAATGCATAGCTGGAAAGATTAAGTGAATGTAGATCTTCAGAGAGATGTTTATTTTAAAGCCAAGACCTTAAAAAAAGTAAAATAATCAGGAAAAAATCCCAACCCAACCTAAAACCCACTCTTGTTACCAATTACATGCATCAAGATGAATTTGTGTATTAACTGTGGTGCATTTTCCACTTAGAGGTAGTGAAGTAGGTTGATGCCATTGGGATAAAGAAAAAAAAAAAGCATATTGTCAGAGATATGTAATTTACTGCCAGCTTCGTTGCGTGGCAATGGAAAGCTCTGCTGGTGGTGGAAAGCAATATGCATATCATGTGGGAGCTGACAAAATTACCCAAATAAAAACAAGAAAACAGGAATTTAAATAGAAGCTCTATTTAACATCAAATTTCCTCCAGTTCTTGGGTTTTCATTCCCGAAGCATTTGGAAGAGAGGTTTTGTTTTCACAGTCTGAGCAGCAGAGAGACAGTGCTCTGTTACCTCCTACCGTACAGCACGATAATTGGTGAATTCTCGTGAACAAGTGCAATGAGGAATTGACCCATCTCATTCCCAGGGTGGGACCCAAAGCTCACCTTGTCACTAGTCTTCATCCAAACTACTTTGTACCTTCTGGGCAAAACGAAGCCTGTCACACAGAAAGCTGGTGATAACTTTGCAGTTTGCTTTGCAGAACAATTAAGATATTGCATGTAATTTACGTTTTTCAAGAGATATTTTCTTTGTGAATCCCTTAGGATTAAGGGTAAGGTCTAAAATATGCTACTATAAAATCTCAACGTGTTTATGATTTAACAGAAAAGACTAAACCTAACATTGTGAGCTTATCTTGGCCTTAATGGTCTCTCCGGTGACAATGGTTTAATCCATGAAAGATTGCTGAGACAGCCGAAGACTGCCCTTTAAGGCATGAAAAAACTAATGAGGCAGCTGTGAGCACGTGTGCAGGATTGGAGTGAGAGGCTTTCATAGAATTATAGAACGATTAGAGCTGGAAGGAATCATAAAGACCATCCAGTTCCAACCCCCTGTCCTGGGCAGGGACACCTCCCACCAGACCACATTGCCCAAAGGCCCATCCAGCCTGGCCTTGAACCCCTCCAGGGATGGGGCAGCCACAGCTTCTCTGGGCAACCTGTTCCAGGGTCTCACCACCCTCACAGCAAAGAATTTCTTTCTAGTATCTAATCGACATCTCCCCTCTTTCAGTTTAAAACCATTACCGCTCATCCTATCACTACATTCCCTGATAAGGAGTCCCTCTCCATTTCTCCTGCAGGCCCCCTTCAGGTACTGGGAGGCCGTTATATCCATATATATATGTCATATATATATATCTCATATATCATATATATATACGGATATATGAAGGTTTTTCGTCTGCTTCATATATATGAAGACCGTTCGTCTTCACGTGTCTGGTTCTGCAACCTTCTCCTCCCCAGCTCACAGAGGCCCAACTGTGTCCTCTCCCCTACTTGCTCACTTCCTGCAGAGAGTGGTCATCTAGACCATCGATCTGGTATCTCATCTTGCAGACCACTCCTGCAGCTTCTTCCTACAGAGCATCCAGTCTTGGGTACTTCTTTTCTATTCCAAGGTATTCCACATTCTGTCCCACCTTGCTGACCTATTTTTCTGAATGACACCAAGAGAACTGATGGGCTCACAGTGCTGGTTTGTATCACATACCCATGGAGTTTCAAGTTCCTACACTTTTACACATGGAAGGTGACCCAGAAGGCAGCACCTTAAATTTGCCTCAGTAACTGCATTCAGATTATTCCTTAAAACTTTCTTTGCTGTGATGACCACCCAAAGTCAGGGTTACTGTCCCAAGTCTCTTGCTTATTACGTTTACTAATGTGGGCTTTTTTCTTTGTCTACACCTACCTGTTGGCTGCTTTGCTGAGTATTTGGGTTGTACATTCTCTGAGGCAGGTGTTTTTATTTAGCTCTATTTAAAGCTTCCAGAACAATGTATGTATACTCCATGATGGGCAGTAGATTAACACAACGCAGTGAAATGTTTTTGACTAACAGTGCATGCTGTGTTATAGGTGTTGATGTAAAAAAGCAGCATGACCCACCTATGAAGTTTTTTTAAAAGTAAGGCTTCGCTATTTTCTCTAATAATTCCCTTTGTAATGCTAGAGGGCAAAACTAAAGCACTTCATTTTCCACAGCAGGTAATTCAAGAAGAGATGAAAATAAGAATTGAGAAGGGAATCACTCCATGAACAGAAAACAACCCAATAAAGAAAATTAAACGATAAAAACTCACTACATTACTGCTCACAGTTTTACCAAATGTTAGATGTCATGGTCGTGATTCAGCTCACAACTGTCTCATACTTGGTTTTCAGTAGAAGGCAACCATCTGTCTATATGGCAGTACCTAATTGATTTTTTTTTGTTTAGAAGGGAAGGCAGGTTTCCACTCCAAGATTTAAATTCACTGAACTTTGCAAGCTACACCATGTAGTTCCATTATTACACTTTCAGATTCCATTTTTTATGCCTAGTGTATTAGCTAAAAAAGCCTTCTGACTTTCTGATGGCGCATTTAAATGACTAAAGGGAGCCATGGGGGATAGCTGGAGGCCTAAAAACTAGAGCACACTCTATGCTTTTATGAATACCTACATTTAATTAAGGAGCACCATATGCCATCAAAAGTATTGTTGGCTGGGTTATGTCCCTTCTAACAGATGTGATTACAGACAAAGGGTAAATATTATGCAGGAAGACATAATAGCAGCACAGCCCGTTGGGAAAGGAGAAATCTAGTAATCTGAAAGCTACTCTAAGCAGCAGTGTGCTCTTTGGCTGGGGCTGCTTAGCCTGGAGAAGAGAAAGCTCTGGGGACCTCAAAGCCCTTTCCAGTCCCTAAAGGGGCTCCAGGAGAGACGGGGAGGGACTCTTGATCAGGGAGGGGAGCCATAGCATGAGGCGGAACAGTTTTAAGTTGAAAGAGGGGAGATTTAGATTAGATACTAGAGAGAAATTATTTATCCTGAGGGTGGTGAGACCCTGGAACAGGTTGCCCAGAGAAGCTGTGACTGCCCCATCCCTGGAGGGGTTCAAGGCCAGGCTGGATGGGGCTTTGAGGAACCTGGTCTGGTGGGAGGTGTCCCTGCCCAGGGCAGGGGTTTGGAACTGGATGATCTTTAAGGTCCCTTCAACCCAAAACATTCTATGATTCCAAGAAGTTGCCCCAGGCAGCTACCAGCTCCTTTACAGCAGTTCCCACCGCAGCAGCATATAAGAGATCAACGGGGCTTTTCCATACTCCACTGGGCCTAGTATAAAACCCACTGCCTTTCCATCAGGCAAGACATTGCTCCAGTTCCCAGTAATTCCTTCCTTCCACAGTACCAGACTGGGAATGGGCTGCAGCCAAACTATTAAACTGGAAAACAGGAGGATGAGCAAATAGTATAAGCAAAGTGAAACAAAATAATAATAAAAAAAAGGTGAATGGAAAAGAAATTAGGAAGAAAGTTTACTGGGAAATTATTTAAAAGCTGCCTGAGCTTTAACATTACATCTTGCCAAGTGAACTGGACAGCGAGTACTGTTGTGTGTACGTGCTAATGAAAAACAGGACAGGCATATAAAGCTGCTTTAATTCCTTGCTTACTTGCTTTTATTGCTAGAATATAAAAAGTATATTTTCGGCTCATTTGTATTACTTATGCAGTTTAATATCAAAAACAAAATAGCTTTATAACCACCTTAGTTACTGTAAGATAAAATAACTGTTAACTGAATAAATATAGGCTAAAATAGGCTTGAGCTACAGGGTTCAGAGATTGTCAGCTGCAACTGCCAGGACGTAATATTTGCTGAGCATAATTATTCTTTCCTGCTGGCATGGAAACATGCTTTCAGCTGCTTTTGGCTGCAGTCAGTTAGGGCCCTGGCCAATTAAAGCAATAGAAAAAAAACATTAATGTCACTGGGCTAGCTAGCATATTCACAAAATGGTTGTAGTTCAGCTAGTATATATGTTTGACAAGAAATTAAACTGAAAGAGGATGTCAAAACTGCATCTGACCGAAGATAGGAGTGGAAAAAAGCTACTCACTTTCTATCAAGAAAAATGGTGCTCCACCGTTTTGACTGATGTCATTGCAGTTGCCAGCCCGAAAGCAAGTCCTTCCTCAACAACGCTGCGTTTGCCAGGAACACAGCTGTAAGAAATCTTTTGATTTCTTTCTCTGAAAAGATGACTACCGATGCAGCACATCTTGATGTTCGTAAGCCTTTGATAGGGTCCCATTTCTGCTCTCAGAAAAGGGCTTGAAAGAAAGCCTAGAAGTGGGATGCACATTAACATGTTGGCCTCTCTGCTTCAAATGAGAAGGTCACTCAAGTCAGGTCACACAGTCTGTCCCAAGACCAATCTATTTCATACCTTTATCAATGACTCAGGTGATGGGTTAGCATGAAGATGATACCAGGATGAGAAGATTAGCATTTAAAATGAATTTGAACAATTGGAAGAATCACCTGAAAATGATAAAATTCAAAGTTCAAAGGACCATGCTAGAATGCACAACTCAAATGCACATGTACAAAATGGGGAATAGTCAAGCACTGGGTGGTTTCGTGGCTCAAAAACTGAAAGGGAAGGGTAGACATACTGTTGCAAAGAAAGGATCTACTGAAAGTCACCAGCAACATCTTTCCTTCCGTCAGTTATAGGGCTACTGATGATACGCTTGGCTCTTCTTCCACCCTTTCCCACCTGTTATTTCCTCTCCAACACATTCTATAGGCTCAACGCTATGAGTTCTCCCCCAGATAACAATTCTCCAATTGTTCTTCTCCATAGGAACTCTTCTAGAGGAGCTGCTTCTTCAAGGGTTTTAGGGAAACCTATCAATTCCCTCAAGACTCCTCCCAGGAATTTATATAGGTCTGCTTTTCTGTAAGACTCCCACCACTTCTTTAGGCTGTCTCCAACTTGACTTCTTCTTGAAGATGCTGTCCTCCTTCCATTTTGCATGGAATGATCCCAGTTACCAAGATATATCCTCTTTCTGACCTTTCAAGACTTCCTTTTCTGAAGACAAAGGCACCCTCTTTTGCTGCCCCATGACTGACTTCCCAGGCAGTTTAATGCCCTCTAGAAGTTCCTTGGCCTCCAGGCCACTTCCCTCTTGTAGTGTCCCAATAGTAAGCTGAGCATTTAAGATTTGCTTTCGCAGTTAACTCCTTGTAATTTTGGCTCCTAGTGTTTAAACTTTGCTTTCTTCTTTCCAGATAGCTAAATGGAAGCAGCATACATTGCGGTCCTCACTCTCTTTTACCACAGGAGGCTTTAGGAGCTGTTCATTTGCCCCCTTTCCATTTCATCTGGCAGTGGACACATCCAACCTACGCTATTATTTAGAGAAGCGGATTTGGGAGAGGAGTATCTATTTATTGCTGAGAAACATGACTCTGTTTAGTTATCAAAAAATAGGAGAACCTTTCATTGCTTTTCCAACTTTTCAACAGCCAACACTGCCATTAACAGAATTTCTCTCAGGCCTGAGACTCCGAGACTTCTCCTACTCCATCTCCCTGGACTGTCTTCTGCTTTTGTTTCTTCCTCAGAGGGACAGGCCCATTAAACTACAGCCACTGCCTTCACTTGTGTTCAGAGCCCAGAAGAAGACCCTATTTATCTTCTGTCAATGTGTTACCCCACCTTTTCCACACCGATTATGTGACGTGGGAGACATTTCTTAGTCCTTTGGGTATGACCACATAAAGATACACAAAGATACTCTGATTAGATGAGATTCATCTCTGCCTCTAACCAGCTCCGGGGAAATCTGCCAGCTACAGGTGTCCTGTGAGTCCTTCCTTCCTAAATGCTTAGAAGATAAAGAAGCTGTTTTCTTCCTGTGAATTTGTTAAGACAAGGTAAAACCCTAGTTTTGTGGCTGTAAAATAGGAATTGCTAATCCCCCCCCATTCTCAGGAGGCCCTGAAGTCCCCAGCACATCTAAGAGAGCAAATCTATCAGTGCTTTGCACGGCGCTTGGAGACACTTAGATAGAGAGGGTTATTACAACTTCAAACGCTGGTGTTATGACTCTCTGCCAAATGCACAAATAAGCACTGCAGAAAGATAGGAGAGCACATCTCTCTAATGCTGTTGATTGTAACCCATTATCTGAGTATCCCTGAGCGCACTGTGCCTCTGCCATCCACTGATTGAAGAAGAGTGCTGGATAATAAATGCTGCTGGAAGCCATTGAAAAATCAGCAGGTTGCTGTCACAAAACTCACTTTAAGTGAAAACAGATAATGCTACCAAGATAAAAACAGCACAAATGGAAGAAACAGTGTGTGGAAGAGACATCTGTATAGGTGATGGGGGAAGAAAATTAATCAGAAACCTTAAAAATGTGTATTTTTGCTAATTTCTCCCTCGCTTTTCAATCTACCAGAGAAGAAACATGCTGCAACAATAATTAGAGATGATTGTAACTCTGCAGATGCCATGTTGTTTCTGTTTTTGTCAACAATAATACTGCCCAGACGTGGAAGATTGATAAATCATAGTCTTTGGATTTGTGAATGCATACACATATACACAAAAACATGTCACCAGGCAGAGCAGGCTGTGAATTCTGATTACTGCCCTGGTGTATGCTCACCAGGAGAGCGATTGACCACCATGTGTGGACAGGGCAGGTAAAAACCTGCCTGGGGGAACATACCCACCGAGTAGCCAGAGTGCTGTTCTGCCTTCATACCCTTTTGCAGTCCATATGAACTGAGGTTTGCTTGATAGCACACTGAGAGTTAAGAGCCCTTGGTGCGTTTAGTACATTAAACATACCTGCAGCTCTTCCTGGCCAATCCTTTTTTGTTTGATCTTCTTGACATCTGTGACTTCTATTCCTCCGAGGAGATGAAGTACTTAAGGTTCTTTTTCAATAAAGATGAGACATCTCCACAAGGGCAGCCACTGGCCAAACCGCTGCGGGGAAGTTAAATTAATTCCTTTTGTAAATACCCACTCTGGAAAAACCTGGGGAGTCCCCCGTGTTGGCATTCCTTGGAAGAGGATGAGGGGGCAGCAAATATCTGAATTTTTAAGTGGCTGTAGAAGAAGTTACTGAACAAATTGTGAAAATGAACACTAATACATCCCCATTATTCCCTGAGAAGTTCTAAGAGAAATCAAGGATGAGACAGGTGAGGTACCAACAGCGGTGGGTAACTGGTTAAAGCTGCCTTAGTATCTCAGGGCTTGATGGTACAAAAAAGACACTGAGTTTTAAGTGAGACCTTGGGAACTCCGGGAGAAAAAACTGGTAAAGCTGGTGTCTGCAGGATTACTCAATTCCTGGATAATTACAGTCTGATTTGGAAGAGCCAGCACGGCTTCTGCAGAGGGACATGTTCTCCTACAAACTTCTGAAGTGGCCAAAGAAACATTTTAAGATCAGTTTTTGTGGTTTCTGCTCAACCTGCAAGTCAGTGTCTCCGAGCATCTGGCTTGGCAACGGTAAGAGGTCATGAAGGGAATGAAGTACCAAAACAGAAGTGGACTGCAATTTTTCACTTCAAACATTATTTTATGGAAAATAGTCATTTGCCAAAGCCAATTGCAATTCAACAGAAGGTTTTTACAACAGGTTCTGAAGCTCCATAGTTTTCTGTTTAACCCAAAATGCCACACCATTTTATCACAAATGAATATTCATATTGCCATTAGCTTAATTCTAGCCTAAAATTAACATTTAAAACAAAGGGGAAAAAGAGCATTTATGAACTTTAGATTTTACAAAATAAGAAAACTATGTCCTCACCACCCCCTAGTTCTGAGTCATTAAACGTTTTATTGCAATTTAAAGCAAAAGAGATCTTGTTTTCCTTCACTCTCATCCTTCCTTCAGGATCAGCTATTCAATCAACGCCTTGAAGTACCTGTACAAATCAGCTAAATAGCCTTGCCCCCCATTACAGATATATTTGTTATTCTATCCATCAGGTCTTACAGTACCTACCAGCATTTTCCACTTAAATTGGGCCCACAGTGTGAAAAAGGCAGTGAATTGGGGCAGTAGATCCTCAAAGCAGCTGTAACTTTTTCAAATAGGAAATATTTGTCTCAGTTATTTTCCCTTTCTATTTTCCAGTTTGCAGCTCTTTTATCATAGAGTCATAGAATGGTTAGAGTTGAACGGGGCCTTAAAGATCATTGAGTTCCAACCCCCTGCCCTGGGCAGGGACACCTCCCACCAGACCAGGTTGCTCAAAACCCCATCCAGCCTGGCCTTGAGGACAATCAGAGGACAATCTCACCAGTCGTGGATATCAAAGTCACAAGTGTGGTTTTTTGATAGATCACAATCTTCTCATGCACGAAACCATAGAATCATACAAACATAGAACCACGGCACTAAATTACACGCTGAGATATAACTAATTTTTAAACCTACTAGGAGTGATATGTTGCAGTTAAAAATTACACCACTTGACATTTCGGGACACTATTCCACATGATCAAGAGGTCTTCTAGAATTATCTCTAAAACCTTAACCTATTTAGCTTTCTCTTGGTAAAAATTCAACCTCATAATTCTTTGAAACGAGTTCACCATCTTATTTTTTTCAGCCACATACCAAACTCATACCCTCCATTTAGCTGTACTCCAGTACAGTACTTCAATCCCATTGTAAAAACACAGATCTTACAGCATTACTTGCTCTGTATGCATGATGGGACCTAAAGATGAAACAAATCCCCTCAAAAGAGCAAAAACAGAGAGAGAAGCACTCTGCTACTGCTACTTATGCTACTGCCACAGCTCTCCGTGGTTTAACATTCCTGGTAGAGAAGCTGCTGCCTATAGGGCAGTTTTCTGATGAGGATGGGGTGTATTTACCTCATCACTCTAATGAGTAAAAGACCTTAGAGAGCATTCCTCATTCAGGGAAAAAATCCAGATGTTGCTCTTTTGAAACACTATGTGAGCCTCCCCACGGCAAAACACTCACAGCAACTATTTTAAAGCATCAAACAACGCAGGGTTAAAAACTCTTTCCTTGGTCTTATGTAGCCGCGTGTGTCAAACAGCATTTGTTGATGCCAGTGTCAGGGTTAAGCATAAGGTTTTCTGGATATGTTACAGTATAAGGAAAAACACGAAGGGCTGTCTGCCTTCCTCCTTTCTGGGGAGAGGAAAAAAGAAAACAAAACAACCCAACAACAACGAAAAGAAAGATCATTTCATGCCAGCAGATGGCTACAACTCATTACTGTGCCAATGTACAGCATGGAAAGTGGAATGACAAATTAATTAGCATTCGCCGGGAATCCATAGCAGGGAATGATGTGTGCTCATGCCATTTTGTTTCATGTCACGTTACTCGAGCACTCGCTAACTGACAAAAAGCGTCCAACTAACCCCAGCCTTGGCTGGCGGTAGCAGACGAGCCGAGGATTTCTCTCACGCAGAGATTTTATGTCCTCGCAGGGAGTGTGGCAGAGGAGGTGCACACACACACGCACCCTCCAGCATCGCTCACTGACTCACCGTCCCCTTCCTTTCACCCTAAATTATTTCCCCCCAGGGTTACGTTAAGCTTCAGCCCAATAATTTTCTGATGACACCGTAGCTCATCCCTATTTAACCAGCAGCTTTTCCCCCTGCCCTTCACACCAAGGAGCCCCCTTTCTCCCGGGAGGCAGGTTGTGCAACAGGAGGGGGTCATGGTTCGGCTTGATATGAGGGAATCTCCCAGGGAAAACCTACATAAAACATCGGCCAGACCTTTAATGAGCAACTTTAACAGGCTTGGGTTACTGGCAAACAGTGAAACAGACACTTTTAAGGTGGATCTTGAGTTTTCTGCAACTCTGTCAACGCTGAAAATCTGGGCTTTTATTTCAAACATGTCTGATAAGAACCTTGAAACTGAGATACTGCAAAATCCACAGCTGTCCTGAAAAGCAGCTGAGGCATCACGGCTGAAGTCACTTTTATGGCACACAAGTGAGCACAAAAAAGCTAATCTGTCTTAAGGAGCACTCCGATTTGGAAGATAGCACTCTTTTTAACATTGCAGAGCTGTACCTAAAATCTAATATAGATACAGGGATGTAGGGGTTGGAAGGGACCTCTGGAGATCATCCAGTCCAACCCCCTGCCAGAGCAGGTCCACCCAGAGCAGGTCCCACAGGAACGTGTCCAGCTGGGTTTGAATGTCTCCAGAGAAGGAGACTCCACCACCTCTCTAGGCAGCCTCTTCCAGGGCTCTGCCACCCTCACAGCAAAGAAGTTCCTCCTCATGTTGAGATGGAACTTCCCATGTTCCAGTTTGTGCTCGTTCCCTCTTTTCCTGTCCCTGGGCACCACTGAGAAGAGCCTGAGCCCATCCTCTTGACACCCGCCCTTTAGATATATTTATAAGCATTGACAAGATCCCCTCTCAGCCTTCTCTTCTCCAGACTGAACAGCCCCAGGTCTCTCAGCCTTTCCTCGTAAGAGAGGTGCTCCAGTCCCTGATCATCTTTGTAGCCTCCACTGAACTCTTTCCAGCAGTTCCCTGTCCTTCTTGAACTGGGGAGCCCAGAACTAGCAGTGATGTTGCAAAGTAATACCAAGAAGTATTAGCTAGCCAGGAGGCAATAAATGGCGCAACGCATTTCAATCAGGCCAGCTAAAAAACAACCAACCAACCAACCAAACAACACAGAACCAAAACAGCTTAGTTTTTACAATTGCGGTGATCATTTCTACGGACTTTTACAAGGTGGTTTCAGCATCAGTTATACACTGGGGCACCGGACGAGCGTTGAATCTGTCCCCGTTTCTAGAAGCACATCTCGTTGCCTTGCTTGTTGCTGGGTGAAAAATGACCTGTCAGCGAGCAAATACTCACACAGCAAACTCCCATCACAGCCGGGGCTGGTGTTTGTTTGAAAAGATAAAGGTCCCTTTCCATTTAATACACTGCTGCTCGATGTCTCCCGAAGAGAGCATTCATCATCTGGCTTTTAAAGATCTACGATCTTCTGGCAGGAATGGGATCCAGTGGTGGGGAGGGACCCTGCGGGACTGGGTTATGCCAGGTCCAGGTGAAATCATTCCTGTGCTGGCACCGCGGCTGTTCATAGAGCAACCATGGGGAACTGGTCTTACTGGATGAACAGTGGGCAACTCTAATGAGAAACTACAAATACACACCAAAACGGGTATTAGAAATTAACCTGTGTCCAAAATTCTTAGTAGAATAGTTTGATGGAAAAGAATAAATATTTACAAACTTAACAAAACATCCAACATACTTAATAAATTTATAGTTGACAGAAATACAAATAAGAACTCTTAAAGAAAGATCTAGTGGCTCTCTGTAGGGTCACATTTCCAGTCAAGGGCAGCCACGGCTTTGAACACAATTCCCTGTTGGCTAAATGGGAAAGGCAGCAGCTAGAAATTATCTTCCCCCACAAGCAGCAAAGCCTGGTTTTCCCTGACCTTGTACCCGTTGCTACTGGACCCCTTGTCGTTGTGAGAACTCCGCCGTTGGCCCCATGGCCTTGTGATACCATTATGGAGTGAGTGGCTACACCTCATTTTCTTGGGAAAAATGCAGGAAAGATAAAAGGATAGAATTGCAATCAACACATCTGAAGCCATGAACACACAAAATGGACACTATCAGCTCCTTTCACCATAGAAAAAGCTGCAGTCAAAGGCCTAGAACAATCAGGTAATTTTTTTCCCCATTCTTTTTAAACTCTACTGGAAGCAAGAGATCTCCGCAGCAGCCCACACCTAAGCGGATTAAATAATGATGTATAGGAAGTATTACTGCTCAATAACTATTTTTGTCTGTACTCAGAAAGAAGGCTCACTGACTGCTACCACTGCCAGATGCTTCCACACAGGTAGATAAATATTCACCTGTCTCCAGGTGATCAATAGCAAAGCAGAAATTTAAATAAACAGTGCTGAACAGAAACACTTTGAAAATCAAGAAGCTTGGAAGAGGGCTAGAAGTTGGCCAAGCAGGTTTTTAATTTCACTGATGTCAATTTTTTTTATAAACCTTAAGCATAATGTCCACGGGACTAGAAACTCATTATATTCATGCCAACGCTCAAATGATCTGACCTAGTTATAGCTACGAAAAATAAATGCAAGGCAGGAAGAATGCAAAGATTGTTCAGACAGATAGAGAATTGGAATATCAATAAGCTACTTAGCACGGTTTATGCAAAATAGCTGTTACCCTGTTAATGAGATTACAAGTTTGTTTGATAAAGGCCACCACAGCTTCAATAAACTCAGATGTCCTCAGGCGCTGGAATGAGTAACAGCCTTGTCCATCTGCTGCCTCACCTGGGGAAGGGGCTCCTTCCTAAAGGGCTGCTTGTCCCCACCTCTGTACAACTTACGGCCTCTGCCACATCCCCCTGAGGATGCCCACACAATCAACTCAGTCAGAAAACACATCTGGTTCAAAAATAATCAAGTTAATACCTTTCCCTCAAAGCCCGGAAAGAGCTTAGGTGGTTTTCAGCTGGATCAATAAGTTGAACCAATTTACCATGTGAAGACACAAATTCTTGTACTAAGAAAAGCAACAACGAAGAAAACAAGCAAAGTAGGAGAGAAAAAAAACCAACCCAAAGTAGAAAATGATATAAAATCAGCACTGCAAAATAGTGCAGATGATCAAAGGCTTGATGGTAAGTAATAAGGAAAACTCAGCAGCTAGGCTGTGTGATCAGAGAAAAGGTGGCTGAGGGGAGACCTTCTCGCTCTCTCCAACTCCCTGAAAGGAGGGTGTAGCCAGGGGGGGTTGGTCTCTTCTCCCAAGGAACAGGCCATGGGACAAGAGGAAATGGCCTCAAGTTGTGCCAGGGGAGGCTCAGATTGGATATTAGGAACAATTTTGACACTGAAAGGGCTATAAAGCCTTGGAATGGGCTGCCCAGGGCAGTGGTTGAGGCACCATCCCTGGAGGTATTTAAAAGCCGGGATGACATAGTGCTTAGAGACATGGGTTAGTGATGGTTATCATCAGAGTTAGGTTGATGGTTGGACTAGATGATCTGAAAAGTCCCTTCCAACGTAGACAATTCTATGATTTGAGAGGCTGGGTTTATCACAAGAAAAAGCATTGCTACCTTTCCAAATCAAAGTTTTACAACTAGAAGTGAGATTAACAGGTTGTTCTTCTTGTTAAATACTGTTCTGGGAAACCTCAATCCCACAGAAGACTGAGGCCCAGAGCAGCAGTGCAAGGCAGTGAGTGCCTCCCAAAGCTCCAGCAATCACAGCTGATCAGCCCTTCTGATGACTGAATGGCAGAGAATCATAGAACGGTTTGGGTTGGAAGGAACCTTTAAGATCACCCAGTCCCAAACCCCTGCCATGGGCAGGGACACCTCCCACCAGACCAGGTTGCTCCAAGCCCCATCCAGCCTGGCCTTGAACCCCTCCGGGGATGGGGCAGCCACAGTTCCTCAGGGAAACCAGAGAATAACAGGAATAAAGACACAATTTTACCTTTAGGGGGGTCACAGGTGACACTATTATGAGATCGTAGCCTTGGGTATTGCCACACTTCAATAGGTATCTTTAAAAATTAGAGAACGCACAGAAAACCCGCATCTTCTTTCAAGGATGGGCAAAAAAGAAAAATAGTATAAGGAATTAAAAGACCAGTGTGTGTAGTTTAACAGGAAAGAGATCAAGAAGTGACATTGCAAGGCATAAGTACTTTCACAGGGAAAAAATACTGGGTCCCCGAAGTCCCCCTAAACCCTTGAGGAAGGGGCGAGCAGAACCAGGGGCTGGGACCAAAATCTTGGCAAGCTCCAAACCAGGCACCAGACGAGGGTTTTACACCATGGAGGAGCCACAGAGAGGAAGGGACAGATGATTCTCCATCTCCTCATGTTTTCAAACCAAGGCTAAATGCTTTCTGGGAAAACAGGCCTTAAGTAATCAATTTATTGGATGTTACAAAGGACATGGAAGGAAATGAAATTGCCTTTAGTAATGGAGATATCAAACTGCCTGATCTAAGAGCCTTTATCAAATTTAAGTTGAACAGGAAAATAACAGACTTCTGTGTTCTAGCAGAACATCCAGGAGAAAGATGAGATCTAAATGCACATTTAGCATTCAAATGTAATAAAATTAATACACTTTTCATGAAGCCTTTTAGCTTGATAGCCCAGGAAACTAAAGCCCTTTTTTTCCATTCAAAATGTATCTCCTGAGCAGTGGACACAGGTTACCAACATCCACCCCAGGCCAGGGGACATCCGTGGGAACATCCAGCCCCACGGGGCCAGTTCCCACCCTGGCTCAGGAAAAGCAGGAGTCTGTGCCCACCCCACTGGTCTGGGCTGGAAGGCTCTGTCCTTACTGAGCCTGGACCAAACCCCTTCTTTCCACCATAATTATAGAAATACTGAGTTTTTTAAAAAGTTTCAGTTCTCGCAGCAACCTTTTCAATAGTTTCCCTGAGAAAGAGCAACCTCAGATCGCCAGTTCCTCTGCCTTGCTTACTGCCCAAAAGGATCTCAAACTCCTGCAATAACTAGGGATTTTTTCATTTATTGTGGTTGAGCCTTCACAGGCAGATCTTACTTCTTCCCCTCAGCTCTGACAGATATTCATCCTGGCCTGTATCAGGAATGGTGTGGCCAGCAGGAGTAGGGAAGTCATCGTGCCTCCGTACTGGGCACTGGTGAGGCCTCACCTTGAGTACTGGGTTCAGTTCTGGGTCCCTCACTACAGGAAGGACATTGAGCTACTGGAGCGCGTCCAGAGGAGAGCCACCAAGCTGGTGAGGGGTCTGGAGAACAAGTCCTATGAGGAGAGGCTGAGGGAACTGGGCATGTTTAGTTTGGAGAAGAGGAGGCTGAGGGGAGACCTCATTGCCCTCTACAACTCCCTGAAAGGAAGGTGTAGAGAGGTGGGTGTTGGCCTCTTCTCCCAAGGGAATAATGACAGGACCAGAGGAAATGGTCTGAAGTTGGGGCAGGGGAGGTTTAGATTAGATATTGGGAAGAATGACTTTCCTGAGAGGGTGGTCAGGCACTGGAACAGCCTGCCCAGGGAGGTGGTGGAGTCACCATCCCTGGAGGTATTTAAGAAACATGTAGACATGGCACTTCAGGGCATGCTCTAGTGCCCAAGATTGTTGGTTTGTGGGTGGGTGTGATGTGGTGGGGTGTTGTGTTTTGTGGTGGGGTTTTTTTGGTGGTTTTTTTTTTTTTTTTTTTAAGGTTGGACTCGATGATCTCAAAGGTCCTTCCAACCACGGTGATTCAGTGATTCTGTGATATTTCTTTGCCTTTTTGTACTCCTGAGTAAAGCCATCTAGAAATTTTAAGAGAAAATTTTCCTTCGGAAGCTGTGATTGAATCAAAATATTCAATAAGAATGTGTTGTTTAACGCGCGCACACACAAAGATGAGAAGTTAAAGTAATTCCTTCCAACAAGGTAGGCGTGATGTTCTCCATTTCTAATGTTAGTTGGCAGGTTCTGGAAAGAAAAATCATTTAAAGCTTGAATGAATTTATTTGCATTCATATTTTATGTAAATATTCAAAATGATACAGCTGAAATAAGAGTTTTAGTGGCTCTAAAATTAATGTTCCTTAAATTCCATTTCACAGGAAATTAAGTTTCTGATTCAAGCCAAAAGGGAAGTTTTGAAATGGCCAAATTTCCTGTGAGCCAGAAAGGGAGATTTCAGCAGGGCCATCCTGTATTGGCAGTGCCAGGGGGTGCTGGGCACCCAGTTGCTTCTTCTCAACTAGAGAGAAGTCAGTGGCATTTTCACAAATCTTGTGAATCCATCTGTTTTCCCCAAACACATTCAAGCTTCGTGGATCATCCAGGAAACCATATGTTCCTGTGCTACTAACCCGCGCCTGGCCCACATTTCCCAGTTTCCTTTTGGCTGTGGTGGAGGTGATGGTGCAACGGAGACAGGCGAAGGAAGGCGGCCACATACTCCTCACCTCCTCTGGTGCCCATTTGGCAGAAAGAACCAGTATCTTCGGCACACAAGGAAAACCAATTAAAAAAACTGAGTGACTGTTTTCGTCCTTGTACAGAATCATAGAATTGTCTGGGTTGGAAGGGACCTTTGAGTTCAACCATCAACCTAACTCTGATATGAACCATCACTAACCCATGTCTCTAAGCACTATGTCAACCCGGCTTTCAAATACCTCCAGGGAGGGTGCCTCAACCATTGCCCTGGGCAGCCCATTCCAAGGCTTCATAACCCTTTCAGTGAAGGAATTTTTCCTAAAATCCAATCTGAACCTCCCCTGGCACAACTTGAGGCCATTTCCTCTTGTCCCATCACCTGTTCCTTGGGAGAAGAGACCGACCCCCGCTCCGGCTACACCCTCCTTTCGGGGAGTTGTAGAGAGCGAGAAGGTCTCCCCTCAGCCTCCTTTTCAAGGTATGAAGGTATTTAGTTCCCATTAACATCACTGTGAGCCGGGTACCCGTATCGAAGAGAAATAACACACCCCACCTTCCCCAGCTCGCTTCATAATGTCGCAGCACTTGGAATTCAGTCACAGACTTCACTCTCGCAGACTGAGCTCTCTGACTGCTCAAGATACTATTATTTTTAAGAACACCAGTTAGGAGGGAATTTTTAAAGAATCCAGAGCACGGTTCATCAAAATATCGCTACTTTTTTGCAGACCAGAACACCAACATTCAGGATGGCCTAAAAAAAACATCCGAATTAATTAACTTTTTATGTGAAGAAAAGAAAAAAGTTTAAAGAATTTATTGATCACAGCTGTCAAGTATCCATGCAAGGAAGGAATTCTCTGGCAGCAGATGGGCCTATAATAATATTAATATCCTCACCACCTGGCTCTTAATCCATGCTTTTCATCATTAGATCATAAAGCACTCTACGAATGAGGTCAAGCATCTAGTGGGAAAAGGCAGAGTAAGATGCAATGGTAAGGCATGCTCCATTTGTTCTGTTATCAATCAATCACAGCAGCAGGTGATTTAAGAAAGCCAGGAGTTTGCCTGGTGTTCTCCATCACTTCTTGTTGCAAAGGGAGGATCTCAAATGTGTTACAGTTTAAAAAAAAAAACCCAAAACACAACAAACTTACAATAATTATAAGGTGAGGTTGTTTGCCCTTTGGATACAGTAGGTGCGGAAAAAAAGGTGAACACACAAATGCCTCTTTCCCCTGAAAATCTACAAAGGCACTGCGTTTCCCATTGGTTCCAGCCTACCCACCTACCCAATTAGTCAAGCAAATCTTTTACATCCTTTCTGGATGCCCGGAGAGAACCGCTCTCCAAATGACTTTTTTCATCTTGAGCTCATGGTTCAATTTCATATTTGGTAGGTATTAAACAAGTAAAATCCTTTCCACCTCTCCAATGCATGTGAAAGGAGCCAGATCTTTTGTCCGTGTCATAACAAGCAGTTGAAGCTGCAAACCCATGGTGCTTAATGTTTCCTGATGCCTTCAGTAGGCATCAGATTTGATGAGCCATAGATTCAATGTTCAGGGAGACCAACCTGATCTCCAACAGCCTGAAGGACATCTTGGCTGGAATTCAAGCACAGGGGCAGGTCAAGCAGGTGAAGTCAACACAGCCTGTGGGCAACAGCACTTCCAGATGCCAGGTCTACCAACTAGATGTTTTTAGAAACCTGAAGGTGTAGGGAAGGGCCATCAAACGAGTGATCATCTTTTTAAACCGATCAATGTACCCTAGTCATAGTTCCACCACAGGCCGGTGACCAGATGGGAAAAACTCAACACACCAAACACCTCAAACCCAGTTACTTGAAGGTTTAATAGGTTCCTGAATTCTTCAGCATGTCTGCCTCCCCCCGCGCCTCAAAAAAAAAAAAAAAAATCACATATTTTCAATTTTGCTAAAAAAGAAACCATCCTGAGTGTCACTGTCCTGCAGCTGCTCCTTGGACAAAAAGCTGTTGGTACAGCACCCACTCGGGCACTTGCTGGTTGCATCAATGGTCTGGTCTAAAAACTCTCCAGAGGAGAGATCACATCTGTCCCTCTCTGATGTGCATAACAGGGTCTTCACCCTAAGCGAGCACTTGAAATCTATTGTAAAATTAATAATATATGTAGATAGAGGGTGTGTGTTATTCAGAACACCCTGTGGCTACATCATTAGCAGGTGACAGAACCCATATTGCTCAAAAAGCAGCAGCCTGAGAGACCGAGCCCTGCCCAGCCCGACACATCCAAAGGTTTCAAGGCCCTACGTTGCTTCAACACACACTTTTAAAGTTAGTGGTTGAGTAACTTTGCAAGTGAACTCCAGTCTCATTGGGAATCACGGGTCTACACAAACAAACCAAAGTCCAAGAAGAGATAATGGCCTGGGCAAAGGGCAGAACGGGGAGGCAGGAAACTAAAAAAGGAAGAAAGCAGGATAAATAAGGTCCACACTTGGAGATCTGAAGGATCTTACACGGTCGCCACAGAGGAAAATGAGTGCGAGTTACATATTCTCGGAGTTTATGAGGGAGCTGCCTGGCTACGTTCTCTTTGGTGGCATCTTTATGCCGGTGACTTTACTCCTGCTGCTGCTCATTGCCTATTTCAGGATCCAGCTGTTAGAAGGTGAGTCAGGCTTGGGGGTCGGCAGACAAAGCTTCTCCTTCAATAGGCTACAGTTAGGCGTGTTCCCTTAACTGAACTGAAGAGAACCATGATCATCAAGAATTTTATGAAGCTGTACTGCATTTTAGACAATTTTCCATTTGAAAAACATGACAGGAATTTGTTTAGAACTTGGATGGACCCTCACTTAAACCTCCATAGTTTCACATACTATACGGTAGAAGATTTTACTATACCACGCTATAGAATGGAGAAAATGGAGAAAAATGGAGGTGCTCCAAAATGGAGAAAAATAACAGGGTAATTAAAGTACAGACCGTTTTCCTCTGTGCTTTCACCGTGAAAGTCTTCAGAGAGACAGGTAACAGCAGCTACACCCTGTAAGTAGTTGGTCATTGAGTGTTCTGTGTGTCTGTGCTCTTTCACAAGTACGTATTTACTTTTACTTTGTACCTGAAGGCAGGGAGTTTCTTTTAGAGGGGAAACCCCCCGTAGGTCAGGTTGTCCAGTTTTAATGAGGGGATCATCACGCCCTCCAGGTCTGGGTCCCAGATGCAGATTCACAAATTCTGCTCTTGTTCTAGGCTTCCAGCTGCCAAGTTCAGCCCTGGCTCATGTTCAGATCAGAGTCCTCGTCCTCTCTCTCCTTCAGCCCTTCCAAAATATGTTCCTCATGTTCCTAAGCTTGTTCCTCGGATTAGGAGGAGCCTTTGAAACCTTTTCTCCACAGGGGGATGTCGGAGGAGCTGTGATGACATCCTAGATTTCCTCTGTAAACTTCAGATGCTTCTTGGGACAGCTTGTCCCTGGCCTTGGACAAGGGTCCATGATGCAGGTGCTTCAGGTTTCGGCCCTAGCAGCTCATCCATGATCTTAAAAGAGACACTTGGACAATCCTCACCGCAGGGGTCTGCAGATAAGCAGAGACATTCACCCTGAGGTGCATCGGCCCCACAGGAGAAGGCCAGATTTACCCACCACTGCAAGGCTAGGGAAGAACCCATACCTAGATGCCACACCAAGAACTGTAATTTGTACGTTAATTAAGCTTGCCCTACCCTGCAGCTTTCTGAAATCCTGAAAATGAGGCAATTTAACACAATTCTATAAAGTAAGAAAGATCACACTTACCCAGAAATGTGGAATGAATTCTCTTCCTACTTGGTATAACATCTCCGGGCGTTTAGACCCAAGGCTTTAACGCAGAGGAAAGGGGTCTGTTAGCAGACAAGGGTACACCACAAGTGGCCTTCAGGCTGCTAAAAATCAAATATATCCTGTTCAAGATGTGCTTTCTGATGCTGAATTAATCCACTAGGGAGGGGCATTCTGCACGCCTGAGCCAGCTCTGCCGCGGGTTATAAATTACCCTTCGAGCAAGGTGCTGACAGCTTTCCACACGCTAGCAAACAGCCCCCCCAAAAAATGGTGTGGGGACAAAACATGGTACAGTTCAAAATCTATGAGGGAATAGGAAGGTTAAGTATTGAGGGATCTTTCTTGGAAAAGTCTGAAATGGAAGCTAAGGAAATTATTGCACTGGAGTTTGGATAAAAGCAGGGATTCTCCCTTTCTCTTTCCATCTGTGATAGTTATTAGTTACTACGAGATAACACTGAGATACTACTGACTCATGGCTACCTGGTGATGCTCTTGTTTTTCTATTCATGCCAGGCATCGAGCAAAACAGGCGTGTTACAGATTCTATCAGTTCAGGCATTTTGTTGAGGTTCAGCCAATACTTCCCTCAAGCCAAAAGAGTCCTCTGAAACCCCCCCCAGATGTTGGCATTCATGCTGCTCCAGCAACTGCTGAACCAGACCGGCCTGCCCTATTTCACAGTCCCCAAATCCTCCTCAGCTGCACTGTCTGCAGGTCTGCAAAGAACCTGCAGAACCAAATGTTGACAGGCTGAGAGAGCTGGGGTTGTTCAGCCTGGAGAAGAGAAGGCTCCAGGGAGACCTTAGAGCAGCCTTCCAATATCTGAAGGGAGCTACAGGAGAGATGGGGAGGGACTCCTTGTCAGGAAGTGGAGTGATAGGATGAGGGGGAATGGTTTTAAACTGAAAAAGGGGAGATTTAGATTAGATACCAGAAAGAAGTTCTTCCCTGTGAGGGTGGTGAGACCCTGGAACAGGTTGCCCAGAGAAGCTGTGGCTGCCCCATCCCTGGAGGGGTTCAAGGCCAGGTTGGAGGGGGCTTGGAGCAACCTGGTCTGGTGGGAGGTGTCCCTGCCCAGGGCAGGGGGCTGGAACTGGATGATCTTTAAGGTCCCTTCCAACCCGAATCATTCTATGATTTTTTGTTAAGTCTTCCCTTAAAGCACAGAATTTTTAGCTTTGGATTTGTAGTGAGTTTAAATAAGCAACGATTGCCTAAGATTAGCAATCAAGGCTTTAAGAGAGAGAGGTGAATGGAGTAGCTGACGGACTGATTTGCCAAAGGAACCTTGCTCTCCCTTTCTGTAACGGAGAAGGATGCTGGAAAGGCCTCACCTGGCTGTTCAGTGCCTGAGGGAAGGAGATTCTCACAGGTGCTCCGGCTGGGATTCTCCAGAGGATGTGAGATGAATTCCCGTCTGCTTGAAACTTTGGGCGTCGCAGTCCCAGCTCTACCTCCAAGCCCTTCTTTGGCTTGTTCTGAGCTGGCCAGAGTCCAACCTCCCCCTTCGGGCTCCAGCCAACACACACAGATCATCCCCAGCAGCTCTCCCTGAACCGGCTTCAGGTGAAGACCATCATGTGAAGCAAAACAACTCACCGCGGATAAACACGACAACAGACTCCTTTAAATGCCAGCCTTCCCTCTACTGACAAAACTTCAGGAATTCTGCAGGCCACAGGTGCCTAGTTCCTCAGACCTCTTTTTAAAAAATAAATAAATAAATAAATAAGAAAACCACATTCACATTACTAAAAGCAGGGCTGTCTTGTTTCATTGTCAAATAAGCATTTCATTTCCCTCTGTGCAGCAAGAGAGAGGCTCCATGTAAACATATTAAACCCCATCTTAATGTCATCCCTTCAAGATTCATTAAAAATAAACCTAAAACTAACAAACAAGCCAGCATTCCTGTCCCCTGAGCAGGGAGCCATGACAAGGGATTCCATCATGCTCTGATACCAACGTCCTACTTAGGCACCTTCAGTTTCATAAGATTAGTTCTTACCAATCTGTGCCAGCTCCTTTTTCTTTATAAAAACTCACCGCGGCAAATTAGCACATTCTCATGGAATTTTATGTTGTTTGGTGTATTTTTCAGTCGATGAGGAACTGGCCGCGGCACGGGACCCCGCAAAGGCCTTCCCGAATTACTACAGACCAAGGAGACTTGGAGCAAAAGAGAAGAAATGCAAGAACTGAAGGACGTTCAAGGGAGTCTCACGTCTCGGGAAGCAAACTTAAACCCAGGACTCAGCTCTGGAGGTTTAAAAATAACCGGCTGCAGGTAAATACCATGGAGGAAAACAAAAGGGAGCAGAGAGATTAGGGCTGTGCCCTACAAATGAAATGGCTGCTGCCGTCCAAAAAGGTCTTATAACAATTTGCTTTCTCGCACGGGGCCAAGCAAGCAGTGATTTATGCCACTCCTTGGACACCAGAGACATCCTGCATCGTCCTGTATCAGTTCCTTTACAAGACAGAGGATTTTGGGGGGGAGGGAAAGCACCTTTCTCACGAGCCCCTCCCCGGCCGACTGAGAATAAAGGGATATAACAAGCTCCCGAGGGAGCCGGGCTCGCCTACACGAGGCAGCCACTGGCTTTAAATCAAAGATGCACAAACAGCAATTTCACACCAAGAACTGGGATCCAGGAAATTGAGAAGGGTGATGAAGGGGAACCGACTTCTCTTTTTTTTGTTAACCTCGTATACTTTGGGAAA
The DNA here is from genome assembly GCA_013399435.1 of Arenaria interpres. NCBI lineage: Eukaryota > Metazoa > Chordata > Aves > Charadriiformes > Scolopacidae > Arenaria > Arenaria interpres. The sequence continues at coordinate 107,550 of VXAK01015073.1, forward strand.
GATTGTAGGGTGTGTAAAGGATGCTTTCCATAGAATTTGGAAGCGAAATATAACAGTGACGGGAAACAAGAGGACTTCTCTGTGCCGAAGTTTGAAACCGTGAAAAGATTCAGCCAGTATTCTGTAAAGCAGTTATTATTCTAGTTTAAGGACAAAGGGATGATTTCTCAAATTAAAAAGAAAAAAGAAAAAAACCAACATAAGTATGGAGTTTTCTTTTTTTTTTTTTTGCGTGTCAATTGTCACACACGCGGCCATGACCACAGGTTTAAGAAACACCATTGATTTATCAAAGCCTACGAGAAGAAAACAGGAGTCAAACAGAAAGTACCTTTACTGTAACTATCAGTCCTCTATGAGATTTTAATACTATCCTATTTTTAACACACTGCAGATAGTAGAGATCCACAAGTTGCAGCCAAATACAACAAGGTGTCTAAGGAGAGAGGTCAGAGTTTAATTCTAACAATCCACCTCTGCTAACCACTGTCTCAGCTGGAAAAACCGCAGCACCGAGGCAGTGAGTTGGACCCGGTGGCCTCTTGCTCTGCCCTCTCCAGAGGTCGGGTATCGCAGCATTTGCTATTCCAGTGTCTCACCATTTCCTCGGAAGCAGCTGGTACAGACCCTCGCAAGACACGGGACTTGCTGCCAACTGACTCAGCGTCCTGTGCCACCAACAGTTCCTGTTTTCCTACACAATCCTTCCGTAAGAAATCTCTGCTTTCTAATTAGAGCAGCAGCTTGGAAGCGAAAGAGAGCGTGAAACGGCCGTTTACCTGAGCACGCAAACCTCTGTGGTATTGACATCTTTCTTTAAATACCCTCTGTAATATACTCTCTCCTTTTATTAACGACAATCTGCACAATTCTTTGCAGCCGCTGTCTCAGCTTCCCTGCAAAGAATTGACTTTTTACATTTAAGAAAGATGCTGCCGATAGAAAAGCAGTGCTTTTGGATGCTGACCAGAAGCTTAAAGAATAGCGATGCAAACATCCCCCCCAATTCCTCGCACCCTTTCCCCCACCACCCAAGAAAAGATCAGCCTGGACCACGTGTAAAGATCGAGAACTGAAGTTTAGGGAGCATTACCGCAGCCTAAAATTGATGTTGTTGATTTAACACATAGGTTTTCAACACTCGGTAACAGGCCATGAAAATCCTCAAGGCCTTGCTATTTTCAGTTCCGTTACTGAATAGTGTCAGGAAATATCTCTTTTCACGGTACCGGCACGAAACACTTCACGGTATCTTATGTTATTCCTTTGAAAAGGAAATATATATATATATATTTAAATAACACCACTGAACTAAGCCTTTGCCCAGATAAATTATAAAAGCATTCTCTAAAACAGGGATTGCAAGGAAAGAATTTGTCTTCCATTATTGTTATGACTGAGGACTCCTCCATCCTCCCGTCACGAGCGGTAACAGAATCACAGAATCCTCATGGTTGGAAGGGACCCTTGGGATCATCGAGTCCAACCACAAAAAAAACCCCAAACCAAACCAAAACACAACACCAAGAAACAGACACAACCCAACAATCTCGGGCACTAGAGCATGCCCTGAAGAGCCACGTCTACACGTTTCTTAAATACCTCCAAGGATGGAGCCTCCACCACCTCCCTGGGCAGGCTGTGCCAGTGCCTGACCACCCTCTCAGGAAAGTAATTCTTCCTGATGTCTAATCTAAACCTCCCCTGCCCCAACTTCAGACCATTAACGTGAGGTTCGGATTCCTCTCCACCCCAACCAGTGCACACGTGTTAAACCCTTTGCTCATCTCCCATTGCTTCCTCTTCACCGCCCAGAACAGAACTTAAAATCTCAGCATCTAAGCAGGAAAGGTACAGACAAAGGCGCTAAGAATGATAAAGAATTGGGGAATGGCCTTTGCCCAGCAGCCTCAGAGACAGGACCCTGGAGCGTTAGTCCTTTAGCCTGGCCCAGTACAGCCAGTCATGTTTACGTGCCTCCAAAAACTCTTGTAAGATTTGCTTCAGGCCAAACAGAGTAATTTAATGCTACAGGTATTAATGCCACTCTAATGCTTGTAATTTGTACTAATATTACTGACTCAGTATCTTTTCTCAAGTGGCTCCGGCTGCTCCAAGAGCCCACTTCCATAGTCCACGTGCCTAAAAGCCCAGAGGCTCCCACCACGTCCTGGCCAAGGGCACAGTGAGTTGGTCCTTCTGATCGCCATCGAACCACCCAAACTCTCTCCTCTCTCATGGTATTTCATTTATTTTATCCCACCTATTTGAGTTCTGTGCCCAATGTAAAAGTTGCCATTCAGATGAGTCGTTAAATAGAAGAATGCTTCAAGAAACACTGTATTGTAGCTCCTCATTGCTTTGAGCAATACATTTTTTTCTTTTTTTTTTTTAAAAACCAGTCTGTCACCGGTTGCTTGTCCTTTATGAAACGTTAATCTAGGAAAAAAATCTGTAGAAAAATTCCAATATTTATTTATGAACCCTTAGGTGATCACGATTAAAAAGACATATTAAGTATTTTTGTGTAGGATCCACGTGACTTGCTTTTCTCAGTGCTTAAGCAGAATTAACTACTGAAATATCTCCTCATTAAATGCCCTGTGATTGTATTTGAAATTGCCTCTGTATTATAGAGGCAGCTTGTGAAGTGCCTCGGGAACTATTTCTTTTGTTGCATGTTGCAGTTTTTGCTACGGACATAGTGTGCAGTAAAAAAGTAACAATGAAAACTCATCAGAATTGCACGATATTCTAGAACATTTGAATAATTGCATACAACCAGAATCTGTAAAACTTGACTATTTTTAGGATTGATCACACTCAGGGCTTAGATTTTTCTGCATGACAGTGGTGGTTTAATTAGTACATGTTTAATCAATGGAAGTCGTAGCTACGCACAAGCCGTGCTGACCTGAAACAATACTCATTTTTCCCTGACAAAAGGTTCTAAGAGCTATTTGAAGAAATACAGCTCTCGGTGAAAGTGATTTTTTTTTTCCCTAAGAATATTATATTTGCGGTTTTAAGGATTAATACAATCGCAATAAAACCCAATATTGATCTAGTGTCTAACAAATCGGGAAGATTAAAATCAATAAGAAGTGGAAGGAATACACTTTCCGCCCAACAAATGAGTTCTGCAACTAGTGCTACACCCTATCAAAAATACCTCAAAGAATTTATAAAGCTTTTTCTTACACGCTTTTGTAAGAAAAAGCCATTAAGACCCCCCCTTTAATGTACAGATCTCCATTTTGACCTCCACTTACACGTCCCAAACATGCCACTTGCTTGACAACCTCCTGCCTGGCGCAGTGCTGCGGTGGTGGTGATCTTCTGTTATTGGGCTGGGTGGGGTTCTCCACCCCTTTTTGAAAGGCAGAATTTCTCTGTTTTTGAAGAAAAGCAGGTCAGAATTCGCTATTTTTCGGGGTAACGTGGGATGTAATTGAGAAGACCTATATGCATACATAAATCAACACCGTGGTTACTGTTGTCTTATGTTATCCAGACTGTAGGAAGCCAAAACTCCCAGGGATTTCTGCTGCTGACAGATGGCAGCAATCTAAACTGAGAATAGCACCAAAAATACACTGCTCAGAAGCGAAAAGGAACCTACCGAGAAGCATTATGATTTGGTCTGGTACTTGAAGATCACAGTCCAACCTCAGTGAACTCAGCAGAACCACCTGCAGACTGAGGGGCACTTTAACTTGCGCTGTGACGGTCCAAATCTTGTCTTTTTTGGCATCTGAAGATTGTTTTCCCTGAATCACAGAAACCAGGATGCTTATTGGAAGATGTCTAAAGAACATTGATACTTTAGGACCAGTATTAGGAGCCAGACAGCGATGCCACCCTTCGGGTAACGCCGGACACTGTTGGCACCAATCCCTGCCTCTAGAACTGCAGTTCCTGTAACTCACTTTAAATAGCTCCCAAGTTTACGTCTGAGTGCCAAAAGTCATACAGAGAATAAACAACTTTATTTTATAACAGAATTACAGAAAGCAAAATATCACTTAATACAACTTCAAGCTGCTATAAATCTAATTTGGCATTTTAACTATACACAGAGTCAACAGCAAAAAAAAAAAACCAAACAAACAAATGACAACCCCCCCCCAAGAACGAAATAAAAATAAAATCCAAAATAATTAACAGGTTTTCTCAATGGCAGTCTCAAATGATGGTACTGTCTTATTACTTTATGAACGGAGTCCATCGTACGCTTTTACTCAGTATCCTAAAAACCTGCATCAACCATTAGACGAAGCGTCTGAAACTTATTCCTTCCCAGTAACAGAAATGTCAGTTCTAACGTGGAAACGGTGAGGTTTAATAAAAAGCGAGCGTTCTACACATGTAATCAAATAATGGAAGTGTTGAAGTTCGGACACAGTAAGAAAAAAAAAAAAGCACTACGGTTTTAAGCTGCCTAGATCATCTCTTGTCGGAAGAAGAGAAGGATATTTTGTTCTTCCTTCTTCCCTTCTCTGGAATGCCACAGACAGCAAAACGCCTGCAGAAGTTGAGCATTGGCACCAAAGTGCAAAAAAAGAACACAGTGCTCAGTCAGAAGAAACGTGTCTGCGACTCCTTCTCCTCCACAGGCTGCCACGCCGTCTCTGCTCCACAGAGGGGAGGGCCCCAGAGCAGAAGGAGTTACAGAGATAGCAGTACAAAATTTATCCAAAGAAATATATTTTTTTCAAATTTTAGGAAATGTTGTATTTTTATAAAAATCTTTGTTATGTGATACCATATATTTACCTGAATAATTTGCAAAAAAAAAAAAAAAAAAATCTGTAAATTACTCCAGTAAGAGATTTCACTTGAAATATTTGGAAAAAACTATATCTAAATTAGTTAAGATCCCCTTTCCTGCACAATTACCACCGGCTCCAGTGAACAACGCTATCCAGATTTCTTTTTGTTCACTTTCATACAACTAAGAATCAGCTTCAAAAATACAAGTATTTGTGCAAAAGAAGATCATACCCTCTAAAACTTCATTAAAAAAAAAAAATAATCTAAGATTGTTAAGAAGTGGTTATAAAAAAATAAACAAGAAAGGTTGTAAGGGAATATAGACCAAAGATGTTAAAATGGAGTTTGGTATTGGCATTTAAGTCTTGAACATCTGGTCACCGCTGCTGGGCTCGGTGTGTTTGGTGGAAAAGTGATGACTTGGAATGATTATAGTTCTTCATGGTCATGATCATGGTCAGTGTCAGATTTATCTCTGGAAGAAAGAGGAGGAGGAAGATTACATCAACATTCATAAAGGGTACTACGTGAGTGTCACACCAGCAGAGCCAAAAAGTCATTTTTCCCATATAGATTATTTGGGGGGAAGGTTATTTCATGAAAAACAGCTGCATTAACTAAAGCCCCCTTCGCTCATGAGGTAAAGAGTAATCCAGTTTCTATCGATGCTTTTCTTGCTTTAGTATATTTTCCCCTCCCCTAAATTCTCATGGTATTTTAATAGTCGTCATCTGCACAGTTTACTGAAAATTTTAATCCACAATCCAGTGCATAAATCCAAAATGAAGATATTTGTTCAATTAATAATCGCTCAGAATCAGCGTGTAGTATCTGCTCTCTCACTTTTATTACAGAAAACAACTCTACCCAAACAATACTGCCACAGTCATCAGGGCAGAGCTTTCGGCACCTTAGAAACAACTCATTACGAGTCGTGGTGTTTTTCCAAACTCTAAAACTCGAGTTTGCAATGTTATTTACCTCCTTGCCTTGGAAAATGATAAAAGGTTAAATATTTTGGTGTGCTTAGGATTAAGGAATAGCTGGCTAAATTAAAATGTCCAAGTATGCCCTTTCACAACTGGGAAGTGCACAGTCTCCCCAGTAAACAAGCCAGATGTAAGACAAGGGCTGCAATTGTACAGGGAAACAGAAAAATGTGACACATCCTTCGTGTTTTGCAGAAATAGCTAAAATTCACTTCAACAGAAACTGCAACAACTTGACTGTGACAGAACTGGGAGACACATACAGGAAAATTTGCAATTAAAATTAATGTCAGATTGGACTTAAGATCAAAATTTTGACACTAAGTCTACTATTACTGCCTGTTTCAACTCAGCCTTTTATTACAGAACGCAACAGAAAACTGATGCTACATTTTCCCCTGTTACTTATATACATAAGCTTACCTAAAGTATTTGCTTGAGGACATTTTTTGATTTTACTCTTCATCTTCCTCAGCAAGCTCTGTTTCTTTGTGCACCACCACTCTCGTGACAGACATGTCAGGGTGCTGCTCTTTGGCTTCTTTGATTGCCTGTGCCAGGGCCTGCAAATACATTTGAAATATTAACTCAGCAGAAGCAAACGACATTCATTTGGGGCCAGAAAATGGGAGAGTAGGATCAGAAATTTTGGTTATAATTGCTCAGAACTCTAATTCCTGAAATTGAGAGCACTCAGGGTAAAAATACTGAACAACCAAAAACCAAAAGCCAAAACCATCCAACACCCCGAACACAAAACTCAACCAAAAAACCCCCCTGCAAAACAGTTTGCTAAAAATTTACCAAAATTTCCAGGAAGTAACAAACAACCATAAAGTTATCCTGTAACTTTTACACCTCATTCCAGGAGACAAAAAGTATTCTTATACCCCAGAAGGTTTTGAATTTCTGCAACAGATCCAGCAAATAAAGACTCAACAAGACTGTACACAGTACAAAAAAATAACAGGACTTCCCTTCAGTTTCCTGAACAAAATGGAAAGATAATTTGGAATCTGCACTAAATACGTACTGAAACTCTGGAAGAAGGTCACAACAGAAATTTGTTTCTCAGCAGAAGCACCTCCTTTTTAAAATTTTACTGGTTTAAGAGAACTTCCTCTAGCTGAACTCAGGGAAGTGTAAATGTTAGTATTACTCAGTTTCTTATAATCCCTCCTCCACGTTTTAAGAAATTTTACCCTTCTGAAGAAATGTACCAATATACAGAGCTGCAGCTGGACTACATGATCATTGTAGGTCCCTTCCAACTGAAATATTCTATTCTATATTCTCGGCTTTACAGTCAATCACATAAGAGCACCCTCTGAGGCATAAGAAATGAAAAAAGCTTAATCTCTAATTGTTAAATTATAACAAGTAATAGCAGTAGTTGTATTGTGGAACTCCAAATTAAAATATTTTTTTTCCTGTTGAAAACTGTTTTAGTGACATGGTGAGCTAAAAACCAAAAGAATAAAAATCCAGCATGCAGTTTATGCATTTAAAGAGCTTCGTACTGAAAGGAAAGTGGTGGAGATTTCTTAAATCTGTTAAAAGCTGCTTTCTGCTGCTTTAAACTTCAATGATTAAACGAATATTTTGTACTTCCTTGTTTATGATTTTATTTTTTGCTTTGTTTCATTATCCACTTCTCTCAAAACTAAGAAAAATTCTCAATTAGAGAATTCTCTGCTGTTGTGTGACCTTTCTGGATGTCCAAGGTGCACCGAACGCGTGTCACGGCAAACGAGAGCCCTGCCTGACGCTGAACAGCCCCCTCATTTCATTACCAGTTTCAAGAAGAGACTCCACTTGTCAAGAGCCACCTTCTGGAGGCAAATCAAAACGTGGAATTAAATTCCCTGAGAGCTCTCAGTATATTACAATTAAGAAGTAAAATTAAATCCTGTTTTGTTGATTTGTGTACCTTTCATGAAGTTAGAACTGGATTCACTGCAACCTTATGTAGAGAGGAGGCTTTTCCACTTGTATTATCCAGGGACTGTTGATCTACTTTATTACTATAGTTTCTTAGATTAAAAATAAATAAAAATTGTCTAATCATCACCACAAAGAATAGATAATTGCACTTTCTCCATTATTTTCCTGTGTGCTGTTAAATTTAGCCTTTTTAATGGGGCAGGTAGAAGTGATTTTTGACCTCAGTTTCTAAGACATTGTAAAATACTGCTTTGGTACCGCCAGAGATGAAAGGCACTTACATAAGATTCTAGCAGATCAACAATTACTTTTTTTATACAGAATTCTATAAATACAAGTCAAAAACTATTTTTTAAATTCCAGCAGTTTATGCTTTCATGTATTTCAAAGCTTTCGGTCAAAATGAGCGCTGCATTCAGACGCTGCTGCCACACCGCAGCACAGACTCCATCTCTCCAGATTAACGTATCCAAACAAGATTATTTCTGTAATGTTTCTCTTCCTGAATGGCAAAAGCAGCGCTAAACAAATTGGGTCTCTTCCAAAAAAAGAAAAAAAGCAATCAGTTTAAAAATAGTAAGAAATCCATTCACATGGTCTATGACGCAAAGTTACAAATGCTGTGTTTTTTTCTGTTCTGAGGGGCCTGGAGCATCTCTCTGATGAGGA
>VXAK01015073.1:123156-142304 GCA_013399435.1 Arenaria interpres
TGCTGTCACCGCGACACGCAGTCGCGCTCCGATACTGCACCACGCACGTCACACGGTAAGAATGAACAACACCGACATCTCCACGCATTTTCCAAACAGAACAGTGCACTCAGGCAGCAATTCTCTATTTGCTACTGGGATTTTTCCCATTTAAAAATCCATTTTTAACACTTTCTATTGCCTAATTGGCTCAGAGTTTCAGGGCAGTCAGATAGTTTGCTTGGAACAACACATACCCACAATGCTGAAATGAGATGTCCTTTATAATATATGGGGTTTTTTTTATATATATATATATATATAAAAAATTATGTTTTTCAAATGCTTAAGTAACCTAAGGAAATTAATTTCTATTAAAGAATGTCTTATCCAAAAGCCTTTCCCATTCTACTGGGAGAAGCTGTTTTATTCAAACACACGTAAAAGAATACGTTGCTCTAAAGCACAAATTAGGTTCATAGTCTGGTCTATCTTCTGTTAGGCTATAAATCTGTATGGTAAAACAAACCTATACGGTAAAACAAACTTTTAACATTCACGTGGGTACAGAAGCCTCTGAAAAGGCCAAAAGTCTTTATTCCAGTTTTCCTTCCAGGAGCTCTTGTGTTAAGTTAGAAGTAAAAGCAGTTAAAATAAAAAGCGAAGAACGTAACAGATACCTAAGAGGGACATAACACACATTTTGACAAGATTCAAAAAGATTCATTTCCACGTGGACTCGCCGGGTGAGCAGCGACGTAGAATCCGAAGCGACAGAAGTGACACCAACGCTGCTGCACAGACACTACACCACACGTATACGGCATGCAGAAGAACAGAAAAGGGAAAGAAAAAGAACCCCTATATTTTTTTCCCTACAGTAAAATATTTCAAAGGTGGGCAAGAACATTTAACACACCACTCAGTGTCCACTGGGGCAATGTGTCCCTCGCCCCCGCTTCCCTGCGCCCAGTAAATGCTCATGATTCTCCTTCTACCAAACTCTGGCACCATGTTTTCCAAACACTAAAAGCAATTAAAAAAAAAAAAGGTGGTGAAAATAAAAAAAATCCTTATGTGGTCAGAGTGTCTGCACCTCTCTCTCCCCCCACAGAGGTACATCATTAAAGACAGGCACACACCACCCATCTCTCTGCATCGTACCACCTTCAAATTTTTGGGTCTTCCAATCTTTTAAAGGGAAAATCCAAATCACACAATTTGTTTGATAATGTAACCCCGGTTCCCTGAGGAGGCATTTAGTAAAAATGATTACATGTATAGATGGAATTGGCACTTTGCATCAAACTACTGTAGTTAAAATAACGTATCAGCCTGCGCATAAAATACAATTCCTGGTAAATTCCTTCTGGTACATACTCATACACGCTCACGTGAGATACTGTTTACAGGCAGCGGGGGGTGGGAGGAATGGATTAAAAAAAATGAATATTGCAGGTGTGCATAACATAACAACATTTCACATCTTTATTTGTGACATACATATCAACGTGTCACCATTTCTGTTGTAATTAAGTCACAGATGCTGTGCATTTGTGGGAGTGCGGTCATACACAAGCACAGTGGCACAAATGGGATGTACCCAAAATAACACTTCTCATACACAGAAAAAGGACTTATTTGCAAGTATTTTCGCTGGAGCAAAAGAAGGAAGAAAAGAAAGAATATTAGCAGCGGTGTCCTGCTTTGCTCTCCTCTCTTCTCCAACTACCCTAAAAAACAGGCAAAGAAACACACAGCCCAGGAACAGGACTGAGCAACCTGTCAGTCTAATACCAGCAAGTTTATAAATTGGGGGTAACAAAACACCTGAGCACAAAATTCTCTACATCCATCAGTAAATAATCCGGGACGGAAATACACCGTTTCCCAGACCTTGTATTTATGTAGGTTACTGAGATAGGACTGACAGCTTCACATTAACCGCCTTTTGTCCCAGGTCCTAGGGGGTGGAAAATAGTCCAAGAGTGATGTAAAAAAGCCACGTCACAATTGCTACCCATCATCACTGTCACACTGGTAGCAGAACAGCTGGTTATACAGTGTTTTTCACTGCACAGATGTTAAACCAGCTTACGGGGGAGAAAACCTCCCTCTTTTTCGAGGTAAGGAAGCGTGAAGGTGCCCAGAACCAGGCTGCTTCTACAGCATTATTAATTGGAGTAACAATTACGTAGTGCACATCTAAAGCAAAAGTTGTTGTGTGAAGTCTCAAACAACTGCAGACAATTATTTCCATATAGAATGGAAACACTAGTTTTGCTGTCATCCCACATAAAATACAGTGATTTTCTTGCGAACAACTGGTTTTCTTTTCAAATAGTAGCCATTCCCAGCTAGTTTGGTGGTTAAGTACAATGTTGCTGGTATTCGTGTATGTGCACATATATATACACACACACAGAGATCCTGGTTTACAACTCAACCTTCTCCTTTCAGTACTGGCTTAAAAAAAAGTTATCTCCATCAGGGAAAAAAAAGAAAAAAGAAAGAAGTGCCCAAGCCAGCCCAGAGCAGACACAGCAAAAAGGCAGTAGGTTTCAGGGCAGCCACCTTATCGGTCTCCTCTGGTTTTGCTCCAGCAATCCATGGCATTGCAGTCCACTGCTTCTCCTTCCCAGGCAGCGCTTTCACTTGGAAAACGTGGTCTCCTTTTCTCTATTTGGTTTTTATTTATAAAACCAGCGTAAATCAACAAGCGATGAGACAGACACACACAATACATAAACATAAAACCAAACCACCTGAAGTGACAGAACATACTAGACGAAGAAAAAAAACCACCCCAGAGATGAAAAAAACTTGGAGGGGCCTCAACTTCAATACAAAGAAGTCAACGTAGAAAATACACACAACCACATAACAAAAATTAAGTTACACTCTTACATAAATGTCTATTTTAACCAAATATATATTTATAGCTAGTAAATAAACCGATGTGTCATGGACATTTGAAATTTTGACCAACTTTTGTACCTATGCATATACCACTATGCGTAGAAATCTTCAGATACCTACTCAGAAATCTGAGGAGTAATGTCTCGGCAATAAGCATAAATTAGCAAAATAGTCATTAAAGAAGTGATCCATGGTGTCAGCGACTGCAGTATCTGTAAGCACATACTCACAGCTCAGATTGCCCAAGTATCTTATTGAAATAATGTCTTATTAACCAAAATCATTAGGTAGCATCAAGCAAGCTTAATTGACAGTTCACATCTCTGGGGACTGAAGAGAGTATTTAAGAATTTCATGGGATAGGACAACAATGCATTTAGGAGGTGGGAACAATGGTGGAAGAAAAGGATAACAACAGAAGATAAACTGACTGCTTTTGAAGACTGGTTGGTTCTTCTACTATATGAAAGAAGCAGCAAATAACTCCTCATAAAACAAAAAGTTTCACAACAGCAAGAGAAATGTATTTGGGTAGTTCTCTTGCCAGTAGCCTTCAGGATATTTGTGGAAAAATTGTTTTCCAAACTGCTGTTTTGAGGTTCAGTCAGGAAGGAGGTATAAAAAAAAGGAGGTAAATTCATTTGACAGACTTTTGGAGATTAAGGTCAGTAAATTCTAACAACTGCATTAAATACGTCCTGAAGAAGTCAACACTGTCAATTCACTAATCTTAATAAGATCCTTCTGAAACAACACACGGGCTGTGAGCGTGTTTACGCACAAGCTGTCTACGAAGAGTTAAAGAGAGGGAGAAGGAGGGAAAAGGAGGGAAAAGGAGGGAAAAGGAGGGAAAAGGAGGGAAAAGGAGGGAAAAGGAGGGAAAAGGAGGGAAAAGGAGGGAAAAGGAGGGAAAAGGAGGGAAAAGGAGGGCAAAGGAGGGAAAAGGAGGGAAAAGGAGGGAAAAGCTCTACTGTCACTGAAAAGTTACCTCCATCCATCTGTGTAAATCAGAGTGAAATTTAAGCTGTCCTTAACACACAGGAAAATACTGCCATCACCTCCTTTTTTTTTTTCTAGTGATTCTCATTCAGTTGTTCTTGCAGAATAATAACATTCCACGCATTATTTAAAGTCAGGTCCAATGGTAAGTGGTAAAAAGTTAAGTATACTTAGTATAAACAAATACTACATTAGCCAAAAGAAGGGTTAATCTAAAGGACAAACTGCATTTACTGTCCGACATAGAGGGTTGTAGGGAAACGCATGCGGAGGAGCGTCGGCAGTGACATACCCCTTGTGTCTGTAGGGACAGAGGTGTGATACGTCGCTTTTCCCACTCATTTGGGCGAGGTTCAGGTGTGGATTCCATGAAATTGCGCTTGAGCTCACTAATGCTAGCCTGGTGTTTCAGTAAGTCGTCCTGGGTCTTATCCAGGTCCTAGCAACCCGCAACGTAAAACAAAGTAGGGACAAACACGACAACAAAAGCAAACTTAAATGAAAAAAACAAAAAAACCCAACAATAGAAACCAAACCAAGGAACATGCCTTGTGTCTGAAGAGCTATTTGTCTTTGGAGTGCCTTAAAATAAAAAAAATTAAGGCTAAAAGGAAACTAAGATTTTGTTGGTTTTGTTTTTGTAATGAAGGGTCACTCATATATTGCTTCTTCCACATTTTAAGGCAAAGGACAAATAATGTTGTACATGGTTATTTAACAGAGGGCTATTTTCATCCAAAACATCAAACTACTAGCCCTATGACACAATTTCTAGTAGTTGCTTGCTTTCATCTAAAATATGTAAGCACAGAAGCAAGCATTTTGGGTTACTGCACAACTAACATTACTGAAGGCAGTCTAACAGCCTAACCCAAGAAGCATTATAAAAACATCTTTACTCCAGGGCATATTGATGCGAGCAACTAACACCCGTTTAACTTCAGAGACACTACTCATTGTGCCCATCACGTAGGCTTAAAATTACTGAAAGAATCAGATTTGAAGACTTAAAGCCTAGTATCTGCTAATTCCACATTTAAGAACCCGAGCGCAGTCACAGCACTCGGGTAGGGATGGTTTTGTCCACACTGATGCCAAGGAGATGCTTTCTCTAAATGGCAGCTACAAAGGGGACACCACAGCATGAACATCGATTTTGATTTTGTGATGGCCCTTTGAGGCCAAGCTGTAGCACCTTGGATGAAATAACAAGGAGCTTGTCTTGTTTTTGTCCCAGATGCAGGTGCAGACATAAGGACCAGCAGCTATGCAGAAACATAACTGTTCTGCTAAGCAGGCAAAAATCTATCTGTTTAGTTCTCTTGGAAATTCATTATCCTTTAAATACAATCATAGAATTGTCTAGGTCGGAAGGGACCTTTCAGATCATCGAGTCCAACCGTCAACCTAACTCTGATAAAAACCATCACTAACCCATGTCTCTAAGCACTATGTCAACCCGGCTTTTAAATACCTCCAGGGATGGTGCCTCAACCACTTCCCTGGGCAGCCCATTCCAAGGCTTAATAATAACCCTTTCAGTGTCAACATTTTTCCTAATCTCCAATCTGAACCTCCCCTGGTGCAAGTTGAGGCCGTTTCCTCTTGTCCCATCGCCTGTTCCTTGGGAGAAGAGACCGACCCCCCCTGGTTACACCCTCCTTCCAAGGAGGTGGCCTTGGTGGGAAGAGCAGACTTCACTCTGCTTTCAGAATCTGTCCTCCCATCCAGCATGTCAGGACTTGAGAAAAGCCTCTGCAGGTGATGCACGCTCTATCACAAGAATATTTTTTCAGTATTCTGTGGTGAAATTCAAGTTTTAAGCCTCAGATCCATTTTTAGTCCAGAATTAAAAGAATAAAGATTAAAATGGGATAATATCAACATAGATATAATTAATAATGAAGTTTTATCAAAACAATGTAATCAGATATTTTAGGTAATTTAGGTAAAACATGTGGGTTTTGTCCAAAGATTTTATATACTCTGTAACAGAACATTTGGAAATGCAACAGTTTGGTTCAGATTTTTATAGTCAGTGCTCCCAACGCAAAGACACCCCGTCTTCAGTCGTGAAAAATCCAAACTGAATCCAAACTCATTAGTTTCTCATTTCCTTTCACTGAAGCATGTTCAGCCCCAGTAAGAGTTTGGTGCTGCGCATCTATTTCCTAATTCTGCAAATATTCCCACACGCACTTTCAACACAAAGAGCCCTTCCCCTTCTGGCAACTCGGGAGGTTCCTGTTGTCACAGGACCAATGCTCTGCTTTTAATCTAGGACGAACAAATGAGACAGTAAAAATGTCCCCCTAAATATGTATTTTCTGAGCGAAGTAAAACCTTATGCCAAAGGCATTCTGTGACCCAGCTGAAGCTCGTAACAATCACATCATCATTTTAAAACCTGTTTTGGCTTGACACAAGGCACGTTTCTTGGACTTGAATAAAGCAGAGTTACGCAGAGCACACTTTCAGTGCTTTAGTAAAGTTACACACAAGCAAAGTTTCAATAGTGATCAAAAGCTGCAAGAAGCCAAAAGACGTATTAGTGGGGTTACTGTGATCCGTACACATCCTTATCACTGAACAAAACCAACGATTTCTGAAAAGACAGGTTTTGTGACAAAGGGAATTATTTATAGCCCCATCTGGATGAATGAAATACATTAAAGACAGCAGAGTAGGATTTTGTAAAATTTCTTCAGTTACTGGTTTATGTTATTAACCACAAGTTCAATGTCATTAATTATAACTACATTCTGATAAAATAATCCAGATTAACAGACCATATGGAAATTCTTGTAATAAAAATCTCTACTTCAGTGACAAAGCACTACACACTAACACTGTTCAAATCTCTTTGTTGTTGCTCATCTTCAATGAAAACCAACCTTTAGGAAGCAAGAATTACTTCATTTGAAAAGTGAAATAAATAAAAAGAGAGGCAAAGATTTCAGAAGTGTATCTAATAATTCCCCATAAAAATCCTATCCTCACATACATTTCTCAAAGCTCCTAAAATCAATGAGCATCAGAAGCAGAATTAGTTTTTCTGTATTTCTATCACTGCTTGTGCCTTACTATTTATTCAGTAAATATATTTGATAAAGACTGATTAAACTGGTGAAAACTAGAAACCTGCTCAACAGAAGATGCAGACATTGAGGAACAATGTATTAAAATCCCACTTAGGATTATGAATTGCACCTGTGTGTTTGCTGTATCTAAATAGGGCTATTATTCCCAGTTGCCACCTTGAGAACATCCAGCAAAAATACACAAAACATACATTCAACATTCAAGCTGAGGGGTTGTTTTCTTTTTTGGATTTTTTTGGTGGTTGGTTGTTTTGTTTTGCTGTTTTGGGGGCTTTTTTTTTTACTTAAAACTCAGAAACTAGAATGCTAACATGCAACATTTCCAAGCTGGTCTTCCCCCATGCACTTCATGCACAGTGTCCATAACAGCCTGCAAGTGGCCTCCCATCCCATGCAGCCTGGCAGCCCGTGAGAAGGAAAAGTGCTTCTTATATATTATATACAAACCTCCAACATTAAATTGCTATGTCTGACATAAATATTTTCCCCGTCTACTCTCAAGGAATTGCTCTGTGAAATTAAGCCACACACAAAAAGAAAAAAAGGAAAAAAAAAGAACAAAAAAGAACATAAAATGTACCAGCAAGTAAATAAAAAATTAAATAAAGGAAATAAAATAATAAGATGAAAAGGCACTATTCAAATTAAATCCACAGAAAATCTAGGGTGCAAACAAGGCAGGCAGCTACAGTCAGATGTAATTGTAAATAAAAACAACCGTGCACCTTCTGCTCTTCTTCCTCCTCTTCAGATTCCACCTACGTGAGCACGCAGCAAATTATCAAGAAAAGGAACCGTTAAAATACGCTTAGATTTACACCCAGGCTTCAGCTCTTTGTAAATGCTGCAAAACGTGCTGTATTTACAGACCTTTACTGTTTCGGCCCCAGATGTTGTTGAAATTATTAAGCGACTTTGGTCTTCCTTCACCTACATTGTTGTAGAATGGCTGAAGTAATATTTGGCAATAAGTGGCATGAAAAATGGAATTTGCAGGCTATGTCCCTTCCTTGCTGTACTTTTCCATGTTTTTGCCAGATGGATATTTAAGAATGAGTAAAGACAAAAAAAAAAATGATATGCATAACTTCTATGGGAAGCGCCTTAAACTCTGCAACAAGTTGATGGGAAAATGGAATCTAATGCATGAGCTCTTTTGGTGAGATGGTCTAGGAGTCAAGTTGAAAACCTAAATACTGTATTTACAAACGGCCTAATTATTTTAAGAACATTGCTGGCTTGGTATGAGCTATTTGCACCCCATCCTTCAGTTTAGATGAATAATTTCTTCCTCAAACTGGAATGCACTCTGTTGGGAATGGCAGCTAATCTTCATATCCTACCTAGGAGTATTTCTGAATGCTTTAAGGAACAGCATTCTTTAAAAAGCAAACCTCTTCCTAGTCTTTCCCCAGGAATCAACTGCTAATCATAGGAAAAGATGCATTGAGAAGTCAAAGCCGCGCAAGTAAATAAATTTGAAGAGGGGTTTACTTATTGCATGTACTGTGGCATTTTGGATTCTGTGTGAACGCACACATAATGTGGTTCATAATCGCATTGTTAGTTGTCTCGTTTATCTGGGGTTGTTTTCTGCAAATTAACATTACAAATAATGGATTGAATTGGGCTACAGAGAAATTGAGAAAGTCTTTAAAGTCACGTTCTTCATTACTTTAAACTTAGATTGGCAGTTTTACTGATATCATATTGTATTTAGCATGTTTTTAATATATAGGTTGCATTGATTTAATCAGTTTAAAAAACTTTGTTAAATGTAATAAGCCCTCCCCCTTTTTGATTCTGTAATATTAGGAATATTCCTTTAAAGAGCAAAATAAAGCACCTTTTTCTGGTCGTATTGCTGCAACGTGCACAGCAGATAGAAAGAAAGGAGGCATTTTGTCAACAAATCCAGATGATCAGAGCCACGTACCGGTGTGACTGAGGTTTCTGGACAGCAGTTTTAAATGCCTATTTCAAAGGATGTTCAGACTCCAGTGATTAAAGTCTGACACAACCTGCAATCCCAGCTAATGAACAAAATCCGTCTCCACCTTAACTGCTGCTAGAGATTAATAAAAGCACTTAAAAAAAAATAAAAAGCGCCTTGGACAGGACTCAACTTTGCACACACCCTTGCAGAGCAGAAGCATCTGAAATGGGGAATAACAAAAAAGCTGATTTTAAAGCATTCCTCATTTTCTGAATTCAGTTTTTAGGAATTTCACTTTTCAGATCTAAACAGAACTTTGGAGAGGTGTGTTCCAACCAACGCACACAGGAGACGTGCGTTTTAACACAAACTGATAGTGCGAGCAGCACAACTTGCAAGTAGTACCATGTAATAATTTATCTATTATTGCACAGCACTTTCAGCATTCAGATTAATGTGCCCGTAAACATTTTGAACTACAAAGCAACTCTACCAGCAGCTCAGTATCTGTGGAATCTGATGAAATTATGCCCACTGTAGGAATTCCGACTAAGAAAACAGTTATCCATTTACTAAAATCCTGCAGTGGCACTTTTCCCACAAATAAGAAAAGTTTAAAAGATACCGATATACAAACATGTGTGTGCATTTATATATATACAGGCATGTACACAGATGTATCCCTGTACTAGGAAGTGTGCAAAACTGAGCAAGCATAAAAGCTATGTGCAAGTGTCAATATTTAAGCACGAAAATTACACACCTCCTCTTCCTCTGCTTTGTCATTCGGGTCATTGTCATTAGAAGCACTAAAGGAAGTCACCTTAGGCTCCAGGTAGCAGAGGGACAGAGCGAGAGGAAGGGAAAATGTGAGTGAAAAAGGAATAGACTGGAAAGCTGAGAGAAGCAGCACGAAGATAAGGAGGAAAGAAGGGATGAAGGAAGGAGAGGTAATAGGAATATAGTGCTGAAGGCCAGGTGGGAGGAAAGAGATGCAAACATCAGGAAGGCTGGGAAAAGTAAGATAACCATCCTCATCCAGCAGCGAACGGAAACTAAAAGAAAAGTATCTGATCAAGCTGAAGGAGACGCACAACTCAGTGCTTGCGTAGTCATTTTTTGCAGTATGGATTTTTCCCTCCACAGCAGGGGAGCCTCGACTAGCTAAGGGTCTCACAGATTCCAAGGGATTATTTGCTAAAGCTATTTCATTTTTATTATCGTCTGGTGTTTCTTTCATGGAATTGCACTCTGAGATGTCTGGGATGGTAAGGAGGGGCTCCCCAAAGGGATCTTCCTCCGAAATATCTGAAAGCACGTCTATCTCGGGGACAGGCGACAGGTTTGGGAGATGGGGTGACACAGCATGGGTGGGTTGTGACGATGGGTGCACGTGAGTGAGCTCAAGAAAAAAATTCTGTGCACGGTGGAAAATGAAAGCACAACAAAATGCAAGTTTGAAGGCACAAGAGAAGGGGGGAAAAAAAAGAAATTATTAGTTAGTGAAAATTTTTACTTAGAAGCAGGGATAGCTCTACTAACGCAATAGAAATGCCACATAAAAAAAGAAATCCCCGTGTGTTTTACCAGCAGCCAACTTGTTTACTTCTGTGGATTATGAAAGGAACCCATTACTACGGTTTTGTTCTCAGGCTGTAAAGAACTGGGCGCTTTTGAACCATAATAGTCAGTGACAAGAGACAGAAGCAGACAGACATTCAAAAGCTCTGGCAGAAAGGTCAGGGGACAGTGCAGTACAGGGAAGACAAGCTGGCACTTTGATTCTCGGGTTTATAACCGTTTCCTCTAAGGTTTAAAGAGAGCCAGAAAGGAAAAGAAATATCTGTGCTAGAGGGGAAAGCAAGCTGTTCACAGAATTGGCATGTGTAACAAAACCTTACTCAACAGCCTCCTGGAACAACTTCCCAAAATACTGCTTTTTTTCTTCTGTTGATTAAAATATCAAAATATACTGGCCACCTTGAAAACAAGGGAGTATCACCCTTTTAACCATTATCACCATTCAAAACGTAGGAATTTATTTTACCATTTTTCTCCCATAAAGAATCTCTCTGTGTGCCTTTTTCCTAGGGTAATCCAAAATTATTTCAACTTGCCAGGAAAGCGCAACTGTGGGTATTTGTTCCCTTCCTACACTCGAACGCAGTGGAAAGATGTGAACAGCACAGAGGAACTCAGCAGCTCCCCTAGGAATCAAATGGGTAGCTAACTTGCAAAAATGTTGGAAAACAAAATTACTCTTTAAAAAGGAAAGAAAGTTCTGGAGAACTGCCAGAAAAAGAAATGATCTCCAAGAGAGACGAGCAGCAGATTTTAGCTGACACTTCGGAAGGAAATTTTTTACATCAAATCACACAAGATCTAAATTTAATTTTTTGACCTATTTTCCCAGTAGCTCAAACAAACAAGTAAATGATTGTTTGCAACAGGAACAAAGTACTCAACTTTTCAGAGAAATCTATGCCTCAGTCAACTTACAAGTTTTTAGAGGATGAGATAACTCTGCAGTGGCTACTGAAACAATACTGTTGTCGGTAATTAAACGCAGTCATAATATACCCAACTCCGCAGAACGTACACAACTATGAATATACTAACAATGTTTTTTTTAAGTCTAAACAAACTAAGGCAATGAATAAAACATTATTTACTCTTTGAAATATGTTTTGAAAGCTAATGCAAGCTTACCAAGAATTCAAATTAAGTTTGCAGCAATAAAAGAAACCCTCTGTCAGTGCCATTCAGAAGTTTGTATTCTCTTTCGCTTACATACACTTACGTTAAGTTAAACCTACAGAAAGTACTTTAATTTTCCTTTAATATTATAAAACCATGTTCTGTACAATGCTTAGAAGTGACAGGCACTAAATAACCACACGTGGACACAACATAAACAAATAGTTTTGGTGTGAAAGTCAGCCATACCTTCCCATCCTGAGGCAATTCTAGCTGTGGAGTTTTGAGTGGGCTTCCATCTTCTTCTCTACCACCTTCTTTTAACTTGGCCTGACCAGCAGCTTCAATGTCAAGGATTTTATCTCCAGCAGCCTGCCCTCCAGCAGTAGGGAAGTCCCGTAGCAGACTCTGGTCTGAGATACCCATGGGAGCTATTAAAGAACAAAAGAATTTTGGTTAATTGGGGTAAGCTGGAACATTTTGACTTTAAGGCTTCTTAACAAAACAACTTCATGGTGATGTCAGCAATGAGAAATACAGGCTCGTTACTAAGGAATACAGTATTTTTCAGCTTCTTGGCTGCATAAAAATTCTATGATTGCACTGATATAACCATCTGGCCATCCATAACATCAATATTTTTGAATACCGGTCATAACTGAGTGACAACACAGACTGTAATCATTACACTGAAGAAGTGAGTCCAATTTCCTACCTCCATCAAGGCTCCTGGAAACCCGTTTGCTTGAGGTGCGCTCGAAGTAGGGAGCGGGTCTGTCGATGAGGCTGCTCGCCTGGCGCGTCTGCGCCTGCGTACGCCCGCTGTAGCGGAACTTGGAACCCAAGGTTAGAAACTTTGCTTTCGGAGGCTGCTCTGGTGATACAAGTCTAAGAAGTAAACATGAGGAATGTCAGTCAAAAAGGCTTTATTTTACATATTTAATGTGATACTTCAAAGCTAGTTACTGTGCTTTGGCTTTAGTTCACCAAGCAGGATTTGGGCATTCCAAGAAACGATTCTACCAGGAGCTCTGAGAAGAACTTCTAAAACAATGCCTGTTAGTTATTATTTGCAGTTGGAACTGAAGCGATGCCGATAACCGTTGCATTTTCCACACTGTGACTAAGCATCTGGGATCCTTCTCTTTTGGTGCTATCTCGGTTAAATGGTATTTTTTCTCGAAAGCTGAGGCTGTTACAGCTCCACGTAGAACACCTCTCAGATCTCTCAGAATATTACTCATTGTAGAAACTATATATCCTGCTTCCACTGTCTTTCCCATATTCCGAGGTACCAATACGGCAGCTGCCATTCCTCAGAGTCAGGGGATGGCATCTCAAAGCTGCACAGAAGGCTATTATCAAGTGAAAAAAGATTGAGATGGCTGGAGAGTTGTAACCCGACAGTAAGAAGTTTAACAAGCCAGATTCAGGCTCCAGGTTCTTTACAATGCCATTTACAGATTTGTATAAGCTGATGCTCACTGGATATAAGGAGGGGGAAGAATAAATCATATTGTGAAAAGAGTGAAAGAGAGATTCAGTTACAAGTGCTATTACTGAGGGTATGGTATTTTTTACTTAAGCGTTCAAGATGATGTCAGAAGGTCTAAGTAACAGCGTGGCAGAATTTGCTATGAGGGATTCTGCTGTGCTCCACCAGTTTTTGACATCACGTGAGTTTGAAGAGACAAACCTCTGTACCTCCCTGAATTTCCTTAAGTATGAGATCTTCAAGCTCTTACTCATCTAACCCTCATCTGCAATGTTGGCTCCAGTGTCATCCTTGCCGATAGAATACAGCCATCACTACAGGAACTCTTCTCAGTCTCAGCTTCTCTAGAAAGGTCCTTGATGTTGCTCCTTGGATTAACGGAACGCTGCAAATACATGGCAGGGCAGCACTCCACGGCCCAGTCTCCCTGTGCGTCAAACCATCAGACTATTACAGACAGAGCTTTTTGATTTGAGGATCTGCAAGGAACGAGAAACTCACAGAACATCAGCTGCTTTCATGCAGAATCAGCAACTCAGGATGGCACAGATGGGCAAGAGAAAATTAATTATGTTGACTTTGTTTGACTCTTGAAGCATTTGCACAGGGAGTATCTGATTTGGTGGAATCCAACCCAATGTATGTTAAGACAGTATCCAGTGGTGGCTTCTGAAAACGGACAGTCATTCTAAAGGTATTTCAGCAGAACTGAAGAATTTTCAGCCACTTGGCAAAAAGAAGGGTGAGCAGGGTAGAAGATTACCCTTGTGTCTAAGAGAGGATGTTTATGGCTTTATCAGCCAGAAGGCTCTAACCCTGCGTGCCCAAGATGCAGACACATGCACCCGAATCCCAACTTCATCCAACACGTTTTTAAAGAAAATGGAATTCAAGGCAGGCTAATCCACTCTTCTGCACTAAGGCCACTTACAGAATAAAACCACAAGCATCTGGAGCTTCACCTTCCTTGCTTCTATAAAGCAGCCTTACGCAATCTCTGCGACAATGTATTTCTCCACATTATTTCCAAGAGAGAGCGCATTATGCATTAAGAGGAAGAAGGCTAAGAGGGTTTTTCCAAGGTTCTTTCTGTTCTTTTCCAGTCTTGGCAAGGCTACAGCATTAACTGCCATTTTTATCTTCCACCCTGCTGAGATAAACTTTTAATCTTTTAACGTGAAAAAAACAAGAGAACTAATTACTTCCTGATTAAGGGCATTTGAACGGATTTTTTTGTATTAAAAGATTAATGACATAAAATAACTGAAGACTGTGCTTTTACCATTTTCAGACGTTCTGAGGAGACACTGAAACAATCATGAAAATTTCAAAACCTCAGAAAGCAGAATTCTAAGCAGGTTTCTGCAGCCATTGCTTAAGGTCCAGAGTTGCAGCCTGAACTCACCTCAAAAGATTAATGTCGATACATAGTCTGACTGGATTTCTTACAGCAGACTGTTGCTCTTCGGAAATGTTACTGGAATCCTATAAGGCTGAGCTGACACAAGTGAATCCAATGCCCTTTGGTTGTCATTTTCAATATAGCTCATTAAGAATTTTTATAAATAACTTCATACACTGGCTGAATTTCCCATACATTATAAGAAGATGGATCTTAAGGTAATTATTTGAGAAAAACGGAAACATTTCAAATGCAGGAATCTTATAATGTTATATAAGGCACACTTAGGGGTCTGGAAGCTAAAAATGTACATTGAGATTGAATACGGTTTTCTGTGGTATCACACACAAGCTTTACCCATGCTCTGGAAGAGCAATAGCCTCTTGGACTGTAGCAACTGCTTTCTGCTTTTTATCTCTGGAGAAAAATAGAGCTGGATTTATTTTGCTGTTTTTAAATCAGGATGAGAGGTTCTGAGGATTTTCTGTCAGATGACATCAGCGGAGAATATGAATTTTACAGAATGCTTCAAGTATTTGTTACATAATTCTCATTATAATGTCATTCCTGGTTCAGAAAAGCCACTTCTGATTGGAATAAAATCCAATTATTTTTATTATGTCAGAATTTCTGTGGTAAATTTATCTAATATGTGTTAACGCTCCGGGAAACATGTATTTGCAAATGGTAGTTCTCAGTTTAGGATTTCTGACTTCCATAGGATTTGTTTTTTCCCTATCTAGGTCCATTTTATTACTGTAGAATTAGGAAATAGTTTCCCAGCAAAACAAACCACTGCATGATTTCTTTTAAGAGTGTTGATAAACTTTTCATGGCAGTCAGAACTGCATGATATTTGTGGTAATGGGCATCACCAGCCAAAGCAGACTTTGAAAGAATAGAATGGTGAACTATGTATCTTAATAAACTTAACCAGTGAATTACATCAAACATGAAAACAAATCTTGGATCGATATTTAAAAAAGTGCTTCAAAATTAAGCATTTTGAGACCGACTGCATATCTCAGCACAAATTCTAATACAGCATTCAAGAATATTCTACGTTCAATGAAAATTGGAATACTGAAGACCATCCAGAGAGAGAGTAATGAAGTAATGAACTGCTCAGGTCTCATGTTCTCAAGTTCTTTGAAGGTCTTAGTCTAGCAAATATATTCAGCTTAAACTAGGTATGAAGAGACAGGATTGCATCTGCCTTAAAACACAATTGCTTTTTTTAAAATAAAAAATCGGGCTGCTGAAAGAGAAAGCTTATTTTTTACATACCCTAGTTACTGTGCTCATTTGGAGCAAGAACCTGAGATTCAACACCTATTCAATGTATAATGGATTCAACCTAAATCTGTGACTCCTGGGCTTCTCCCTCATGGAGCTTGTGCTATTCTAAAAATCAAATGATGATTTTTCAAATTCCTTTTCAATGGATGAAGTAGAAAGAGAAACAACTCTGTGGCTTATTGTTAAAGTGCTCATTTACAAATAGACCACAGTTTCAATGACCAATTCAGAATTTTATATTTATCAGTTACTGGTGAAAAAAGGCATAGATAGCTGTTATTACTATTATTATATTAACAAATACTAGTCTCTTTTTAAAGTGATTATCTGTTCTTTAAAGAATGACTGTGAATTTGGCTTAAAAATAAGCAATAATTCAGCTCTAATCATTTACGCTCAGCAGAATATTCTGAATAGTGAAGTGAATGAAGATTACTGTCGAGCCCTGAGGGCTTCTTGTGGAGGAGCAGAGTGGATTTCTAGATGGTGACTCCGAAGAGTTGATCCCTTGGCAAGTTTTACGTATGATCACTAGTTTAGTTCCATAGTCTGAAAGTCTAAATAAACCTGTTAATTGTACTTGAGACCTTCAGAATTGGTAATTTGGGGTCAACAACTGGTAGGGTGTCTTCTGTCTAAGAGGTGTTACTGGACTGAGAAATTAGGGGGGAAATCATCTCAAATTTCCTTGTATCTTTCCGAAGAAAGATCTGAGCATATCTGGCAAAGCGGGGGAAGCAGAGAATTACCATTTACCTGAAGAAAGTATGGTGCTCCACACAAACCTTCCACAACCTTTTAGCAGCCCGGTGATTTGGCAGTTTGAACCCAATAGTGCTCTCAAACTGTTCCAGCTGGAAGGAATACACAAATAAATTAACCCATTTCCTTAAGCTGGCTACTAACTCGCAGGCAGAGTTCAGATAGTTCCATTACTGTAACAAGTTGTAATTCTCTCATAAAACATCTTAAGATACAAAAAAAATTAAAATAATAAAGCATCAGAATTTCCAGCCTTTTAATAAAATTATACTTGGCAGGCTAGTCATGATGGGTAATAATCACATTATCACTTCCTAGCTGTACTAATGACTCTTACGAGAAATCCAGTAATACTGTAGTGTTCCTTGCTGATTTTCTGACTAGCTGCCCAACGTATTTATTTTTGAATTCCATGAAGTAATTGTACCGCAGGTTGTGCTGCATGCTTTCCTTGGATTTAATAGAAGTCCAAAATCCATACTGCAGTGTTAACCTCACCTGATTTGTTTCACTATATAATAGTATCTTAGCAAAAATATTACATCTATGCACCATCCCTGAGTGCAAGAACAATACATGTGTGTTCCAAAACTTACAAAACTACTACAATGTTTTTATTGTATTGTTGGTATTTAGACTTCTCTTGTGGTTTTACTGATTCACACAGTAAAAGCCACCTTAAACATTTTAAAGTATAATTTGAAAAAGCATTACAGCATCTGACATTTTGGAGTTTGTTTGCAAAATTTCCAGTTATGTATTCAAATTGTAACCCACACTCCCTTCAGGAACTCCCACAAACATATAATGGGATCTGAAAAGAAAGTAGACTTCACTATTTCCACAGCAGCTAAAAGAAAGAGTTATAATGTCCTACAGGACAACTCAAGCCTTTGGTTACACCCATACAACTAAATGTTGACATTTAGTGAACAATTACACCCAAAGAGGAAGAGAAGCTGGCTCTCCCCCAGGACTGCAAGACAGTAAGATCATGGCCAGTGTTAAACAGCTTTCCTTGTTAAAAAAAAGTTACAGGTTGCCATCCATTAACAAAAGAAAATAGATTTTCTTCTTGATTTGCATTTACTAACCAAGACAAGTGTCTAATACCATCAGTAGAACCTGAAGAGGAAAATAAAACCCCTTAAGTTCCGCCCAAATCCAACATAAGCCTGAGGAGGCATCTGGGAAAAAAAATAGGATCTTCTCTTGTTGCTGGATAGAAACGATCTCACAAAAGAAAGAAGACAGAATGGTACTACTCACTTCTGCTGGCCTGACTTTGATGTAGAAATTACTTCGCTTATAGGAAATCTTCAGAATTTTTGGCCAAGCAAAGCGGTTGATCCGGAGTCTATCTTTGTAAATGAGCAGTCCATTAGCACACACACCCAGCATGATATCCACACCTTCAGAATCCTATCACGTACAAGACAATTTCATAAAAATCAGTTTAACAACATCCCAAACAAGTAATTACCACTGGCATACCTTGAGGGTATAATGCAACTGGGACTTGTTTCATATTCAAACCTGAAAGACCCTGACAATGAGATTCTTAAAGCAGAAATAGCCAAGTATATTAATTTTATAGGAAAGGCTTTGGACTCTAAGTAATGGCTTTGGCATTTATATGTCACTGCATATGCCCCAGTTCTTCCAATATTCTGGCAACAGGGACTGAGTCAACAACTTGGAAGCAAGAAGAGGTATGGCCGGCGTGCCACCAATAGTTTCAACAAGTATTAAAAGAAGAAAAATTAAAACAAAGCCTTTCCAAATTAAAATAGCCAGTGGAAATCTGAACAAATTGGTGATCATGGTGATCTTTTACAGTCAGTAATTTTACTACTTCAGTAAAGATATAGGAAGTCATGGATAGTTGGCTGAAAAATACAATGATTTCCCAGCACTGGCTGGGTTTCTTAGTATTCTCTTCCACTGACGTTTGATGCAAGTTTTACAGGCTACAAAATCAATCACTTACTGATAGGGCTTTGATACACTCTAGAGCACAATCTCATGTCCTCCCCAACAAGTCAACTACATCAAATGCCAACAGTGTCATTAAAAGTGGCTTCACTGGCCCAACTACCAGCTGCAAGCGGATCCTGGCAAACAGCGGTTCTAATGCTTGCGGTTACTTCACTACAGCAAAAGAAAGCTCTAATAAAACCCTAAAAAAATTTAAGTTCCTTAAAATACTACAGACTGAGTGAATTGCCATGCTGCACTTGTGTTAAAAAATTAATAAATGTTACACAGTTAATGTACATGAACAAAAATTTAAGTATATTTCTTTCCAGTGCTTCTAACAGAACACAGGAAAAAGTCTATGGAAAATTGCATAAACAAGTGCATACTGTTTCTATATGAAATAGAATTAAACAATGCTTCTCCAGTACTTAAAAGTCTTGGTTTTCTTTTCTAAACATAGGACTGACACGCTTACAATGCATTAATTTTCCTAATGATTTGAGATTCTGGATTTATGTGAGGGAATGGGAGAGGGTTGGTTAGTTGGTCTTCTGGGTTTTTAACTAAAAAAAAAAAAAA
>VXAK01015073.1:142802-159235 GCA_013399435.1 Arenaria interpres
AAAACAAAAAAAACCCAAACCAAACCACTAGAAATGCAAATTTGATTTGACCTATCCAGAGGAGTGGTGACCCAAAACCCACCCTCCCCCAAGACCTCCTTCCCCCTCTGTTTTTAACTCTCATGGTATTTCAAAAGTAACTACAGCTTCTTTTATGCTTTACTTTATGGCCCCACGTCTCCTTGGCAGCAAAAATCTGACATTCNTTAATACTAAACATGCCTATCCTAAAACAAAACAAACCCAAACAAATCCCCAATACCTTGGCATGATGTAAATCCACTCCATACATGGAGAGTCTCTTAGCATTTTCTAGGAACTGGGAATCCGCCTGCGCTGGAGTCAAGCCCCTAAAACCATTGAATAAGCCTTGAGTTTATTGACAAAATAGCTGAGAATCAAAACTGAGCGGAATCCTGGAATTCAGACACATAAAAAAAGCTCAGTTTGGAAAGTATCAATAGCATTTTTGCACTAAAGGAAAGCGTTCTTTCAGAGCATGGTATATCCCTTTAGTAGAGATTGACATCTTCATTCTTTCGAAATATTCTAGCTGTATGTTGCTTAAACTAATTCATATGCTCAGATAAAATTATTTTCTCCAAAAGTTCTCATCTGAGATCTTTGTGAAGCTCCTACTTTCAAACTGAAATTTTTTAAACACATGAAAGTAAGAGGTTCTAGTTATATAGCAAAAGATTTCCAATGTAATAACAGCTTCAGCTTTGCAGTTTTACGCATATCCTTAAGAGAATTGACATAAAGGTGACATGAGGGTTTAATTTAATCCCACCGTATCTGACACACCTGTGTGTTTTGTGCAGCTCAGCTACTTTCTCTTCCATTTCTTGGGTTTGATTGGGTGCAAACTGGAATTCACTGATATAGTCCCCGCGGTGCTCCTCGGGGTCGTGGTCCCCCAGCTCTGCCTGCAGCGTGTACGAGCCCAGCAGGGCGTGAGTCACGAATGAACACGGCAGGCGACCAGAAGCAATATCCTGACGAAGCTGTAGGCACAAGAAATATCTGCAAGACAAAGGAAAGGGGGGGGAAAAACAAACAACCAAAAATCAGAATAAAGAAAGTGTCACCAATAGCAAGTTTATGAGAGATACGGAAGAACCTCTCGATGTGCTCATAGGATCATAGGCTGGTTTGGGTTGGAAGGGACCTTAAAGATCATCCAGTTCCAACCCCCTGCCCTGGGCAGCGACAGCTGGACAGGATCATAGAAGATATATTTTAAAATTAGTCAATGCATTACTAATTTGTTATACCTTATATTATTTGAGCATTATTGTCACACAGTAAATTTCACTTCCATTTTTAAGAGTCAATACTACTTTCATAAGTAACCCAAAGAGCACGAAAAATTCTGATTTCTAATATGAATGAATGAAAAACTGTATCTAGTTTGTAACAAAAGCTGACTTAGGAACTCCTTCATTTCACCTTCCAGCTCACAGGTATCTAAGGTTTACAAATAAAAACCCTATGCGTTTCCTTTGAAATATCCCTTTGGCTTTCAAATTCTAAGGGAATTTTATATCCCTTGCAGTTCATGAGATAATTATGTCATGTAACACACAAAAAAGAGATCCTGTTTAGTACTGAACCCGTAATTGCCTCCGTTAAACCAACAGAAAGTTTTTTGGTGCTATTTAATGCATATGTATAAAACTCTGTTTCCACCAACCTAGCCTAGATTATTGTTGAATTACCCTTGGATCCCGTCAGCTTCACCTCTTAATATCAACACCCTCATTTGCTATATGATAAACCACTGACTTCTTTCAAATATGATCATTGGCATGTTACCTCCCACCCAAATCGTATCCCCACTTGTCATTAAATTCTTGTTTCTTAGATTTCTTCCTGAAGGTTTCACTTTGCCTTTTCAAACCCATTCCAAAAAGCAGTTGATACAAGAATATCTGTGGTGTTCTACAGTAAAAGCCAAACCTGTTACGGCATCCAGAAACTGAAGAAGAAATTTTATATGGCCTTCAAATTAGACTAACAGTAATTTTGAAGTTTAGAATTAGGAACTAGCCATACCTAGTGATATCTTCAGTCAACTGCGAAGGATCAGGAGGATAAAACTTCACATTAAAGGTGAATACCCAGGGTAAACCTAAACATGGGAAACATCTGTTAATCTCAAACAAGTTGAAGCAGGCAAAGAAAGAACCTTATTGAAAACTTTAGGCAATCATATTCATCTTAGATCACTGAAATCTTGAAGGAAGTGATTTTTCTTTCTTTTCTGTCTTCTTTCCCCTTTTTACAGCTTATTAGTAAGAAGCAGAGATTATTTCCATTCTCAGGTAGTAACTCATATACATACAGTGAAAGATCAGCATGTAAAAATTATTTTCAAAGGAAGTTTTACAGTAAGTTATGTAAATATTAGAATATGCTTTTAATTTGAAAACCACCATAATATATTAACACTTTCAAGATATTCTGCATTCAAAGACAATCGCACTGAATTTGTGTTTATTTCTAATTCCTGCAAGGCTGACAGTCTACCCCTGCTTCAACCGACTGTTTGTTTGAGAGACCGTACAATAACTATGAACATGAGATGTCAAAATGAGCTCCGCATTGCATACAACAAACATAATACGTAAATTATTCATATTCATACAGAATGCTTAGAAGACAAAAAATATTAACCATTCCTTCTTTAAAATATTTTTTCTGAAATAATAGCTTTAGCAACCATAATAGCAATGATATTTTCTGTTTAAATTCTCATGTTAGAATTGTTAACACCAAATTCACTGTTTAAGGGAAAGCATGCTTAAAACTAGATTAATAATTGGATAAAGCATAAATTACTGCCTTTTGTCATAGCTCTAGTTCTAAATAAATTTTTAAGATTTGAAAGCTGAAGTCACTCATCAATAATTCAAATATATTCTCAGATTGATACTCTACCAGTATTGTAGAGTACAAGAGGGCAAGAGGAATATGTTCACTGGAAAGTGTTTAATAACTTGACAAGATGGAGAACTTTTCAAACAGCTTTTATTAAGTACAGTGCAGACATACGGATGTCTTAGAAAATCCTGAAACAGGAGCCCAGGAAAATAATTTAACAGTTTAGCTTCCCATGCTGCTTGAAAGCAAATGCAGTTGAGCTTTACCACATCTGGCCAAACATACTGAAAGTAACACTACAATGGAGATCCACTAAAAATCATTAAGAAAGATAAGAAAATAAATCAAAATATTATCAAAAGAATTAAGTAGCCATTTTTTCTTTCTCTTGCCCCTTCTAACATAAATATTGTGGTGAAAGACTTAGCAAAAATAATCTTTGGTAAAAAAAGGTAATAATTTTATAAGGCTTGATAATGATGAATTTTGGACAGTAAACATTTAAAAAAACCCTGTCCTCTACAGATAAATCATACTTTGAAAAAAAATGTGCATTTTAACAATAACAACAAAAAGACTGACATCCTATTTCCAACACGATGCTAGAAAGGACTGCTGACATTTTTGTTTAAGGTTATTTTCTTCAAAAAAACCTTATTTTAAAATGTCACAGCTGTTAAAGGTGAAGAGGTGCTTTGTGTCAAAATTTCTAATGTCTTTCAACATTTCAAAAATCATTTCAGCTTTTCAGACATGGCTATTCATTGGAGCACTTCAATTTCTGCTTAAATGCGAACCTCCTTCTCCACCTGGCTGCTAAGTCACCGGTTTCATTTGAGAGCTCAGGGTTTTAGCGTACCTTCACATAAATGATAAGTTTGTTTACAAAATAAGGCAGACTCCTTAAATAAGCAATCGAATATATTAGCTGCACAGCCAGTACTCAATCAGGTAAAATGTGCCTCATTGCATCACCTACTGGAACCCAGTACAAGGCAGAATTAAGACAAAAATACCTTTAAAAATGTCTAAAACTCATTAATACACGTTAGTCCATTAGAGCTGCCCGGCAGAAGAGGACCTGGGGGTGTTGGTCGACTGTCGGCTGAATAGGAGCCAGCAGTGTGCCCAGGTGGCCAAGAAGGCCAACAGCATCCTGGCCTGTGTCAGGAACAGCGCGGGGAGTAGGACTCGGGAGGGGATCATCCCCCTGTGAGGGCTGTGTCCAGTTTTGGGCCCCTCACCACAAAAAAGACACTGAGGGGCTGGAGCGGGTCCAGAGAAGGGCAACGGAGCTGGTGAGGGGTCTGGAGCACAAGTCTTGTGAGGAGCGGCTGAGGGAGCTGGGGGTGTTCAGCCTGGAGAAAAGGAGGCTGAGGGGAGACCTTCTCGCTCTCTCCAACTCCCTGAAAGGAGGGGGTACCAGGGGGGGTCGGTCCGGTCCCTTCTCCCAAGGAACAGGCCATGGGACAAGAGGAAATGGCCTCAAGTTGCACCAGGGGAGGTTCAGATTGGAGATTAGGAAAAAAATTGACACTGAAAGGGTTCTTAAGCCTTGGAATGGGCTGCCCAGGGCAGTGGTTGAGGCACCATCCCTGGAGGTATTCAAAAGACAGGTTGACACAGTGCTTAGAGACACGGTTTAATCATGGTTTTTATCAGAGTTAGGTTGATGGTTGGACTCAATGATTTTAAAGGTCCCTTCCAACCTAGGCAATTCTATGACTCTATGTAGCATGAACAAACAGAATAAAACCTGGGATTAGTCCACTTCCATCATTTCTCTCCCAGGGAATTAGAATTGTCTAATGAAAAGCTGCTGATACTAAGCCAAACCGATGAAGAGAAGTATTTGGGCCGAAACCCCTATGCAAAAGTGTTTAGGGAGGGCTGTCGCAGTAACAGGGCTGTGGGATGGGGAGAGAAGCATCTAAACCAGTTGTCCAGTTTTCCTGGAATGAAGCAACGTTTGCTGGTGGGAAGCAATTTCTCCTAGTCTAAAATTGCCGTTCAAATAGTCACAGCTGAATTCCTGCTAACCTAGTTCTCTTTCTTGTCAGCATTTCTGCTTCTAGAAAGTGCTGTAGCCAGGAGACCTACACAGCGTTTGAAGAAAAAGATAAATAAATCTATATTCTTTATAGAAAG
The DNA here is from genome assembly GCA_013399435.1 of Arenaria interpres. NCBI lineage: Eukaryota > Metazoa > Chordata > Aves > Charadriiformes > Scolopacidae > Arenaria > Arenaria interpres. The sequence goes on from VXAK01015073.1 coordinate 147,837, forward strand.
CTAAAAAAAAGCATAAATCCACCGAATCTAGACTATGTGAAAAATTTCAATGTCTACTCATAGTAATTCCCATAGCTAATAAATAGAAAAAATGTTGTATTTGGCTTTCTAGTAAATATTTTCTGGACAGTTGGTGACCTTATAATTTTGCCCAATTACTGAAAGCACATTTATCCCCTGAATATAGACTAACAAGTACATTACAATGCACACAGTCTATATTTATACTTCTCACTACAACATAGTGTTTATAGCCGCATAATGAGGGCATACAAACATAATTGTCTTCACACAATAATGCACACTATTGCTGGCACTTTGAATTGGCGCCCAAGGCAAAAGAAATAAATAAATCTGATATTTAAAATGATATTTAGCATTCTGTCCCTGATAAGGCTCTCTGTTTTGATGTTTAATGGTATGGGCTATAGAAATGTCAACATTTTTTCTAGCCAGCTTGTTACCTCAAAAATGCTTCCGTGGCAAATTTAGGCACATTCTTAGAGAAGAAGAATGCAATATAACTAACCAGCTAGCAGCATACAATTAACGTGATTCATCCCATTCAAACTGGGAAACCAGTGAGGGCTGTGTTTTTTTTCCAGTAAGGGCTTTTTCTGGCTTTTACTGATGATACCTCCCTGTCTCAGCTAACTTTTTTTGGGTACTGTGCGACTAGGACAGATGCACTGCTCACAGACAGATGAAAAAAAAGCCCTGTACAATTAAGAAAATTACTACTTCTTTCATTTTGCTTGTTACCTTCAAGAAAATTAAAGAAATAGGATCTATATCCAGTCCACATTTTCAAAAATACACAAAAAAACCACCCCAGAGTCCAGCCAGCCCTAGATGGACTAAGGGGACAAACTCAGACATCTCCAAACTGCAAAATCATTCTTTATCATTAGCAGACATACCCCTTCTGCAGGACAACCCTTCCCTTATTTCTTTTATATTATTTCTCTGCTTATTCTCTTCACCAACTAAAAGCTTGACTCTAGTGCAATTAACTTAGATCAAAATCAGGTACAATTTTTACAGGTATGTATTTAATTACATAAAAGAGATGGATATAAAATAAAGTAACTACTGTATTTTGACGCCTGAGCTTAACTGTGGTTTGTTAGCATTAAAATCAGACAGAACGTTTAAAATGCATGCCTATTCCTTAATTAATTTTAACTTCCCTTAGCACTTCAAATTTCTTATATATTTTAGGACGCTGTGTTGTGTTGCACAATTCTGAACTTGTGCTATATTATTCTCACATAACTGAATTTATGAATTTATCACCATTTGGTCTAGTGTGTAATTTGACATATAATTACCCTTCCATATCATCCTCTTTCCTGAGCACTTCAGATGCTTAGACTGCATTGCAGAATACACCATAGAACCAATGCCAAAAATCCATTTCAATTCCACAGCATTCCCAGAATTACCTTTTTTGGCTACGTATGTCTCTAACACAAGGCCAATATCCCATTTGGCTGGTTTTACGTTTCCAAATCTGAACGACTGGGTACCCATAAACAAAAGATGCTGAGAGGAGTCTTCCAACATGAATAAGGAGCAAGGTTTAAACTTGTAGCCCAAGATACACCACCAACTGAAACTGTACTATTTCACCTGTTCAAATCCACTTCCATAGAATTACAGAGGATTTCCCTCAACCCCCTCAATTATTGAACTGAATCAAGTAACAAGCAAATTGGGTTTTCTGTATTCTCTGCTTCAGTTAATCACTCCTTTTAGAAAAGAAAGTAACTTTTTCTATCACCACACCCATTATGTGTTTTGATGCCAGTGGCCTTAGTTTCGTTTAACCCTTGACTGTTGAAAATTAGTATCTACATAAAACACAACTCATACCCTTTACAGCCCATGTCAAAAAACAGGCACTTGCATGGGCTGGTTTGGTTCCTCTCTCAGGCACCCGACTCAACTCCTGAAAACGCCTGTTCCTTCAGAAAACAAGTGCAGTTACCTTAGGCAGACACATTAGATCGAATTAATCATATTCCAGGTACAGTGATAAGCTTCTAGAAGCTGTCTGGCTAAAAAAGTGTCTCTCCTGACAATTTCACAGCTAACTTCAATAGCAAAACCAATTAAATGTATCCTTTATCAAATGAGAATGCACAGAAAAACACCCGTACACCACGGTATTCTGCCCTTAGAACATCCAAATCCTTCCCATTTCTTGGAAGAAAAAAAGACAGGCTATGAGATAGAGAAGTTTCTCTATTTTATCATAGAATTTTATTTTTGTAATAAAATACTAATCATGCTGCAGACTAGAAATAAGTTTAATTGAAATGACATTACCTTGAATTTAAGCAACTATTTCACATAGCATGGAAATTAAGTATCTATTTGGAAAAGTATAAATTATATCCACATCAAAACCAGGATACATCCCAAAAATAGTTTCAAAACTTGTGAGAAGGTCTGTAACTCAGTTTCATATACTTCAGTTACACAAACAACAAGAGCAAATAATTAGGCTTCCCAAAACTGATGGTTTACATATTCCCATCTCTAATCTTTACCCATGATGTAACTGTGAGTGTTTAAATTGCAGCCAAAAGTTTGGTCTTCAGCTGCAATTAACTACGTTGAAACCACGTTGATGTAGTTTACTTATTCAACCCTGTTACACTGAGAACGAGAGTAATGAAAATACAGACAAAACAGAGTGAAACGTCATGTGTTCTACACAAAGTTCACGTACAGCGTCTCACAGGGATAAATTATCAAATGAAATTTGATATGAGTGTGAACCACCACACTCTGGTGGGATTTTACCATTCTAAGGTCAGTTGCTACTGCTTGTACCATCACTATATCCAGGCCGAAATTCTCCATTTTGCAAAAGCCTGAATCCACTTTACGTGTCACAATTTTCAAGAAGATACTGACAGAAGTGTAATTACCCACCTGTCCTTGATTGAATTAATTACAATTTTTAACACATGCCAGTAGATGTCCAATTACATGAGTTAAAAAAACCTCCAAGAATTAATTTTCCTGAAGAGATCAGGCTGGCTGAAAGCAAACAAGCTTTTTGCCGCCTTCATAGGCATGAGAACAGAGCCAGTAATTTGTGGATCAAGTTCATTAGGTCTCGTTTGCTTATACAAGAGGAAGTTGGATCAAAAAAATAGTTTCCAAGGAAGCTTCTGTAATTTCCATTTCTTTACTGAAAATATAAACCACAGATTCCTAGTAAGAGATTTCATCAACTGGGAAAGGTAAAAAGAAAACAGAATTAACACCACGGTGATTTGTGGAAAAATGTGAGCGTTGCCTTAAAAGAGGAAGGTAACAATAGGAAAGAAACCACCTCTTTATCACTGTAAATAAATAATGCATTTCTGTTCTTAATTACAAGCGCTCCCATTGATTCAACAGCCTCCCAAAAAGCCCTGTCAGTTTCTTAAATAACTTCGATTCTTGTTGCGTGGGATGTGTAGACACGTAAATCTTAGCATCATCATCACCTCCTCCCCACTTACATTTACTATCAGGCACTAACAAAATAAAATTTCTATCAAAAATAAAACAACAACAACAAACCCCTGCATTGGCCACAAATAAGTAAAGCAATGAGAAGAACTGCAGTAAGGGCAAGGGCTGTCTGCTTATTTTGCGACGTGTAGACTCAGGAAGAGCATCTCAGCTCCTAAACTTACTCTCCATTCACCCCCCTATCTACTACCAAAGTCACCTTGGCTAGGGAAGAGCTTTGACAGGGCTTTATGCAAACAGAGTAAAATAAATTACTCATTGTCTAATGCGTATAGGAAGCAGAAAGACTTTTCACACAGATTTAGTCTAAAAAACACTGTTGAGAGATGTTCCAAGATTATGCTCTCTATTCCATTTCCATTCTATAAATGATGGACACATCGAAAAAGCCAATGCAGGACTGATCAGTATCGAAGAATATACATTTTCTGTAAGACATATTGATTCTCTTTTCATAGTTTCATATTCTTTTGGTGAATCTTTGAAGTTAGGCATTCTCATAGCAACAACCATGACCAGCTTTGCAAGAGGACATTCTCCATCCCATAAGCCAAATACCAGTATAAAGTTGAAAAACATCTACGGTTTCAGGATGAAAAAAGATCAACTATTAGTCACATACAACACAGGAAGATCTGGGGGCAGAAGCCAGTATAATGATTAACTCTTACAGCACAGTGCTGAGTGATTCCTTCTTTCCTTCCACAGTGGACATACATAGAAGCTTTGGCTTTCTATTCTAAGGCTGAATACATCATTATCAGATACACAATATTTTAATGCTGCAAGTATACAATTTAGTCAAGATTCAGGCTACTAAGTTTATGAAGACTATTTCTGTAAGGAAATAAAAGCAGCATAACATCTGAATACAGAAGTACTTACTTCGAATTTGTCTTTTAATTTCCTTTGAAGAATCTAGCCAGTTCTGAAAAAAGAAAAACCAAAACCAGCATTTAAAATCACTGCAGACTGAAGATGGTGAAGTAATTTCATAGAGTGCAGTTAAAGTTTGTATTGTTCAGACATCTGCTCTGTTTTAAAATAACCCCGAGGACGGTAAGATTGAATTTTTTTCCTAATATCTAATCTAAATCTCCTGTCTTTCAGTTTAAAACGATTACCCCTCATCCTACTGCTACACTTCCTGACAAAGAGTCCCTCTCCAGCTCTCCCATAGACTCCCTTCAGATACTGGAAGGCTGCTATAAGGTCCAGCAGCCTGCCAGCAGGACCTGGTGTGTTTCAAAGACAGACGTGCAAAGTAGGGAAAAATTAGCAACTGACTTAGAATCACAGAACTTCCTGGGTTGGAAGGGGCCTTTCTGATCATGGAGTCCAACCAAACCCATCATTAACCCATGTCCCTCAGCACTATGTCTGCCCAGCTTTTAAACCCCTCCAGGGATGGTGACTCCACCACTGCCCTGGGCACTTCCCTGACTTGTAAGGTCAAGGCCAACATTTCCCCAAACCACTGAACATATTTGCAGCTTTAAAGTCACAGGGGACCTCTGTGCCAGCACAAATTCTGCTGAAGGCATATTTCTACCAACGTTTGTTGCCTAATTTAGCCAAGTAGTGGATAACGGGGTAATGTGACTCTATGGTACCAAACTCCAGATGCAACAACTGGTTTCCAATACCATATCCCTTGGACTTTATGACAGGCTTTTCCATCCAAAGTCAAATTTATTTCCAGGAGACAAAACATGCCAGGCTACAGTTTTACGGGTCTATATGGATGAGGAGGATGTGGAACTATATGTTTTCACACTACTGGAAATCCTTAATATAGATCACGTTTGTTGCTAAAGGATGGGGCTTCTATGACTATGACCCAAACTACTAAATTCCCTATTATAAATGACCTTGATCAAAGTCAACTTCATCACAAACGCAGCATGTATATATCAGACAAATTCTGATTATAAATTAAATGCAAAACCCCCTTCTTATCATTTTTATAGATGCAATTTAGAAATAAAAAGAGAATAATTTCACATTTCTTGCTTTAAGAAGTCTGCTCATGGCTACTATAATTGCTGCAAAGGAAGAGATATAAAAACACTCCTCAAAAAAATCTGGATACCATTTATTCTGCTTGAGTCAGAAAAACTGCTTTCTATTGGAAGAGCCTTGACATGAAAAGGCCTTGGAAGACAACAGAAGCCTTCAAATAGTTTTAACTGAGACTCACTTCAGCTACAGTTATCATCCTAGGCTTTCAGTTTGGGCACGAATTCCATTCCAAAAATCATACATGGCCATTTCTTCCAATTACAGAGATAACTACAAGTAGCTTAAACATTTGAAGATGAAGTATAGTATAAAGTAAATAAGTATAGAATATAGCACAGTGTAACGACAGCAGAAAACTAGGAATCATGACTATATGTTACTTTCGGTGTTTTTTCTTTAATCATTATGAGAGACAAGAACATACAATACAGAATAAACTGCAAGATGAGGAGAATAATCCTTTCTTTATAGAAGTTACATGGTTCATTTTCTGATTTTCCAAACCTGGAATAAGCATATTGGGAGCAGACTTCGACACTAACTTTCATTACTGCTCTGTCAAATAAAATCAGATGCTTATATTCCATTTATGTGTACAATTACAGGGGTTTTGTTGCATCTGTGACTTTTGTTACGGATAAAACAAACACTATTGAAAGAATCTACCCTGAAATAGACCTCTTAATGCAGAATAGACAGGTCTGTCTTTCGAAACAAAAGACAAAGTGTATACACGCTACTTTGCCCCAGGAGGCAGAAATCTATTGGTTTAATTTGTGAATGGTAAGGTTATAGATGAGACAAAGTAAGGAATTGTCTAAGAACAACAAAATGTTCTCTACCAGTACAGAAGTATTTTGTACAAATCCAGAAAAGCAGCATTTCCAGCTGGTGCCCAGAACATAAGAGCAGGAGCTTTCTAACACTTCTGCAGGCCAATTACAGTGTCAATGAGGCCTTCATGAATTTTTGAGGGTGTAATGCAATGGAATCACTAACTAAACTTTAGACCAATTTGCAAAACAACAAAAGAAATCATTAATGAGTAATTTGACCTAAATAGTTTTAAAATGTGTATTACAGCTAACAAAAATCGGTCTGATTTGAAGACACAGCTTCTCTCCCAGCTGCACAGAACAGCCATAGAGAGAAGTTAATGGGACTCCTCCTCCGATGGTACCCCGACGGGGCATTAGGGAGCAGCGCTAATTGAGAAGTGCCTGGCATTCAGCTCCCACACCCCACAGCTGCTGTCGAGTTCAACAGCTGGCTCATAAATGGGTGGCTGTGATTACTGTGCAAGAATGAGAAAAACACATCATTCAGTACTTAGTAGCGACTGGCCTGGAGGTCAGAGGTTTCTGGCGTCTTCATCTGAAGAGGTAACAGTCATAACAGCAGAAAAAATGCATCAGAAAGAAGTGGTACTGAGATGAAAAAAGAATTCAAACTTACTACAGAGGGGAACAAAAGAGAAGGCCCTAAACCCAGTAAAAGTTCCAAGTCCCCAAGCTTTTTTCGGCAGCTATTGCTGAAGAAAACTGATCAGCCCCCTACGCTTCCATCTATTCATTAAATCAAAAAATAAAATGCTAATTTTTAATTTTTTTTAAAAGAATAAGAAAAAAAATTGAGACACTTAAAAATCCTAAGACAGAAGTATTCATTAAAACCATACACAAATATTTAAAATACTGGAAACAATTTAAATGATCTTCATCCATATATTAAAAAAAAACCCCTTTGATAACAAAAATGAGTGCTCCATTCTTACAGAACACATCCTTGTATAGCTATACAATTTCAAGCTTACAGCAAATATAAAATAGTCGAGTAAAAATACATCAAGCCCATTTTACATATGGAGATCTTTAATACAGAGGGATTGAGTATTTTGCTCAATGCTGCACAGAAAGCCTCGCGGCAAAGCAAATAACTCTAGGAAACAACTGTATTTGAATGGAGGTTGTGAGAAACTCAGATTTATTCAGACCATTAAATTAGAGTTCATGTCAAACACAACAGTGAGATGAGAAAGATGACAGAAAAAAAGCTTCTAGACTAAGTATACTGTTTATGTAATGATGTTTCCTGCTAGAAATACAGAGATTATAAGACATCTTTTCCACTTCAATTTGTAATTGTAAATACAGGCATAAATACAGGTTGGGCAGAGAATGGTTGAAGAGCAGCCCTGACGAGAAGCACTTGGGAGTGGTCGTGGATGAGAAGTTCAACATGAGCCAGAAATACGCACTGGCAGCCCAGAAAGCCAACCGCATCCTGGGCTGCATCAAAAGAAGCGTGGTCAGCAGGGCGAGGGAGCAGAGGTGATTCTACCTCTCTACTCTCTTCTGGTGAGACCCCACCTGGAGCAGCGTCCAGCTCTGGAGTCCTCAGCACAGGAAGGACATGGACCTGTTGGAATGGGTCCAGAGGAGGGTCACTAAAATGATCACAGGGCTGGAGCACCTCTGCTATGAAGACAGGCTGAGAGAGCTGGGGTTGTTCAGCCTGGAGAAGAAAAGGCTCCAGGGAGACCTTTTAACAGTTTTCCAGTACCTGAAGGGAGCTACAGGAGAGATGGGGAGGGACTCTTCATCAGGGAGTGGAGCCATAGGACGAGGGGTAATGGTTTTAAATTGAAAGAGGGGAGATTTAGGTTAGATACTAGAAAGAAACTCTTTCCTGTGAGGGCGGTGAGACACTGGAAGAGGTTTCCCAGAGAAGCTGTGGCTGCCCCATCCCTGGAGGGGTTCAAGGCCAGGCTGGATGGGGCTTGGAGCAACTTGGTCTGGTGGGAGGTGTCCCTGCCCAGGGCAGGGGATTAGAACTGGATGATCTTTAAGGTCCCTTCCAACTCTAACCATTCTGTGATTCTATGATTCTAATTATTAATCTGTTTTCTTTATGAGGGAAAAGATGACCGCAGCTATATCTTTAGTTCATGGACAAAGCAACAGCTGGTCCATAAATAATTGAGATGTTCAGATGCTGAAAAAAGCTAAATTGACTTTTGCTAATTAGTGGAATGCAAGCCACCGACTGATTTAAGATTTTTTCTCAGCTCAGCTATAGACCATCCATCATCATCATGTAAGCAAGTGCAACAGAAGAGTGAAAATAAGTGACCAAAAAGTACTTAAGAGATCCTATTTGAATATAGTCATATCATAACATCTCTTCATTTATAAAACTAGCATCCACTAGTGATGGGGTAGCTCCAGCCTCACCTTTGTAAATGCCAAAATTTTGTATAAGCTTGAAGTTAATCAAAAAGGAACTCAAAGGCCTAATAGTTACAGACTTAGAAGCAAGATTTCCTTCATGCTCCTATTCAAAGCTGTATTGAACATAACTGAGAAAAGTCAGCAAAGTTATTGGAAAGTCAGTCAGAAGATTATTTTTTAATTATTTATAATCCAAAGTTTGTTTCCCTGTTTTTTTTTTAAAATGTAAATAATTAAAGTGTTCAGAAAATTGAGGGTATTAGTTAAAATGTCCTATCTTCACTTGCAGGGCTTGCATACTGTTTTACTATACTATTTTACTGGTTTACTACTAAGCCTAGCAATTGCTCAATTAGTTTTCTCAAAATGCAGATATGTTAAATATTCCCCCACTCTAAAGAATAAATGGGCACTTTGTTTAGATACCAACATACACATGGGTATCTTGCACGCATTGCAAGTTTATAGCAGACTAGAATTGACATTTTGCAACAGTTTACTCAAATGTTTGTAACAGTATACATTTAATACAATATACCTCACTAAACCATAGAAGTCAATAGCAATGTAGAAAAACAAACAAACAAAACCCTCATATGGGCTTACCTTCTGTTCTGAATTCTCATAAAACACCAGCCCAAAATAGTCCTTTTCCAGTAAATTGAGATGTTCACACACTTTGTCAAACAGCACTTGGCCTTTTGCTCTTTTCTGAAAGAAAAAGGAGAATGAGTACTATCAGTAAATAAGTAAAATCCTTAGTTACAGCTACTGTAAATCAGTGGTATTATGAAAATTTAAAGTGTCAATAAAACAGATTATAGTACTTTAGCTTTCTTATGATAGACTGTCCACCACATTTTGAAAGCCATATGTACCACCAACAAAAAGAAAGATATTTCAATTTTTTTCAGTTCATCAAAAAAATTGACTTGAATGCACAAGGAAAACTGAGCACTTAAATTGATTTCAATGTTTTGCACCATTATGTGTCACTAAAGAGTTCTTAAATTAGTTTTTCTGCATCTTTGTTTTTAAAATAACCAAAGACTCCTTCATTTGAGCCAACTTGAACGACCAGACCATTAGAAGTAGTGCAGAGATGAAAGGAGAGAATAAGCAACATGTTGAACTTTCACAGAATTACAGAATCACAGAATGATATGGGGTTGGAAGGGACCTCTGGAGATCATCCAGTCCAACCCCCTGCCAGAGCAGGTCCACCCAGAGCAGGTTGCACAGGAACGTGGCCAGGTGGGTTTGGAATGTCTCCAGAGACAGCGACTCCACCACCTCTCTGGGCAACCTCTTCCAGGGCTCTGCCACCCTCACAGGAAAGAGGTTCCTCCTCATGTTGAGATGGAACTTCCCATGTTCAAGTCTGTGCCCATTTCCTCTTGAATATTTTTTTCTCTCTATACTGCAGAGGTTTTGAGGGGCAGAAAATAAGATAAGAGGGCTGCCTTCTATCTGTAGATTTATTAATACTCTCAGTATCGAGGAAACCCATTGGATACTCAAAAATAAAAAGCAGTCTTAAAGTGTATTCTTCCTCAAAATAGTATTTGTGGAAGTCACTAATCAAAAAAGAAAAAAAAAATCACATTTTTACATTTAGTTAGTTTCAATATTGTAGCCTGCTACTTTAAAGTAGTAATTGAAGACTGATCATCATTTTAAAACACTCTTGAAAAGGCTGCTTGCTGCCGTTCAGCATTACAACAGCTTAAGCAAATAAAAATTAGTCCTGAAGTTTCTATAGTTGTTCTTGTACCTGGAATTGGGAAGGTAAATGAGGGCACCCCATATCTCCCTGGTGCTGGTAATGAAAAGTAGGCCTGGGCCTTACTTCTGTGCACCAGGTTTTAGGGAAAAGATTTCTTGTAGCGAAGATAGCAGTGGACAGGAGATAAAGTTTCAGAGCAGATGGCTCACAACACAACACTCAGGGCTGGGGAAGATTGTGGAATTTCTTTCCACAGCTAAAAGTCGAAGATGAACGGCACGCAGCCTCCCGGCTTCAACCAGCTCCTTGGAGGCTGCTCTGCTATTTGTGGCATTTATCAATGAGGCCACAACATGGCATTTTCAGAGGCCTGGCAGCTGAAAGGAATTTTTGCAGTTGCTTATCCTAGGGATTTCAGTAGATGCCATGCACCGCTGTGATTCCACAGAAACGCCATGGACGGGGCCTGCGTGGGCCCGGGCGACACTGCAGCCATTGTCCCCGGCGGCAGAGGCCTCGCCATGGGCCCCAGCTCGGCTCCACCGCGCACAGCGGCGGGGAGAAAGGAAGGTACGGCGCTGAGCAAATAGCGAGGGCTTTGTTGTTCTGCTCCCTGAGAATCCAAAAGCTTTATTTATTCAGGATTGCATCGTTCAGTGGTCCCAAAGATCAGAAAGTTTTTCAAGGAAACACTTATCAAATGAGCACAGTTTGTAGCACGAGCATCGCAGTGAGGCGATGGAACTCGAGTCACTTTCAAAATAGGGAGGTGTTTGGAACTTTTAGAGATTCTTCTCTTCAGAAAGACAGATGACTTATTTCCCACAGCAGTTTGAAGTAACCACTTAGTTTTCTTAACAGCCTCACCTTCAGGTCAATTAAAAAAA
>VXAK01015073.1:159256-213057 GCA_013399435.1 Arenaria interpres
AAAAAAAAAAAAAAAAAATCAGCAATAGAGAGAAGAGCTAAATCAAAAACAGGAAAAGTATAATCAAGAGAGAGTTTGAAGAATCTCAGCCTGCTTAGATGTATGTAATAAATATAATTTTTCTCCTTAAGTCATTGTGCACTTCAATGATCACACCTTATAAAGGCAAGTTCCAGGTATTGCCTATTTCAGTAAAGGAAATATACAGATTACCACAGAAATAATATATCCTGTCATTAATCACAGAATCTTCATGGTTGGAAGGGACCTTTGAGATCATCGAGTCCAACCCCCTGCCAGAGCAGGGTCACCCAGAGCAGGCTGCACAGGAACGTGTCCAGGCGGGTTTGAATGTCTCCAGAGATGGAGACTCCACAAACAGACACAACCCAACAATCTCGGGCACTAGAGCATGCCCTGAAGTGCCGCATCTACCCGTTTCTTAAATACCTCCAGGGATGGCCACTCCACCACCTCCCTGGGCAGGCTGTTCCAGCACCTGACCACTCTCTCAGTAAAGTAATTCTTCCTAGTATCTTATCTAAACCTCCCCTGCCCCAGCTTCAGACCAGTTTCTCTGGTCCTGTCATTATTCCCTTGGGAGAAGTCGTCCCTGTCAGGACTCGCCAATTAGGTAGTTTTTTATAAAGTTCATAAACTAAAAAACACAGTTAATATTAAGTCTTTGACATACAGAACAACCAAATTTACAGTAAACTTATTAGTATAACAGTAAAATATTGCCCAGTCTCTTTTAAGGAAGTCACAATCAACACAGAACTTGAATACCCTGGCACTGTCCACCGTATCTTTAAAGATCTTTTTGTAAGTTTATGGCTCTTGCACATAAGGAAAAAGACCATCGTGCCCTGAAGACCAAGTTATGTTAGTCTACATTCTAGGCAGTAGCACAATACAAAGAAGTTATAGCATCAGAAAGTGACATTTATAGAGCTCTGTTGTGAATTCAAAAGCATAAGAAGCCTCTCAGTATCAGCAACAGTTCTCATTATAAAATCCTATTTGCAAAATTAAAAGCCTCCTAGTTCTTTAATATTTTGGTTTATATTGTGATATAGTTTTAAAAAATCTACAAAAGTATTTAATTTGCAAAACCAAACTTTTCAAGTGCAATTTTTTTGTAATCCCTTTGGGGACAGGCATTAATACACAGCTTAAATTATACGATAATGTAATTTTTTTGGAAAACCCCATGCTCCTAGAAGAGTGTCTCTAAACAAGAACTGAAGTTCCATAGAGAAGACAACTGCTGTGATTCAGTCATATCAGAAGTTAGAAACTGTTTAACAGAAGAACAGGGGACTCTAAGACGACAGCATCGTGGTTTGCATAGTTTCATGTTACTCTTCAAACTGGATTCTATTTCTTTTTCTACCAGTTAGTTGAGGTGTCAAGTGATAGTCACAACCAGTATGTAAAATGATAATTGCTAACCTTATATATACATGTATAGATATGCATTTATGTATAGGTATATACATATGTGCGTACAGCAAACATTGGCAGAGAAAACAAGGAAATCTCCTTATTCTAAATTCTAACACAAACACCAGTAAAAATCTAAGTCCATACTCAGCCCCACCAAGAGAAGAGCATACTCAGCCCAGCTGTACAAAGAGGCTGAGAAGAAGAGAGGGCAGTAGTTTAAAACACAACAGTACTCAGAACAGCAGTATTCTATATTGCCCCCAAGTTATGCTTTTTGTTTTTTTAAAGTGGACATAGGAAGCACATATGTAACCAAGGTTATTCCAGTACCGATTCCACGTCTGTATTTAGACACCTCAGATGCCACCTCTTAATACAACTTCACAAAACCTGGGGTAACGAGGTTTCAGTCCTTTAACTCCTTCTCACAGAGAGAACAGACTAGAGAAAAGCCATTGCAACAAACATACAGAGTGGAAATTTCTATGCAGTTGGGATTTAGAATAGGATATTATGGATCTGTTTGGCTATGGAAGAGTTACCAGCTACAAATGCAATATAAACACTAGTGATGCTCCTCAGGGCTACCAGTTCTGTTCAATATTTTGATCGGTGATCTGGATGCTGGAGTTGAATACACCATTACAAAGTTTGCTGATGATACCAAACTTGGAGGTGGTGTTGCCTCTCAAAGGGTGAGAAGCCCTGCAGAGGGACCTAGATAGTTTGGAGCATTGGGCCATCATCAGTGGCATGAAATTTAAAAAGAACAAGTGCCAGATTTTGCACCTGGAGTGGAGCAATGCACTGCAGAAAGGGATTTAGGGATGCAGGTTCAATATGAATGCTGTGGTTGACACGCCTGAGTGACGGGATGATACAGAGGAATCTGGGCAAGCTCGAGAAGTAGACCTGTGCAAACTTCAAGAGGTTCAACAAGGCCAAGTGCAAGGCCCTGCATATGGGTTGGGGCAAGCCCTGGTATCAATACGGCCTGGGGGATGAAGGGATTGAGAGTAGCCCTGCCGAGAAGTATTTGGGGGTACTGGTGGAGGAAAAGCTGGGCATGAGCTGACATCTGAGTTCTCACAGCCCACAGTGCCAACTGCATCCTGGGCTGCATCAAGAGAAGCGTGGTCAGCAGGGAGGTGATTCTCCCCCTCTACTCCACTCTGAGACCCCACCTGGAGTACAGCATCCAGCTCTGGAGCCCCCACCACAAAGAGGACATGGACAACATACCAGTAACAGCAAGTTTTGCTTTTGGTCAGCCCTGAATTGGTCAGGCAGTTGGACTAGATGATCATTATTGGTCTCTTCCAACTGAAAAATATTCTATTCTATTCTTCCTACCTCCTTCTTTCCCTGTCAGTACCTGCTCAGGGAGTCTCTGATGACATTTTTTCCCAGCCCTGCATCAGCAGAAGGGATGGAATGGGGAATCATGTCCCATCCTAGGCACGGGCTCTGTCCCTTGGTGGGAAGGAGGCGTGTACCTTCTGATGAGGGTGAGAGCTGTGGATCATCTCAAGATAATTCAACCATCTGAACAAATGGTTGCAGTGATGCCACGGGTGAAAGAAACAGGTTTGATTCCCTCTGCATGTAATCTGTAAAGAGCAGCTTTTGGCTTTGAGACAACTTTACACGTAAACATTACTTTCACTGGTGCCTGCTGAATCCGGACTAGTATTTTTAAAATGTGTCAAATTTAATGTCATACCAATTTTTCTTTTTCTAAATAAAAGATGCCGCACTTTAAAACAGACCACTTAAGTTTATTCAAATGCTAGTCTACACATCTCAGCAGTCAGGAAATAAAGATTTGCAAAACAAAACTCAAAACCAATTAAACATCAGTTTCATATCAAGTTCATTCAGACTTTTCTTAACCCAGGGTTAAAAACTGATCTTAATTGTATGTTAAGCAAACATATTTTATTTTGTATTAGCAAACTGTAAGTAAATGTAGAACCTATGTCAACTCCAATATATTTCACTTGTTCATACGTGCATAAAACATGGTCAATGCTGGCATCTTTTAAATGCTTTTTGTTATAAATATTTAATTAGACCACTGACTGCAGTAAACAAACTCAATAGGATCTTCATTTGCTTCTAACCAGTAATCATTATGCAGTTAGGACTTCTTTTTGTTGCTTTAAACTGTGTTATCCCTTATTAAAACCCAGATTATATACAAAGCAAAAAAATCTGAACAAGCCTTTATCCCAGATCTCAGATTTAATGACAAAATTTCCTCTCAACTACCTAAGAAACCACAGAACAAGAGGGGAAAAAAAGGCAAGTTGATTTTCTTCCCCCTCATGCAAGCAAGAGGCACATGTAGATCACCCTAAAATATCAATAACTTACAGCTCCCACAATTATCAGTTGTCAATCACCAGGAAGGGAAGAGGTTAAAACTGTGTTATTTGCAATGCTAAAAAAAATTGTAAAAATTGCTTCTAGAAATTAAATCTCAAACATTCCAACAGTCTGTTCACTCAAGCTAATAAAACTCAACTGTCATCACATCTCAAAAATATTACATTACTGAATGATGAATCTAGGTTATTTTACTCTTTAATATGTTTCTGTCATTTTAAGTAAGCACAAAGATTCAGTCATTTACAATTTTTGGCAAATACCCCTGAATATCTTTCATCCTCACGTACTCTTGACAAGTCTTTCTGACACATTTACGTGTTGTTACCCCTGGAAGTGAAGTGAACTCCCTTTAAAGGAAGTAATAAAAGGTAACTGAAAGTTTCTAACAGTTCACAGCCTATGAAAGTTGTTTTAAGTCATGCTCCTCCAGAACTATTCAAACAATAGTTTCTTCCTCTTTCCTCTTCTCCAGGTATTCACGCTTTACTCTGAGGAGTCTGAGGCTACGTGGACATTATCTCTAGGAGTTACAGTAGTTTAAAGGTATTAATTTCATTTATTAATTTAATTAATTGCTTGTGCTCTATAGGTGTGCACATATTGTATACACATAACATCTTCTTTAGTATAATATTTCTATACAACATTATTTCATAATGTATTTCAGAAGTTTCCTAGAGATAAAGGGCTTTGGACATTTTTACTTTAACACTATTGAAAGTAGAAAATCAATCTATTTTATTAATATGGAACCTGTGGATTTAAGGAACTGTATTCACTTCAGACTAAAAGTTAAAGGGTTTAAATATAACAGTTCAGTGGAGGTTATTTCTGCATCCTTATGAAACTTCTGTGTTCTCAAAAACCAAAATAAAGCAAGTTTGAAGAGTGACTGGAATCTGAATTCCTAACATTACTCCCACTTAAAAGTTTTTAATTCCTCAGAACAAGTAGCCGAGACACAAACTAATCATTTGCAGACCAGAGAGACATATTTTATGAACTATCCAAGATACCAACGCAGGGCTGCTGATGGTAGAATAGAATGCAGTTCATTTCTGGGAAAAAAAATAAATCAAAGACCATGAAACACTACAGTAGGAATTTCAAATTACAATGAAGTGAGGAATAGGCTTCACCTGGTACAAGGTTTAGCTTCATTCTGCTGGCAGGTCATGGATTTTTCTGGGCAATAGTGGAGCACCTTGAATGCTCTATCTACAGTGGGATTCAGACAAGCATATTTGGAGAAGCTATACTCCAGAAGAAAAAAAAAAAAAAAAAAGAAAAGAAAAGACTCTAAACCAGGTCCTTCAAATTTGCATCTCCAAAGGCAAAGTAATAAAAGGACAAAGACAGATGAGAGAAAACCTAAAGGAAATAACCACAATAGAAGACGAAATATCTGTTTAAACAGTTCTGTAGAAAGAATTATTGACTTAAATTTCAAACTGGCAAGTTGGCACCTGTAAGAATAGGTCTATTAAGACAAAATAAAGAATTTAAGGGCAAAAGAACAGATTATTCTCAGAGGTGATAAATTAATTTACAAAGTTAACTCTCAAAAAAGAGAAGTATCTGAGGGGTGCTTTATGTTGGAAGCCAAACATCAGCCATGTCAGACGTGCCCTGGGCAACAGGAAAGACACGCAAAAACAAGCCACAAGAAATAATTCCACTGTCAAACAACACTAGGTGGGTGTAGAAAAAAAAAACAAACAACTGAAAGCAACTATCAATATACAAAACAAGTGGAAAAGAAACAAGAAGGGTACAAATGTACCTGTACTCCTACAGGAGCACTTGATGCCAAATTTTGAACTACAAAGTAACAGCAAATTATAGTCATCTGCAAAGATGTTTCTGTAAAAACATTCACCAGAAGTGAACTGGTTTGTGTTCCCCACAAACAATTTCATATATAAGCTTCCTATTTCAACATGTTAATGCTATATTTTCTCCCCATCTGAGCATCTCCTATGAGTTTCTATTCTGTGGCACCCACCAACTAACACTGCAACATGTCAGAAAGAAGACACACACAGGAAATACTTTCAGAAACCCCTTGCCACAGAAACCATTTTTTTCAAAGAATCACAGAATGGATATGGGGTTGGAAGGGACCTCTAGAGATCATCCAGTCCAACCCCCTGCCAAAGCAGGTCCACCCAGAGCAGGTTGCACAGGAACGTGTCCAGGTGGGTTTGAAATGTCTCCAGAGACGGAGACTCCACCACCTCTCTGGGCAGCCTCTTCCAGGGCTCTGACACCCTCACAGGAAAGAAGTTCCTCCTCACATTTAGATGGAACTTCTTTTGTTCAAGTTTGTGCCCGTTCCCTCTTGTCCTCTCACTGGGCACCACTGAAAAAAGACTGGCCCCATCCTCCTGACACCCACCCTTTCAGTATTTACAGGCGTTGACCAGATCCCCCCTCAGTCTTCTCTTCTCCAGACTAAAACGACCCAAGTCCCTCAGCCTCTCCTCATAGGAGAGAAGCTCCAGACCCTTAATCATTTTTGTGGCCCTTCGCTGTACCCTCTCCAGCAGTTCCTTGTCCTTCTTGAACTGGGGAGCCCAGAACTGGACCCAGTGCTCCAGATGGGGCCTCCCCAGGGCAGAGCAGAGGGGGAGAATGATCTCCCTCCACCTGCTGGCCACCCCAGGATGCCATTGGCCTTCTTGGCCACACAGGCTCATTGCTGGCTCATGGTCATTCTGTTGTCCCCCAGGACTCCCAGGTCTTTTCCCTCAGAGCTGCTCTCCAGCAGGTCAGCCCCCAACCTGTACTGGTGCAGGGGGTTATTCCTTCCCAGAATTTTTTGTTTACTCTGAAATGTTTCTCAATGCATTCCACATGTCACACAGAAATACACTTTTTTAACATAAAGGGCTTTGACTCAATATGGATTCCAAGAAAGTATCTTGTTATGCAGAAGTTATGTCGATTTAATTTTAACTAGACTTTATATTGTAATAAATCCCAATGTTACTCATATGATACAGGGTGAGTTTGCACGTTCATTCAAATCCACTCAAATTAAAATAATTCCAGTTAGACCACAGTGTACATCCGTGGAAATTTTGAACTGATATAACTAAATTTATAATTGCAATAAATTTATCATTTCTGCTAAGTTGTGGGGTTTTTTTTGATACCACATAGATTCAGAGTTCCTTCTATCCTCCCAAAATACAACTCCCTTTGGAAGATTCCAGGAAAAAAACAAAACCAAAGCCAGGCAGAGGAACACGATATTATGCAAAATCTACTTTTACCTGTGCCCTTTTCAGTTGACGATAATGTAGCATCAAGCCCTGCTTACCAGGGCATAGGGATAAGAACCCCTAGAACACCCCCATTTTTCCTCTATAAAGAGGAATTAGTTTTACATTGGTATTTCACAACGCACTTGTGAAACTCCATGACCAAACCAAATCCCAGAACATCTTCACAATTGTTACTTAGGTACAAAACCAAAACAAACACAAAAACCAAATCAAAGAACAGAAGAGCTCAAAAGATCCCACAACCTACTTACTGGCCCTGTCTACTGGTTGCTGTCACACACACCGGCATTTTCACCTCTTATTCCAGCCCTGGAAAGTCAGCGTGACTAATTCTACTGGCGTGGGAGAGGAAGATGCTCGGGGAAAAAAAGATTCATGTGAATCATCTGCAACTAAACCTATATTTTCTCCCCAAATCTAATACTACTGTTTGTTAAAAGATGGTTTTGTTGTTTAGTATTTCAGTGCAGAAATCTTACCCTAAAGCAGCTAAATCAGACCATTCAAAAAAACAAAAGGCAACTTCTTTCTGAACATGTGGCCAGACTACCAGGAGCTTCATCTTCAGTAAGAAACTGCCAGCTTCTCAGGAATGATCACCTATGATGGCACGTGCAAATAGTGGCAACCACACAGAAATACCATTTCTGCTGCATATAATTCAATATTCTGTCCATAAAACAAGTTAAGAAGTACTGCAAGAAAAATAACTTCAATGCATGTCAGTCTCAACCACTCAGAATGTCAAACACTTCAATATAAAGTATCATCTCTGAGGAAAACTTTTGCAATTCATTGTTATTTATAGGTAATAAACCCCAGTCAGTTTAAGAAGTGTGTGTTACCAGAGGCCTAAGGAAGGTTCCCGTAGAACAGAACACAAATAAACATGACAGAGCCCTCCAAGATGGACCAGGCTGAAGACATAACCTCCCTAAGAGTTCCGGGGCTTCTTCGTTACTCTCTCCAAGTGATGTTACCAAGAAACTCTTTAACAGAAATCTTAAAATAGGATGCGGAATGTATTCAGATAACTTCTGACAACCTCTAGTACTGCAAAGAAGAGGCCTGGAGTAGTTTGTATGTAAAGTGGACCTGGAGGTGGCAGGACATTTATTTTCCATCCTTCTCCACTTACTACATTTATTATGTGCTCTCTTCAGAGTCCCATCACTTCCTCTTCCAGACTTACTAGGAAAAAGGAAGGAACTGAGGTACAAGTATAAAATCACAGAATCACAGAATGGTAGGGGTTGAAAGGGACCTCTGGGGACCATCTAGTCCAACCCCCTGCCAGAGCAGGGTCACCCAGAGCAGGCTGGACAGGAACGCATCCAGGTGGGTTTGGAATGTCTCCAGAGAAGGAGATTCCAAAGAGGACTATGTAGAAATCAGAGAGAGCCATAGACCTGGTGAAATGCATAAACTTTGATCTGAGAAGCGTATTTCTCAAACAATATGAGTGACCACTATCACTTGTCTTGAGAAGAAAAACAGGGAAAAAAAAGAAGGTAATGTTTGGACACATTTTTTCTGCAAAGAAAACAAAACCTACCATACAACTTTCCCCCTCATGTCCACCAGAGGATGACACAGGACAAACAGTGCCCATCATTAAGCTGAGAAGGCAGCTTTTCCTCAGATGACCCTTGGGAACAACTCATCTCTCAATTTTCTCATGGGTCCAAAATAAATCAGCATTATAAAGAAAACCTCTGATGTTGTGCATTCAAATAGATAAGAAAAATGCAGGAATGGATAAGCTATTCAGTGGGATGACAGGGCTTTAAAAAAAAATAATCCTTAACTGTGAGTGCAATATAAACTTATATTGTTCCTGCTTCTTTTTTCCCCAAGGACTTTCACGTTGACATCTTTTGTTAAGAAAGAAAAATCAAGAAAGGAGAGCAAAACTGTTTCAGCTGAATGAAATGGTCACTGGCTGCACTAAAGAATTACAGTCAAAGAAACTGAGACAGTTTAAGTGATCAGATTTGGTACTTCAAATGCTAAATAATAACTTTGACGGGCCAATCTTAATTGAACAGATCAATAACATGGACTGGATCTTGCAGCAACTTGTATCCGCTCAAGAGCGCAACATTTAGCTACACTGCAATTTCAAAAACAGGAAAAACTGTGTTAAGGGAAGGTTATTCTCGAGGGAACTTAACTCTTCCCTCTTTGAGCTGAACTATGTTGATAATAGACATAATTAAACACAACTTTTGACGTTTTTGAACACAGATGCTTCAGAACACTGAGCAGAGAGGCACCAAATGATAAAATGGTAACATTTGAGTTTGGTCATGAAAACACATCAAGGATTAGATATGAGTAAGTTTCTCTCAAAACAGTAAACCTGCTTCATGTAACCAACGAACATTTGCTAAAGATTAGAAATTTCTCAATTCTGCCTTGAAAATTATTTTTCCTCACTCCCTCAGTTAAAAACAAAGACCCTGCCACACGTGTAATCACACAGCTCTCAACTGACAAGACAAGAAGATCCTTGAGCAATATCAGGATGATTATTATTATATTATTATCCAGACCAACCTCCATAGAGCTTTTGTTGCTTGGTCTAAATCTCAGAGATAATACACTTTTAAAAACTAATTCCAGATGAGCTTCCTTTGTTAACCTTAACTAAAAATTTTAACTTCTTTTCCAATACAATTAATTTATGTATTCTACGAAAGATCATTAGCATCTCACTGAATTGAAACATCAAGTTTTTTAAGTTTGAAAGAATTCTTTCTATATTCAGTCAAATTTGAGAAATTAACCTAATTAATTTGTACCAAACATAACACTTTGCAAAATAAAGAACAAAACCAGCTTCAACCGGCTGGGGGCGGGGAGGAGAAGAGCTGGTTTTTCGTATGTTCTATGAAACAGGGTTTAATTCTTTCAATATTCAAAATGCAAAAGCCATGCTATAAAAAATTAAGTATGTTGAAGTGTTTTAATGCACTGGAGCTGAAGAAATGTAGCCACAAATACATCTAGGACTAAATTAAACTCACAGAGCAAAAGGGAATACAACAGAAATCCAGCTACCACATGGACAGTCCCTCAGAGAGCAGGTTCTGGTCCACTGAAATTGCATTTCTTCCTAAGCACACCGACTAGTGCCAGTGGATATTCTGCTCTTTCAGGAAAAAGAAAAAAAGATGGACAGTATATGAACAAGAATATACAAATAGATATACTTTTCAAGAACTTTTAGGTGACAAAATTCCCGCAACTGTAGACCCTAAGTACTCACAGCCCTACGCGGGATGTTCTGGAAAGCAATTTTTCTGTTGTATATTTTTCATATTCATGTTTTGGTTATTCTGATAAATTTTTTTCTTCTGTAAATGCAGCATAAAAAAATATGTAGAATTAACTGATATTAAGAAAGGCTTCACTATTGCTTTTTACAGTTGACTTAATTTCCAGTGAAGTGGTCTGTGTGTGACCCTGTCAGGAAGAGATCCCTCTAGTGCTACAATATTATCCTTTAAGAACTATATACTGAAACGGTTTGGTTTTAACATCAGGAGTGTGAACTATTCAACAAAAGGGGCTTCAGAAAGCTTGTATTACTAACAACTATAAAACAAACCTTTAAAAATTCAGCAAACTGCAGCAAAACATTCCCAAGCAGTATTTAATATTGATAAGCAACAATCTTAGCTGACTGAAAGAGTTTTGAGAACAGGTTTGAAGAAGGCTGTGCTAACGCATGAGGTAAGACTTAAGTTGTGATGAAACTTCTGAAAGTCTATTTAAGAGGCAGCTTTTTACTCCTCTCTTAGTTTTGAAAGATCTTGAAGGACAGGTGAGCAGTATTCATCCAGTATTATATTACCATACCCAAAAGGACTTGTACACAATAAGTAATTAAACTACTAGGAAGCCTAATGAGATCCACAATCAGTGGAGGGAGTGACCGACAGACACCAGGAAATGAAACAACACAGAAGAAGACAGAAGGCTTCGAGCAGAAGCCTGCACCATCCACCACTAACTAGTCAAAAGTTTAACAGTTTCCACTGGACAAAAATAGGAATATTTTCATGGAAACAGTTAGGTCTAGGAAATTTAATATCACCACTGCTTCGTCCTTAGATCAATCTGAAAGATGTATCTAGATGTCTGGTTTTAGAAAACGTGCAAATTTTAACCACTCTTTATAACGCAGATATTCAGTCCAGGCAGCACAGCTTACCAGTTATTCACAACATCATGCAAAATTAACAACTACGTTCACAGGTCTAGCCCAAAACCTATTTTTCTCCCCATTCCAAACAAATGGATATTCTAGTATGAAGCATAGCACAGAAACGTAAAGGAGACTTTGACTTTGGTGAGGAAACCTATCCCCTCTAGAAAAAATATTAATTACACCATCACAGAATGCTATGGGGTTGGAAGGGACCTCTGGAGATCATCTAGTCCAACCCCCTGCCAGAGCAGGTCCACCCAGAGCAAGTTGCACAGGAACGTGTCCAGGCGGGTTTGGAATGTCTCCAGAGAAGGAGACTCCACCACCTCTCTGGGCAGCCTCTTCCAGGGCTCTGCCACCCTCAAAGTGAAGAAGTTCCTCCTCACATTTAGATGGAACTTCTTATGTACAAATTGTCCACATAACTACCAACACATTGTGGTTCTAATTCTCACTTAAAGTTCTATTTGTTGTGGGTGTCATACTAGGTACCATTTTGCAGAACACCCTGAATTGTGTTGTGTTGCTGGTCACATCTTTACCTTACTGAACCCATAAATGAAAATGATGACATTCTAAATAGCAGCCTTTATCGCCACAGAAAAGTCTCCTCACCTTAGAGACACCTTGTGTGACCAGAACAAATGGCAACAAGACAAATTCCACATTCCACATTAGAATCTGTCTTTGGTGCTGGAAGAACTTCCGAAAATATCACCTACACAAACCTGGAGATACAAAGCTAAACTCTTCTACAAATGTGGTTTTCAAGTGTTTGCAAAGTTTATTGGAATTACAAAATGGAACTCAGCAAATTTCAATGTGTCTTACAACTGACTGGCTGGAAGTGTGGTTTCCAAATTAAATGGTCCTACAAGGAACATTCTCTTCATTCCAAGGGGGCACCATATCCCAGCATTAATAAATAAGCTTATTTCATGGGTATCCATCGATCCAGTATGGAATAGGGAGTTTCTGGTTAAAACAATTCCCAACCCTTCAGAAGGCGTGCCTGAAGAAGTCACCCAGTTTATAATAATCGGTGTTGCATCTTGTATGGGCAAAAGTGATTAAAATTGAACTTTCTAATAGAGAAAAACCTCTGACACCTTACCCCTAAGGAGACCAGCATCTTTTGGGACACTATTGCCTGGAAGTAATTTGCTAAATACTATTTACTACCTTACTCATAACAAATTTTCATAACAAGTCAAATTAAAGGTAATTTAACTGAAATCAGATTTGGAGTGCAACTTTTTTCCTCCTTTCATGTAATTACGTGTTTCATAATTTAATCTTGATCTAAAATATTAAACAAATACTATTTGACTTAGAACTTGGACACTATGATCAGACTGAAAACGTGTGTATATATATTTATATATATTCAAAGGATATTAAAGCCATAAAACCCAAGAAGCTATTTTCCATTTAGCTCACAATTCCTATTTCAGTTAGCAATTTTAAGTCAGATTTAACACATAAATATACACAATATCTAACACAGTGTTTTGCCGTTGTAATGCCATGAAAATTTGGAACTGGAACGTAACTTTAAATACAAATATGCATCTTATACCTGTAACAGAATTTTTCTTGGAAGCAAACTTTTTTTTTAAACTTTAGTTCTCCAGCTGAGGTAACTTTAAAAAAAATAAACAAACCAGTGA
The DNA here is from genome assembly GCA_013399435.1 of Arenaria interpres. Classification (NCBI taxonomy): domain Eukaryota; kingdom Metazoa; phylum Chordata; class Aves; order Charadriiformes; family Scolopacidae; genus Arenaria; species Arenaria interpres. The sequence goes on from VXAK01015073.1 coordinate 172,273, forward strand.
ACTCAATGAAATGTTAACTGGCCCTTAATGATAGTTATGCAAATGTAACACTGTAATGAGGTCATTAGATATGCAAAAATTTATTTGTTAAACCCTCAGTGCAATGAAAGCAAATTTTCTTTTTCTCTATAAAAAAAAAAAAAGAGCTCTTTATATAGAAATTTGATGCCTTACCTCCAGGTCACAGCTGAATTCCGTGCCATCCAGGAGCATCACTTTGCACTGCACAGTTTTACTTTTCTTGGGAGACTTCTGAGGAATGTTTTCTGGTTTCATTTCACCTGTCTGCTCTTCTTTTGTCTCCCTTTTTTCTTCTTGATTTTCTTCCTTCTCCTCTGCAACTTTCTCTACTTCCGTTTCTTTACCATCTTTGGCAGGCTACAGAAAATACAGGTAAACAACGACTTGTTCATTTCTTTTATAAGCTACTAATAAATAAGATGTTAAGCTTTCATTAAAGTTATGCACATATTGGAATCACAATAACCAATGTAAGTATTAAGGTCTTCCTTTGGGGGCCAGACATTACTCTCAAACCACTGAGGGTACCTTTTTTTCTTTCTGTCTTCTGATTTTTTTTTTTCTTTCTTTCTTTGAAATTAGCTTTTTTTTTTTTTTTTTAAGGTTTCATTGTTTTTTTTTCCTAAGAGAAACAAATTTAGCAAGAATCTCCAGGAATTATACAAAATAAAAAACAGTGTTTATGAAAGTGAAGATATATAGAATCACAGAATGGTGAAGGTTCAAAGGCACCTCTTGAGATCATCTAGTCCAATGACCCCAGGGACCCTCTAACCAGGACTACATCCCAGTTGGGTTTTGAATATTATCACACCTTATCAACGTGGTAAGATTCCCCTTGACCTTTCACTTCTCCAGGCTGAACAATATCAGCTCACTCAGCACTTCCTCATATGCAAGATGATTCTCTGTTCCCTTAGTCATCTTTGCCACCCTAGAATGGCAGGTTTGACTGTTAACGGTTGCAACTTTCCAGAAAGCAAGATTCTGGAACTCAGCACCAACATCCCAGGATGAATCACTAAGGACAGTGACCACAAGCATGGTTTCTAGGTAAAGGATAACAAAAACTGAGATGATAAGGACTCAGAAATTTGTTACTTGTTGTGGTTAAGTCATGAAGGAGGTCTTCCTGCGATCCAATGGCTTCAGAGACAAAGCTGACTCAAGAAGCTTCTCCTTTTATCCTTGCTCATTTCTATCACAAAGAGACAGTTTGATGTTCCTTCAAACTATGCCAAAGTGTGAGGTTACACTAAAATTAGACATCTAGAACAACTGAAGCAAAAAGTGGTCTGGAACCTTTAAATCCAGCTACGCTACTCACAACTCTATCAACCCAACTGCACAACAGGCCAATGCTGTCATTTTTTCCCCGAATATGATCCTAACAATGAATTATATGAACCTAACAATGAAGCTCAGGGCAGTGGTTGAGGCACCGTCCCTGGAGGTATTCAAAAGCCGGGTTGACACAGTGCTTAGTGTCATGGGTTAGTGATGTTTTTTATCAGAGTTAGGTTGATGGTTGGACTTGATGATCTTAAAGGTCCCTTCCAGCCTAGACAATTCTATGATTCTATATATGATCCTTACATGAATTATGTAAATCATGAATCAGGTCTCATTAAGATGACTCCAAAGCACCCGCTCTCCTTCCCCCACGTACCTGTGTTTCAGCACTACTAACAGAGCGTTTCTCCTCCTTGTCGTCTGCTTTCGCATTATGCTGATTTTCAGCTGATGCTTCTTCTAAGCTCTTTTTCGGCTGAGCCGCCCCCTCTGGTGTCTGGCACTCACTTTCTTCAACTACTCCTTCTTCCCCTGCGGGCCTTTTCTTGGTCTCATCTTTGGGCTCTGCCAAGGTGTAGGATTTTTGTTTCTTAAGCCAGGGGGGAAGGAAACGAGAAATACCCTTGCTTTCAGGTGAAGCTTTTTCTTTCTTCTGGCTGCTTGGACTACTTTGGCTAGTTGGTGCTGGGGCAGAGGAAGAGTCTTGAGCTTCTTCAGAGGATGTTTCCCTAGACTTTTGATTTACTGGAGTCTCTGATGCTTCTTCAGGCTTGTCCTTGGCTTTGTCTGGTCCCAGCTTCTCAGAATCTTTCTTTACTTCAGTCTCTGAGCCAACTTCAGTTGTCATTGTCAGAACTTACACTAAAAACAGTAACAATAGAAATAGATTTGTTGTTTAGCATTATTACTTTTACTGACACATTACTTGCAGTAATTTGTAGTAATAATCTACAAGAGTTTCTAAATTAAATTTCTTTGGGTTAAAGAAATGCTTCTTTTCAAATGCACAGCTCACAAGTAATGCCAGAAAGCTAAAACTTAAAGATTTTCCAAGATATTACTCTAGAGAGATCTACCAATAGTTTCCTTCTCTTGATAAAAATGTGAGTGTACCTTTACTCTTAGACCTAACATAACTCTTCCATACTCATCCTCATCCACACCTTTTGAGCAAAGAAACAACCAGTAGGTTTACAGTTGACAGTACCAGAAGCAGACATTGATTTTAGGTGGGAAGTCACAGCTTTAGCATTTAAGTTTCAGTTTATAGTCAAATCTGTTACATTTAAAGTTAAGGGTGTGTTTTCACAATTCCCTATCTTAGTCCACGGTGAACCAGTCAGTGGTGGGGATGAAGGAAAAGGAAAGAGCAAGATTACCAAACAATAGGGGAAAAGGATGGTGAGCACGATACTGAGTATATAAAAAGAATTGGAAATTGTAAAGGCAGTGATACTGTTGAAATTACTAATAATGCTATGAAGGATACTTCCTTTTTTTTCAAAGTAAGATTGGATTCGTAATTATGAGTTTATGCTGATCAACATAAAATCATGCATAACTCTTACACTCTGACCACTTCTGCCTGCTCTTCCTTCAGTGAAATTAAAGGAAAATCGTAACACTATAACAACAGGATATGCGATAATAATCTTTAATCTTAACATTATTTGCCATTTCTTGAAAAAATATTAACTAGAATAAACAAATTGTGTTAGCTGTGCAGCACTGGATTTGACTGCATTACTTTGAAAATGTAATAGAACTAATTTTCCCAATTTATTGTAGTGCGCCAGCAAAAATAAGCACACCAGGGTCCAACAAACAAAGTTTAAAATGGTTAGATCACATTAGAAATTACTGATATTTATTTACAACCTTCTCCAAACAATTAGTTTTAAACTGATGGTCTGTTTGTCTGGCCTTCAGGTTAGCAGGTTAGTTAAAATCTCATTTATAACTTTACTCTAGCACAACAAACTTTATTAACAGCTTTATTAATATTTGTTTAAGTATTATTTATCTCAGAGGCAACAGGCCCCCAAAAGGCAGGTTCCATTTGACTAGCTCTTGAGATTAAAGAATTTGCTGTTTCAAGCCACATATTAGATGACCTTAAAGGTCCCTTCCAACCTAGATGATTCTATGATTAGTATGCTAATTTAAAGTATGAAGTTTTAAAGGTGCTACTAGTCAAATTACATTTTGCTATCACCTTCAGATCTTACACAGAATTGCTTGTTCTTTCCTAAGGGTAGGTGTCAATCTTAATAATACTAATAATACTGTAAAAATTAATTATCAAAATGAACAATATATAGAAAACCAAAATCAACTTTCCCTGAGAGAAAAAGCCAAACTTCTACTGATCAGAGAACAGCGATCCGCTCTGCTTGATAAAGTCAAAATGGATTTTTCATTATTAATTGGTGATTTTTTTCTCATGCATCTCTAAGAAGGAACCAATTTGTTCTCTTACTAATTACGCACTTGCACTTCCAAATATTAACGTTCACATGGGTTATATATAAAAGAACAAAAAGAGAGCAATGAACACCTGAAAAATACACATGAAAACTTGAAACAAAGGCATGTATACTTCCACTACTTATTTCAGAGCTTTTTTGCTTTGTTTTAAAGAAAGTGGAGTTCTTTCATGTCATATTATTGATTTGAAGCACAGAAAACTGCTCTCCATTTCACAGTTGGTTAAGAAAGGTAATTTATGAACAAGATGCTCGCTGGTCTCAATACATAAAATTCGTTGCCATAAAAGCTATAAAGAAGTAAAATCCTGGCGGAAACAGTCATTGTGTCACGAAACTGTCAGAGTGTAAAAGGGTCTGCTTTAACCACTCGGTAATATCTGAGGAACTTGATACTACCCCTAGAAGGTTTCCAAAAGCATGAATCAATTATTTTCTGTAGAGTACAATAACTTATACTTCAAATGAGGCTGAATGTACCGACCATTTCTGTTAAATTTTAAAGCTTGTATTTTATTATCAGTACGTAAACAAGAAATCTCATGGCATCACATGGTTCCACGCAGCATCCTTTTGCTGAAGGTGTCACCATACCCTGCAAACATCCTATTAGCAGACAAAGCAAAAAGGAAATCCAATTTCACCTTGTAGCTATTATTTAGGTGCATTACTACAATTGCAAAGACATGGAGCTCTCTGAAGGCAGAGAAATCAATTAATAACTAAAGGATACAGTTTTCAACTTTGAGATCTTTAAGGAAGCGAAAACATCCCTAAAATTGTCTTAGCTACATTAATTCACAACATTTACATTGTGCGGCTTCCAATAAAATACTGAGCTGCAGTCAAGCATCAATTCCAAAAAGCCCCAAATCTCCCATAGGAACTTGCATCCTTCTCTGTGTTTATACATACACAGGACTGTATATACATACAAACAGACATACTTTGCCGACTGAATTTAATTATTTGGATCAAATTCATTTTTAATAAGCACATTCCTGAAAAAAAATAAATGAGACTAAATTCCACATCAACAGTTTAGCAAACTACTGAGTATGTTTAACAAAGTTACAGCAGAGAACCCGCAGAAACAATATGTTTCGTATGTACAAAAATCTAATCACCGATTTTCAAACCGAAGGAGGTTTTCAAGGCTGGAGAGACAGACTGGGACTTGGCTTTTTTCTGGGTCTCACCAGTAGCCATGGTTTCCCACGCTGTGACGAGACCACCAGAGCTGGGGCCTGAACTGAGCTCATGCTGTCACGGCTCTTCTTTGTAGGCTTAGAAGGTGGTGCCTTGATAAACAGAATACCAAGAACAATCCTATGCCACATGTAGCCCCCCAAAATGCCAAATTATTTCTTTTTAAGCCTCACAGATGATGGAAGAGCCGTACGCCAACAATCCAGGTGAGCAGCCAACTAACACAGTGTTACGATTCAGACTTTAGCCGTTCTGATAGTATCTCCTGCTAAAAATATTGACACCAAACAAAAGCAAACTGAAAATCACCCTTTTTCCTTATGATTCTGCCCCAACTGCCTCCTAAACTGAAGCTGCTTGCAGGGAGGGAACCAGGTGAGCAAACTGTCCTTGCCAGTCTGTGCATCCGTCAGCAGATGGTGCCATAATAGCTCCAAAAAATCAGTAGCACGTTTCAAAGGTTAAACTTTAAGCAGCAAGGCTATCCCAATTTCAAGCGTGGTTCCCAAGTTACGACAAGTAATCGAAATGTTTTCACATAAGTATATTTTAATAAATGTAACTTGTTATTTTTAGCCTTTGTGTTTACACCCATGCCCTCATACAGCTGAGTATTTGCAAACAGCACACTTCCCTCCCAAATACAGTAGCCCACCCACATTACTAGGAAAACATTTTTATCCTTATAGAAATATTGAAATATCATCAGTCTCTGGAACTAATTTTCGTAGTGCTAGAAGATCACTGCAACCGTGTCATCATGCCTCGTGACACACAGGAGTCGCCAGAAAAACACTGACAAGTCCCTACACTGGGTGGTATGAACTTAAAAGATACTTCTGAAACAAGGACGTTAAGTACTAGAGTAATTCTGAAGATCACTGTGAAGACCACATAATAATAAAAAAATAATCAAGGATACAGACAGCGAATGAAAGGAGACAGAGAAAGCTATTTCTGTCTGAAATCGCACAGCGAGTATCTCTAGTCTAGATAATGTTATTGTGAAAATATTCTATTATGCTGACACATTGCTGTGAAGTCACTCTAGGGAGATTATCTCAACTGTCTGTGAAGTCAAAATAAAATCCAGGAATGTGACTGTTTCTCAAAATCTTTTTCCCATTAAAGCAGCACAACAGCATGTACCTAATTCCCTACCACTCCGGTGCTCCCAACTTTCCATAAAACACCTGCTGCATCCCTACTGTCTGGTGAAGAACGTGGTTACTGCAATCCATACACAACTTTAAAGGATTAGTTCTAAAGATTAATTCAGTCGAAGGGGAACAACTCTTCAGAAAGGAAAGATAATACCATTAGACAGGCAAACAAGCGAGAATTCTTTAAACGTTGTTTTGTTAAAATTTGTCTTCTGACACTAGGTAGCAGCCTAAAAGATTTTAATTAATTAAACATAGAAAATAATACTAGAAAGTGCTGTTTCTGGAACTTAATGAAACACACCAGGAACTGTGTAACAGCACCCACACAACGTATAAAGTTCATCATAAACAAACCCAAAAATTTCAACAAAATCAGAACATAAATACCTTCCAAGTGCTACAGGCAGCCACGTTGCGATGCCCACATCGAAATGTCTTTTGAGATTACATTTAAGCAAATGCCCATCCTGCCGCTCTCCCAGCACTATCTATACATTACCCAGAGAAAGCACGAATCTCTTCCTTTTGTATTTTCAATCTAGAAATGCTCTGATGTATCAGGGCAGAAAAAATAAATCTCAAAGAGGCACTTAATTCAGCTCGAGAAACCTCTCTTTGCCGGGGTATATATGCAGATATAGAATCTGTTTGTCAAGCTAGTTTTGTGCTGTTCCCCAGCGTTGAAAAAAAAATGTTGTAAGCGGCTGAGAATCCCACAGCCTTTTGCAAAGCTGCATTGAAGGAGTGACCCCACCCCGGCCCTGACACCGCCGGAGAAGGGCACGCTCAGTGGAAAACCGGGATTGAGTTCCAAATTCATTCCAGCAGCCAGAAAACGGACACGGGTCAAGAGACAGCTCTCTTGTTTTCCTCTTATCTCTCCAACAAACTAAGAACAACAGTTTGGGAGAAGTCTCTGCCCTATCTTTAAAATCAACATTGCGAGTTCACAGTGGGTTTTGACTGTTCACATTAAACCCTCGTGATAACTGCAATTTTGGAGATTAAAGCCAGCAGTGAGAGATCACTTGCTCTGAGCAACGTTTTCTCTCCAATCTCCATCTCTTTGGGTTCTGTAATTTATTTAACTTGTTCTGATTTAGAAACGCTTCATTTCTAGATGCCACAACATTTTTTTAATTCCTCCCTTTTATTCTATTTATAATGTATTGACAAGATTAAAACCAGTTTCTTTTTACACTTACAACATTAAGTTTTCTCTTGCATAAAGTACGCTTCCAGGGCAATTAAGGTAATGTGATTAATCAAAGCACTTCCCAACTCGGGTTGAAAAATGATGTCCTACTACCTGAGATTTCTTTTTTCCCTACAAAGCGAGGGGCCTCTGTGTAATAAAGCTCCTGGATGCTGGAATCCCAGACACACATCATTGTTTGGACAAGTATCCATTTCCTCAGTGGTGGAAGTCATACAGAGGATTATTACCATCTCACACGGTTAGGAAATGTACAACAGCGTGCGAAAGAGGGAAATAACTGCTGGACCAGGATTCAAGGTCAGGAAAAAGAAACGAGAAGGGACTAAGCTGTGGCTTTGGTAGAATCCGACTCACGGACCTCTACGAGCAGAGCACGTTTGCAGGTAATTTTCATAAGTGGCCAAAACCATTAACTTTATTTCATCAGTATGTGGAGGCTGAACGTCATACAGATGCAGACACCACTGAGATCACACTCAAAATGCCGATTAGCTTTTTATGTCCGCTAATCCAACTGGGGAACAACAGCCAGAAACCAACTGACAAATGCATGAAGACAGTTTGCTCTGTCATGTACCAGAATGGGGTTCAATGGACAAACGGTGTTTACAAAGCTCCGGGGTGTAAACACAGCCACAGAAGTGCCTTTTTTTTGGCAGCAACATCAGTTCTGGATTTCAGCTGTAAAGTGCCCTCCATCGTTTCTGCTATTGTCAAATACAAGCGCTATAGAGACAACAGCCCTCTTTGGCAAGGCAGCTGAACAGCGCTGGTTGATGTTTGCGTATCACTGAGGCAAACAAAAACTTGGAAAAAATGACATGAAAATTATAAACTATTTTATATAGGTGACAAGTGTAGAATCTTCTACTTTTTTTTTTTATATATCAGTTTTACTGAAGCAGGATGCAAGCTGAAATGCAAAAATTGATAGTGCCACCACTTCCTATCCCTAATGAAGTCAGTTGCAAATACCTGGTTGAATGGCAATTTATCTTAAACAAGCTTAATTCAAATTCCAAATAAGAGCAAAGTGAAATTGTTCTGGATTTCTGCAGGTAGGTTTTAGCTGTCTCTTTGCCAGGTGTGTTGCTACCAGCCTGTGAATCAACTGTTGAAGGACCTGCAGGAATCTTGACACACCTGCAACTAAACAAATCCAGGCTATTGATTGTACAGTATATTGTATGAAAAATAAACAAATGAAAAATAGAATAGTTAAAAACATGATCTTTCCCAACTGCTGCTACAACGAATAAATGCTATTCCGTATTCCCTGCCAGCTTCCCCACATTCCCCAAACCTCAGAGCCCTTCCTGTGCTACTGGAGCAAAAGTATTCCCTTGAAAGAGTAGAATCAATGTGCTCAATGATTTCCATCCCCTCCAAATAACTGCAATGCACCTAAGATGATACATGTAAACTCTTCCCTACATACTAATGTTTACTCGAATATATAACAAAGTATTGAAACTCCAGATAACATTGCTCTTTGGGAAAAATATCCATCTGCTGCTCCTGTGGGAGTGTAACGTTGCCGATCCCAAGCAACAAAAAGCAGTGAAGGGGAGATGCCTCTTCGCTGAGCAAATAAAATTGGCAGCCAAAATTTCCTCGCTCCCATAGGTTCTTCTCAACACTGGTATTTGATTAGAAAAGTGAAAATATCAGCAGCTTTCTATGTTTCCATGGCTTCACCACTACCAACATTTCGCTCACCGCAACATCTCTGGGTTGGACAAAATTAAATGATGCCCTAAAGGTGAGAAATAAATCTAAAAATACTAATGGGGGGGGGAGAAGCAAAAGATAATTTTATGCTAATAATGCTGGGTTTGTGCCTGGACTTCAGCACTTAACATGGTTTTAGTCATCGGAGTGATTTAGCTGTGTTGTGCTTTTTGGAAGGACATTCCCAGCATGAAAGATTGTAATATAAAACAGATAACAGGATATGCATGGGAGTCCCAAGGGAGTAACTATTTAAACAAAGTTTTCTTTGGAGAGTTAGAAAAAGTCGACAGATAAGACAGATTTAAAGAATAACTCACTTGTGAACACCAAGAACAGAGTGGGGAGGAGTATTTAGGACTGTCCTAAGGAAAGACAAGGAAAAGCAGATGGTGATTTGCCAAACCATGACAGCAATGCCATTCCCAGATAAATATACATCACAAACTGCAGTTTACCAAAGCAGCCTCACCCACTGCAGAAAAGCCTTTTAATGATCACATACAACTGGGGATGGTGTGTTATTACAGGAAGCTTTCAGGCCAAATTAAGTAGAGGTTTTTATTCCGCCTTCTTGGGCCACATTTTCAGTTCTCGTTCTATATAATCAAAGAAGTTTCAAAGCTTTGAAACACTCCGAGGCAAACACAAATCCAAGTTGACACCAATTTATCATCAGTTTTATTACACAAACACATAGCACAGCATTATCAACTCCACACCAATAAAAAGACTTATTTGTTTGAATTAAACTCCCAATCTGCACGGGTTTGGGGTTTCTTTGCCTCTTTTGGGGCTCATCACTTTAGGTGCTGACTGAACAAATGCCTGAAAGCACATTTCCCCTCAAGTGTACTGCTGTTCTCTATGGCTATGCTTCTCTTGAATTTAAACTTAGATCCAAGACCAGTTCTGAGCTCACGGTCGTGCATTTCCCCCAGCCTATCCAAATTTTCCTTAACTCTGGATTCACCTCTGAAGTACTTTGAAATATAAAGCAATGAGAAGGGGGAAATTGATATAAACATATAAAGAGACCAAACAAATTTCAGATTTTAACTGTTCTTTTTTCACAAGAGCATATTCCTGTGTGGAATCCGTAGGAAGCATAGACTAACAAAAAAAGACTCAGGCTCTTAATTACATTATGTTCTCTCAGAAATAAAGATCACTTGAGCAATAGCTCCCAAAGTGAGATGTCAGAGACCCAGAAGCAGAGCTGTGGTCCACATAAAGTCTGGGATGTGCTACTCCAGAAGTCTGCTGAAATATAGGATCCTCAACAAGTTAAAGACTGGAAATTTCTAGCACTTAGAGATGTACACATTTTCCGTCAGGATGGGAGAAATCCATCCATGTGAGAGACTTGAGTTTCAGGAAACAGCATGAACAACACACAAACTAATGTTCAATAAATTCAGACAGAAGTATGGATACAGAAACAAAGTAAAAGGGAAGGACTTATGTTATACCTCTCAATTCTCTCATCTTTTTTTTTTTTTTGAACAAAAAACTTGGGAAAAACAAGCAAACAGTGACAGAAAGAAAAGACACCACTAGAGAGAAAGTCAGGAACAAAAAATGGGGTGGGGGTGGGAAGGAGAAAACAGGAAACAGACACTGAAGACAAAACAGGAAAAAAGGTCACAATTTGTGTAATAGCCAAAAAACTGCAGTGAGGCCAGTGAGGGGGCAGGGTGGGAAGACACCAGTATCCAAGTACGGGCTGAGCTACATTGGAGAGGCTCCTGAGTAGAACATGACATCTCCAAGAGATGGTCCCTCAAGCGCTAGGCCACAGAGACCCAGCAATGAAACTCTCACAGATAAAATCCTGCCCAGAAAAGTTGTTTAACCACAAAAGCATTTGTGCAAGAAAGGGCAAAAGCATTTTGGGAAAAAGTGGGAAAAGCTAAACCCTTAAACCCACTACCCTTATGACACACTGTTTCCACAGAAGAATGTCTTTTCAAGAGCCCAAAATATCTTTTCCATGAAATCAAATGTCTCACAAGAGGCAATATTTTAATTTAAGACTTTTCCAGTAGCATCTTCATTTTTGTACGTTAACTTCACGACGAGTTTCAAGACCTGCTGTTCCTCTATTCTAAGATTTAAGCAGAGTGCTCCTTCCTTTACACTTGTAATTATGTATATATTTATTTATTAAGCAGCAAATACTTACTTTGGATTGTCTATGGGATTAAGTGAAAAGCAGGATATTCTGGAAAAACTGGATTACTGTATCCCAAAAATGACAGAATTCTGATTAGTTCACTTCTGTTTTTCGGGCGTACCTACACATCTGCAAGTGCTTTGGTTCCGTTCAATACCAACATTTGAGGGACAAGATTTCAACAATTTAACTAGATCATCAGCTCACCAGTCCCTCCATAGCAAGCTTATTTCTGGTTTTAAAACACGCCATGTATTATATAAGGAGAAGGGCTTGGGAGTGTTCATGAATGAGAAGCTCGATGCGCGATGCCAACCTGTGGTCCCAGCCCAGAAAGCCAACAGCATCCCAGGCTACATCAAAAGAAGTGTGGCCAGAAGGTTGAGGGGAGATTCACCCCCTCTGCTCTGGTGAGACCCCAGTGGAACACTGCATCCAATTCTGGAGTCCTCAGCACAGGAGGGGCATGGACCTGCTGGAATGGGTCCAGAGGAGAGCCATGAAGATGCTCAGAGGGCTGGAGCACCTCTGCTGTGAGGACAGGCTGAGAGAGTTGTGGTTGTTCCACTTGGAGAAGAGATGACTCCGGGGGAGACCTTAGAGACCCTTCCAGTCCCTCAAGGGGCTCCAGGAGAGATGGGGAGGGACTCTTGATCAGGGAATGGAGCAATAGGATGACGGGTAATGGTTTTAAACTGAAAGAGGAGAGATTAAATTAAATCTCAGGAAGAAATTCTTTCCTGTGACAGTGGTGAGAGCCTAGAACAGGTTGCCCTGAGAAGCTGTGGCTGCCCCATCCCTGGAGGGGTTCAAGGCCAGGCTGGATGGGGCTTGAAGCAACCTGGTCTGGTGGGAGGTGTCCCTGCCCAGGGCAGGGGGTTGGAACTGGATGATCTTTAAGGTCCCTTCCAACCCAAACCATTCTATGATTCTATATTGCACTTGCTGTTTGCTGAAGAGCTCCAAGATGAAACACCTGCCTAAAATATCTATCTGAAGACATAAGCTGTTTTGTGGTAGTTATAAAATTGGCTTATCTATAGAAGTATTTCTGATTTTTTTACAGCTACAGAAACTTGGGTGCTCTGAAATGACACACAAGATGCGCTCACTAGGACAGTAGTAGAAGCAGAACAAAATGAGGTCTCAAGGTCTCCTCTCTTTCCTACCAACATCAAGTACTTCTAGATGATCCATGTAAGGAGACAACATCAGAGCCTCTCATTTTCAGTTGAAACCCAGAGGTCACTTCTCTCCAAAAATATAAATCTGACGGCCCATAGAAGTTTATTTTTGCTTAGACAATACTTCCAAACTTCATAGAGAAAAGAGAAAGTGGTAACAAGGCTTTTTAATCTATTTCGATTATTACATCTTCTAGGCATGCACAAAAATTGTATTAGATGTACAGACTATCAGTACTGGCTTATGTGGGAGTTATGAAAACTACAAAAGAGTTATGAAATGAGGTTTTCGCTTTTAAAATTATAACCTGGAACAGAAGTATTCCCAGCTCAGTTTCCACCAAAATAACTATTCCACGAGCTGAAAGTTCGTTCTTGTCAAGTGATGTAACATTTTCCTGTTGAACATTCCAAGCTAATTCATGCTTGTATGACATCACTAAAAATCCGAGGTCAAATCCGAGTCCGCAGGAGACAGACACCACTAACTCTACATCCCAATTCCAGGGAATTAGGTTTCACCACGGCTATACACAAACGAACCACATTCTCATCCACAACAGGTGAGGAAAGAATCCTGTGTTGGCAGATTCCTTTTATGAGGTACCGCTGTCATCAAATGGTTCCCTGCAACTTCATTAATCACCATGACCACACTTACACAGAAACAATTCCATACTTGAAGCAAAATGAATAAGCAGTCTTTTTTTTTCCCCGCACAGAAAATTGCCGCATTTCTCATACATTTCTTACGCCAATTAAAACAATGTTTCATTGTCGTCTTTAACAAAGCAGAATGGATTTTAGACTGCACATATCTGCAAAATATACTGCAACATTTGAGATAAAAATTGTAAGGATTAAAGCCAGCTTCCTAGAAAAGGGAAACAGAAATGTAGCTCAAGGCACTCCTTTTAAGATATCCGTACAGCATGCTCGGGGTGACTTCCAAATAAGAGTTCCAAATTGCTGAAAAGACAAAATAATTCTTCATCCCACATAAGTTACATGAACCAAAATATTGTAGCATGCTTCACATGAAATGTGAATCCTGCTAAGCCGTCCAAAAAGATTTCAAAGAAGTTGAGAAGTTATTTCTCTAATTCTTATTCTGAAGATGTGTTACCCCATGCTAAAATGCATAGGTGAGTCTTTTAAATATAGATATGTAGCCACACGATAAAGAGATATTTAAATGGAAAAGGTGAAAAAAGAATTCTGTGCACATCGTTCAATAATCTTGCAGTAGGAAAGAGGTTCCCTAAAATTCCCAAGACGTAGAAAAGGCTGTTTTAAGCTCTCATGTGTGGGCTTCACCACTGGCAATGCACAGACACCCTTCTTACTTCACATTAGTTTCATGTGTAAACATCTCTTTCATCCTCTTTTCTTCTCCCTCCCCTCTTGTACCTTCACTTAATCTTATTTACTTTTTTTAGAATCTTCCCGATTATCAATTAAGTCCTATGCCTTCCACTCTTAATCCCATCACCATTGCTAGAAAGCCAGGCTGCCAAACCGTGTCAGAAGCCTGGCTCACATCCAGAGACTTTAACATCTCACCTGAACAAAAAGGACATAAAGGATCCCATAACACAAACTGGATTTTTCTTTCAAATCATACCCACAGGAGAACAAGCAAAATAAGCTGTTTGCAAAATTATGGGCATGTCTTTATTTGCTAACTGATCAAAACCAGAAAAATTTCAAACATCGTACTGAAAAGTTGTTCAACCAATCACAAATTATGCCACAGTCAAATACGTAGTACGAATGAAAGAGCTTCAGAAATAGAGAATATATTTCTGCAGCTAATTTTTTAATCAGAACTATACTACTACCTAACACTGGGAGTTTTTTTTCTACCCAAAGCAACTGGAAACCGGTATAGTGAATATATCAAAGAAGTCTTGGGAGGTTGAAACAAAGGGAATTCCGTTCTTCCTTTTCTGTGCATCACAGCATACGTTCATTAGTGTGTTCAACATGCCCAATTATTGGGGAAATGACAGAAATCTTCTTAGAACAAAGAGATAATCAAATCTGAGAACGGTATAAATCACTAGATTTTTCTGCTCTAATCTCCCAAAGTTTTGAAAAAACGGGAATTGATTATGTTCCTGATCCACAGTCTATGAAGACCTCCACATTCCCTAACTGAAGGGATTACAAGCATCAAAAACCAACACTGGAGCTCCTTTCATCGGGAATCTCTTCCCGAACAGCCCTTGTTTAATGGAGATGAAAGTGGAAAGGCCTTAATGCTTCTGAAAGAACCTGCCTGACAAAAAACCCAAGGCAAAGCCTATCTGGAAGAAAAGGATTGTACGCTCTGTTGACGTTGTCGGTGACCTCCTTTAAGCCGTCCTGGCTGGGATGAATAGCCTAAGTAACCAATCCATTTTACGACTGCTCAATCTGAGCCAGGGTTTAGGCAGCGTGTGCTGCGCAGCCTCCCTGCATCTCCCTACGAGTTAAGATCCGTGGAGGGCTGCAATCTGCTCATGCCCAGCAGAAAAAAAACATCCCTCCTCTTTGCTCTAATAGAGGACTACGCTTATTGAAGCAGTGAATCGTCCAATTCAAAAAATGAGTAGAGAAGTTTCAGGAAAAATACATATATTCTGCATTACTCAACTCCCAGCAGGTCTTGCTCTTTGAGGACCTCATGCAGAGGTAGCAGAAATATCAGATTCTTTTTTCTTCTCAATTTTAACCGTAACACTACCTGAAGAATTGGCTCTAACTAATCCTTAGTATATCCTTTAGGAAATGAAAATAAAATCAGCAGGAACAAAAATCAACTATCAAAAGAAAAACTGTAAGAGGGAGAGATGCTATTTGTCTTTTCGCTAATTCCTAGCATTACAGACCCACAGAAAAAGAAAGAATACTCAAGTCTCTTGGAAACTGTGCAATATTTCTTCTACTTAGTGTTTAATCCCTTCAGGAAACACAACAAGAAGAAGAGGAATGCAAACAAATTTTAAGAAGCTGTTAGAGCAAATTTTTCTTCTTCTAGTTCTGAGCACTTTGTTGAGAGTGATCCAAGAAAAGCCCTTAATGTTTAAAAATTAAGTTGATGGAAAAAAGCTAATATTTATAAGCATGGTTTAGAAAAAAATAGGTAATTTTATTAAGAAATGGTTTAGTTTGTATCGCTGTGTTTTTAAAATTCTTTGAAGTTGCTTTAGTCATGGGTGCTCAAACAGCTCTGGAAGCTGGGTTTAAAAGGTTAAGATCTCCATGTTCATTAATGAAGTGACCATAAGATTCTGTAAAGCCACTTTCTAAAAACATTCAAAGTTGTCATTTGAGACACCTGTGAAGCCCTTCTAAAATAGTCAGTCTAAGCTTTCAGGAATACAGTGAGGGTTTTTTTTTTTCTGGAAAAAAATATAACCAGGAACAATACAGTTCCATGTACGGCAAAGCAAGAAAACCCTTACATTTAGATACTGACTTTCAGTTATGTTCTCAGCAGAGCTAGAGCTTCCTCCAGTCCTGTCATCTCCGCACCTTGAGGTTCTGACTCCAAGACCACCCTTCACCAGGCTGGCAGCCCTTCTCCACACAACAGAGCTCAGC
This sequence comes from Arenaria interpres, assembly GCA_013399435.1. NCBI lineage: Eukaryota > Metazoa > Chordata > Aves > Charadriiformes > Scolopacidae > Arenaria > Arenaria interpres. Next base: position 188,346 of record VXAK01015073.1, read on the forward strand.
TCCAGAGTTGTGTGGGGCCACCACACACTCCCCGCTGCTCAGGAAGATAAGCAAGGGGAAAGGCGAGGTGGTGGACAGCATAGCCCACCTCCCGCTTCATCTTTTTTGTGGCAGGAGCTGAAAAATCAGGTATGAGGAGAGGATGGAGGCTGACATGCAAAGCAAAGGGGAGTGCCAGGCCAGACCCATTGGGTCCACCCCAACCAACCAGCACTGTGATGGTGTATTGCATTCATGACCCACATCATTTCATTAAGTCTGAACTGAATATACATCCATAAAATGGAACAGTCATTTTAGGAGGCTGAGGGGAGACCTCCTCGCTCTCTCCAACTGCCTGAAAGGAGGGTGTAGCCAGGGGGGGTCGGTCTCTTCTCCCAAGGAACCGGCAATGGGACAAGAGAAAACGCCCTCAAGTTGCACCAGGGGAGGTTTAGGATGGATACTAGGATAAATTTCTACACTGAAAGGGTTATTGCACATTGGAAGATCCTGCCAAGGGCAGTGGTGGAGTCACCATCCCTGGAGATATTTAAAAGCCGGGCAGACGTGGTGCTGAGGGACATGGCTTAGTGATAGTTTTTGTCAGTGTTGGGTTGATGGTTGGACTCAATCTTAAAGGTCTCTTCCAACCCAGGCAATTCTATGGTTCTATGATAAGATTGAGGATGGGAAAAAATGGTAATATACAAAGTTCACTAAACACATTAACCCTGACACTTAAACAGCACCTACATAATAGCAGATAAAGACCTGTTAGAAAATGCGCTGTAATAACGTGCTAATTCCCTGCGACAGAAAGAACACTGGACAAAGGATTCCCTGTGAAGAGAAAGTTGTCATTTGACAATCCTTTTTATGTTTTAGTCAATGCTTGTATCACTTTCGCATCTAAGAGGTATGCAAGCACTCTTCTGTTTCTCCCCATCTTCTAGGTTAAAAAAAGACACGGTAGTCAAGAAAAGGATTTGCAAATGCTTACTGAGAAGACAAACTAAGTCACATCTGTGCCAGCAATATAGCTCTAGGTAAATCACGTCAACCAACGTACATGTCTACTCCCTGGCTCCAGGTAATACTCTGGAATAACAGAGTACAACATTTTCTCACTTTGCGCAGAATTTAATTTGCCCTGTTTCAGTGAGTTTAATGGGAAAAGAGAACAAAAAATACAAAGAAAGGATGAATGGCAACTGCCCTATTACTTTTCCACTAGTCACAACAACAAAAATCAGTATTGATTACCACATCATATATTGTAGAACCCAAAGCAAAATACAAGTTCTATTTATGCAAAAAAGATGAAAAAAGTCAAAACAGCTCAAGATGGTTGAAGTGATTAATGTTGACTCTTAATCAAGTCTCTAAATATGTTTGACTTCCAGAATATTCTGTATCACACTACTTCTGAATAAAAGTGATATCACCATAAAATTAAGGAAAGTATGTTATAAACACACACACAATGTTCGTTTATTTTCTGTAATGCAAAAGCTACAGCAGCTTTCAGAGCTCCCCAACCACTAGATGCAGAAACTATACACTAACACTACATAGGAGAGAGAGTACAAACAATTTGAGAAATTCTCATACAACCATGAATAGGTATACATTTCTGGGATAACTATATTAAATAAGTGTTTTTTCATACAACAAATGAATGAGATCTTGGGGCCACTAACCCTAAGAAGCACCAAGATAAACAAACCAACCCCACCAACACCGTTATGTGTTTACTTTCAATTCTTGATGACCCAGGGTACCTATTCTGAATATTTAATAGCGAACAATTAAACATCCTAACACTCAGCAAAACTGAAACCAGGACTTTGTCAACTTATACTGCTGTCCCAGTGCTCGGCGTCTCCTTTATGCACCACTTTTTCAGAATAGGAACACAGAAACGCAATGTACTTTTCTCTGCTGCTCTGAACAGACAGCTCTCTTTGTAGCCACTCAAAGAATGTGTTCTGCAATCTCTCATAATTTAATCACTGTCAGTCATAACAGCCTATTGTGAAAAATAATCCACTCATTTATTTTATCATCAGTGCACTCAAGCGTGGTCAATTTACGAGCAGCACAGTCACATGTATCAGCCATGAGAGATCCGATACAGAGCCGCTGGAAAGTTGGGGAACAAACAAGTTGCTTTCCTCTGATTACCCATAGGCTAAATCTAGAAGTCTCCCAGTCTCTCGTGCTGTTTTCAGAGGAGAAAAAAAGGAAAGCCTTCAAAGAGTTAATTTTACGATTTATTTCAACACAGACAGTAGGCCAATTACAGTATTATTATAATTTAATACTAAAATTTGAAGCTGTATCTTTCAAATCAGGTGCTCATAGAAGAAAATGTCATTGTGGTGTCATCACAGCAGCTGATGGGTCCTCTGATAGAGGCAGCATAAGCTGTTTGTGCTGAGAGACCAAAATCACAGAATGCTATGGGGTTGGAAGGGACCTCTAGAGATCATACAGTCCCACCCCCTGCCAGAGCAGCGTCACCCAGAGCAGGTCCCACAGGAACATGTCCAGGTGGGTTCTGAACATCTCCAGAGACGGAGACTCCACCACCTCTCTGGGCAGCCTCTTCCAGGGCTCTGACACCCTCACAGGAAAGAAGTTCCTCCTCATCTTTAGATGGAACTTCTCATGTTCAAGTTTGTGCCCGTTCCCTCTTGTCCTGTCCCTGGGCACCACTGAAAAAAGACTGGTCCCATCCTCCTGACACCCACCCTTGAAGTATTTATAAGCATTGATCAGATCCCCCCTCAGTCTTCTCTTCTCCAGACTAGAAAGACCCAAGTCCCTCAGCCTTTCCTCATCAGAGAGCATCGCTGCCATTGGAAGCGCAGGACTTGTTTGGAGCTGCAGAAGGTGCATGAAGCCTTGGGGGCCACCAGGCCATGTGACAGTCAAGGGTTGCAAAATAGCAGTCAGACAAATTAATTTAACAAGCCCTACTCATGCAGTCAGGTTAACAAAGTCGTGCAAGCAGTATCAGTAATAGCTATGAGAGACCGCTAAGACATCACTAATCAAATATTCATTATTATCTATTAATAGTTAACTAACAGACTGAGCAGTTCCACAGAAGCTACACACATTTCTTTTTAATGTTTGCACACACATGAATGTATGTTATCATCTTATCTCTCTCAACCAGCCAAGAATTCCTCAGGATACATCCTCCTACATGAGACATCATAAAAATTTCTATCAAAATAAAGACTGGTCAGAAAACTATCCAGATTATTGTAAATACTGAAGTTTTGTAGGAATTTGCAACTGATAGTTACTGAAATTGAGTGGTTGAAAAAAAAAAAAACAAAACATAACGACTTCACATAGAGTAACTCATTGTATCCTGCCTTTTTTTATGCCACATGCAGAACACCTGCACAATATCCAGCTCCTTAAAATTCTCTCATCTATTTTAAGATAATATTAAAAACATAGAGGTAAAAAAAAAAAGCCAAATTTCCAGGGTTACATCTTCAGTCAGGATATACAGATAAAACTCAGATTAGAAAGAAATCCAAGTACAGAAGCATCGCTGTGAGCACCCAGCCATTGAAGGTCCTTGGCAAAGTCCAGAAGTCTCACCTACCCAACCTTCTGGCAGCAGCTTGATGCTACAGGTGACCTAGGGCTACAAAGATGATGAGGGGACTAGAACATCTCCCTTATGAGGAAAGGCTGAGAGACTTGGGTCTTTTTAGTCTGGAGAAGAGAAGGCTGAGGGGGGATCTGATCAACGCCTATAAATACTGAAAGGGTGGGTGTCAGGAGGATGGGGCCAGTCTTTTCTCAGTGGTGCCCAGGGACAGGACAAGAGGGAACGGGCACAAACTTGAACATGGGAAGTTCCACCTAAACATGAGGAGGAACTTCTTTCCTGTGAGGGTGGCACAGCCCTGGAAGAGGCTGCCCAGAGAGGTGGTGGAGTCTCCTTCTCTGGAGACATTCAAAACCCGCCTGGACACGCTCCTGTGCAACGTGCTCTAGGTGGACCTGCTTTGGCAGGGGGTTGGACTGGATGATCTCCAGAGGTCCCTTCCAACCCTATATCACTCTGTGATTCCATGCCCTCATTGGCAAACTGGCAGACACCACAGTACATCCTGCCAAAGCTCTGCTTATTTATCTGGAGAAAAAAAAAATGCAGAAGAACTGCAGATGCTGACAATTTGGAAGCGCTCTGATTTGCATTACACTGTGTCCCACGATGTACCTGAGCAAACCAGCAATGCCACCCTCACAATGTACCGAGATTAGCTATTTCTTTAATTTTGCCAGAAAAGATTCCCAGACAAACCAGAGGAAGTTTCTTGCTTATTGCATAAGGTTTGACGATGAGTCAGAGTATAATTAATCTTCTACACGGATACTCAATCCGTTAATACAATGAACTCCAGTTAATTACTAGAGCCAATGTACTGGGCAGACGCTTAGCTATTTCTTGTCTTGGAGTGAATTTTGGCTGCTAGAAGGAAACTCACTTTGAATGCAACTGCTTTCACAATGCAAGTTAATAAGGGACTTCCACAAGAAACCCACAGCATATCAGAGATGTCTAAGACAGTATACATACACATCAAAACCGAGATCAAGAGCATCATGACTATTCCCTCATTTAAGGCATTTAAATTAATCTCCAGAAGTGTTTGATATTATAAAATATGACTTTTTTCCAGTATAACTGAAAATTATATACTTGGAGTTATTTCTTTCTAAGCAAAAAAAAGACCAATATAGCAAAATTCCTGTTAACTTTCTCACTAAGCTACAAATCACTACACCATCCAACTTTCAGGTGTCAAAACTGTAAAGCAACAGAGCAGCACCACAACTACCTGAAGGAACTGAAGTCCCTTTAATTAAAGCCAATACTTTACAGGAAAACTTTTCAGGCTCCAAAGGTTACTACTGTCGAATTTTCCAAAGGAGTCAACGAGAAGCAATTTTTCATGCAGCGTTCAGTTTTAAAGTCTGCCGAGCCCTCAGAAAAGGCTGGGAACAAAAGCTGGAATTTACTACCCAATTAGGTCAGACACAGCAGCGCCGCGATAAGCAAACACGGGCAAATCCACCAAACCTTTGCCATGGTTAGAGTTTCTAATTCAGAAACATTCGCATTTGGGACTCAGGCACTAAAAATGTAGTTCTGCTATTTGTCAGTTAAGAGATGTAAATTCTGAACAAGGCACAGCAACACAAAAATCCACCCACAAAATTAGGTGATCAGGCTTCTGATTAGGGGCCTGGAGCATGAGGAAAGGCTGAGGGACTTGGGTCTTTCTAGTCTGGAGAAGAGAAGACAGGGGGGATCTGATCAATGCTTATAAATACTGAAAGGGTGGGTGTCAGGAGGATGGGGCCAGCCTTTTCTCAGTGGTGCCCAGGGACAGGACAAGAGGGAACGGGCACAAACTTGAACATGGGAAGTTCCACCTCAACATGAGGAGGAACTTCTTTCCTGTGAGTGTGGCAGAGCTCTGGAAGAGGTGGTGGAGTCTCCTTCTCTGGAGACATTTCAAAACCCACCTGGACACATTCCTATGGGACCTGCTCTGGGTGGACCTGCTCTGGCAGAGGGTTGGACTGGATGATCTCTAGAGGTCCCTTCCAACCCCATAGCATTCTATGAGTCTCTTCAAGAAACGCTGGGTTTTGACTGGTTGGTTGTTAATGTTTTACTTTTGTACCCCTAGTACCTCCATGATCTACAAGTTGCTTCCTATCAGAAAGCAGGTATGGCAGCCAGACTGTGTACCACACCACACACAACTCATACAGGTATTTAATATAAATTACCTATAAACTACCAGAAACCACCAGTTGTCACTTCTGTAGACGTCTTGAGTTTCAGAATTAAACCTGAAATGTAATGTTTTTCAGAAGTGTCTCTGTGGACTTAACCACACGACAAATATCTTTATGTAAGACTTCTAAAACCCTAACTAATTAACTCCACTTTACCCCTTGAGCAACAACGTGGTCCCAGCCAGCAACTACAACAAATGTAGCTCCTGGCAGCCTAGACGTGGCCCCTCTTCTGAGTTAATTATCGATGTCAGGCTATCACAGGGGCAAATGTGGTCACCTAAATCCCCACTAGTTGCAGGGACATCACAGCATCATCCTGAGACTCAGCAATGGCAGAGCAGGTCCATCAGTGTTAAACCAGGTTTGTTTCAATGTCTATTTAAAAAAATGGATACTTCTGCAAACTTCAAAATAATTAAAGGGATACTTACTAGAAGGGGAAAAAAAGAAAGAGAAGAAAAAAAAGTGACCAGACCCGTATTGAAAAGAAGATACTTTTCTACTTTTCAAAATTCTAATAAATTGTCACAATGCAAGTGTTTGCATCAGATTCCACAAGACAATGAGAAAATTATTCCACAGAAATAAAATTTTCAAAGAAAACTTACTTTATCTTGGAACACATATACCTTCCTTTGCAACGACTGACTGTTCAATATCTCTAACTTAAGGCTGCCTTTGGAATATAGTGTAAGTTTATAAACAGTTCCAGTTTGAGATACACTGCATTGCTGAAAATGAGATATGGCACTACCTGCATTAAAAGTTATAGTGGATGCATTTGACCATTTCGGATCTCATTGGCAGGGCAACCCCAAGACTGACATCCAAGTAATCACGGAATTGCTTTGGTTGGAAGAGACCCTTTAGATCATCAAATCCAACCATTGACCCAACACTTCCAGGTCCACCACTAAACCATGTCATTCAACACTACATCTACACATCTTTTAAATACCTCCAGGGATGGTGCCTCAACCGCTTCCCTGGGCAGCCCACTCCAAGGCTTAAGAACCCCTCCAATGTCAAATTTTTTCCTAATATCCAATCTGAACCTCCCCTGGTGCAACTTGAGGTCATTTCCTCTTGTCCCATCGCCTGTTCCTTGGGAGAAGAGACCGACCCCCCCTGGCTACACCCTCCTTTCAGGGAGTTGGAGAGAGTGAGAAGGTCTCCCCTCAGCCTCCTTTTCTCCAGGCTGAACACCCCCAGCTCCCTCAGCCGCTCCTCACCAGACTTGTGCTCCAGACCCCTCAGCAGCTCCGTTGCCCTTCTCTGGACCCGCTCCAGCCCCTCAATGTCTTTTTTTGTGGTGAGGGGCCCAAAACTGGACACAGTANCCACTCTGCCCCAAGCCTGGAGCGCTGCAGGGGGTTGGTGTGACCCAAGGGCAGGACCCAGCACTTGGCCTTGTTGAACCTCATCCCATTGGCCTCGGTCCATCCATCCAGCCTGTCCAGATCCCTCTGTAGAGCCCTTCTACCCTCCAGCAGACCAACGCTCCTACCCAGGTTGGTGTTGCAAACTTACAGAGGGTGCTTTCCATCTCCTCTTCCAGGGCATTGATGAAGATATTAAACAGAACTGGCTCCAGTACTGAGCCCTGGGAACACCACTTGTAACTGGCCACCAACTGGATTTAACTATATTCAGCACAACAGGCACAGCAAATACTAATGACAAATTCTCTTTAAATCATTTATTATAAAAAAATTTTTATTTGTTGTGAAGGTGAACATTTAGTACCACCAGAAATATTACGAAGAAGCAATTTTGATAAGTCAAATTTTTAGTAGTAAAGATTTTTCTACTGTCAAAAACACAACCCGTTTTATTCCAATATTAAACTAGTTATTCCACGTTACTGTTTTTGGTACTTAGCATACTTGATTTCTAAAGTATTTGTTGAAGGAGGTTTTTTTCCAGAATACTGTTTTCTACACAGTGGATTTACTGGTTTGACCAGTTCATCCGATTCCAGCAGCAAGCTCCAGCAGTATCACAGGTCAAGCACCACGTTTCTCAAATTACCTTAGCTTTAAGTTTTGTACACGTTATTGAAACACTAAAGCTTTTCAAGATTCCTTCAACCTTTTCTTTTTCTAGCATCTTGATATGACAAAGAAATAAAAGGAAACATTTTAAAGAAAAGCCAAGCTATCGGAGGAGATGCATGATATCACTTCTTATGAATGCAGTTTTAAAAGCGAGTCACCCAGACACTTTTAAACACAGATAACATTTAATTTTTCAAGATTTGCCTATTCTCTTAAAAGACATGAGTCATGTGACTGAGTAAGCCCATTAACCACTTAATTAATTTGAAAGTTTAGGGACAGTGCAGCACAAATTCTCAGCACTACTGACAAGACTAACTTTCCAGACAAATTCGTTTTTGCTGCAGCAGCAGCACCAGCTCCCACTTCCATCCTTCCTCCCAGAGCTCAGGAGCCCCAGTGACCTCCCAGCCTCACTGCCCAGTGACTCCAGTCCCACTGCCCTCACACTTTGCTCCTGGCTCCTCTCTCTCCGAATTTCCAGCCTTTGAGAGCTTCCCAGAAGTCAGTCCAGTTTCAGCCAGGTGGACAGAGAGTGGTAAGGGTACCACAAGAACCAAGCTTCACTCCCGCCTGCCTCTACCTCTTACATCAGAGAGCTAATAAATACCAATTGAACTTTGTTTTTGGGGTGGGTAGAGGAGGAAATCAGGCTAACGCTACTACTGAAACAAAACAAAAAGAAATGAGTTTGTTTTCAGCTACAGCTAACTTATTACAGTGAAATATTTCCCTGGAACCTCCCAAAGTGCCGCAGGAGACATTCTTCTGTGTAAAGCTTGCAATTACTCTACAAAGCTATACTATAAATTCCTCATCCCTTTACAGCTGTCTCTCTGTTTACAGCTACCCTTAACTGAACTGCTGCCATCAGCTACCTGTGTTTTACACACTCAGGTTATATAAATTTTAAGAACTATTGTCTGACATCTGTATTTTTCCTTCAATACTGCTCTTGGCATCGGCAGGATCTGTAACTTGCCAGGACTTCCCATCCCTAGGTTCATTCTTAAGTGTTTAAAAACTATTCTCCACTATTTCCCACAATCTGTCAGTCATTAAGAGCTTTGCAGTTTAGTCAGAATTATGCCATAGGCATAAAATATTTTCAATAGTAATTTCAAAGAGTTATTTACATTTAAAGTAAGAAGCATTGTCACTTTCATACGGTAACACCAAACAGGTGGATGACTGCGCTGGTGGACAAGACAGCACCATTTTTTAAAGTATGGTATCCATCCAGTTATATCTTGCACCATCTGATACCCTTAAAAAAATAAAATCAGAGCTTTTTATTGCAGTGCACATCAAGTGTGCCCATTCCTAACCAGGTTAAGGATGTTGGGTACCATCTAGTATGGCTATAATTAACTCATTACACATTATGCATCTCTCCAGCTGATGTCTAAAATGAACTATTTCACATAGCCGATTGAGGGAGAAGCCACCTAAACAGCTGACTAAAACACGGGACAATCTCTCTGTCTTTGCAGGACGCGTGGAGAAAGCTGAAGCAGCCGTCTCTGATGCAGCAAGGGAAAGGGGAGATACAAGGAAGGCATGCACAGGGGCAGAACTGCTGCCAGAAGAATTATAACAAGTAATCAAAACTTTCTGTTTGTTTCTACACTATAAAGACAATAGGCATAATCTGAAAAATAGACAATAACCCTTTTCTGCTAATTAATACCAACTTAATGAATGAGGTATATGATATGGTTAAGGCAAGTATTAATAGTAATATATTTTTTGTCTTGTCTGTGGCTACAATCTCTTGTGAAATACCAAGTCCTCAGAAATGAGAATCAGGATCCTTGACACCAAAGATCTCTCCAGAGGTAGGGATCAAGCTTTATGACCTGTGGTATGGGGTTTGGGAATCTACTTTTTGAATCTCTGTATAGAGAAATCTAGTCCCATGAATTTCATCAGAAAGCAGCACAGACACATTAGCAATGTAAGGAACTCAATGCTCAGACTTCTCACTAGATAAAAAAAAACCAAATCCTCCTTTATCTTCATGATTAAGTCACGATTAATACCTTGATTCTAATAAGATACGAACCACTTTGCACGTGGTAGATAGAACTGAAACTATGGAAGACTCTACAGTTATTTCAACAGCCCTTTTATTGGCAGTGCTTCAGTGCTCCCTTGAAGAAAAACAAACACATTGTTGTGTTAATCCAATTCTTTGAATTATGGAGAGTAGCTTCTATACACACAGTAACCAAAGGTTTTACTCTTTGTAGCCTCAGCATTCCCTGTTCCAGACTTAAAAAGCCACATTTGAGATCAAACCACAGACTAAAAGATACATGATAAACTGAGCAAAGAGCACCGAGAATTTGTTGCTGTCAGACATTTCACACCACTAAATACGCAGATAGGGAATTTACATGCCACAAAAATACACCACAATACATAGCTTACATGAAGTTAAAAAGCATGTCAGTAGATAGGCTCCTATTTTAAGTTAAGATGCTATTCAAAACCTAAATTCCTCCTTTGTATTTGAGAAAACTGACTTTCAAAATCTTCCCTAAAAAACATTAAAAAAAGAAAAATCAACAAATTTTAACCAAAACCAGAATATGTATTTAACTGCTCCATAAAAAACAGTTTACAGTCAAACAAGTTATTCAAAATATTCCTTATACATTTGTCTCCAGTACTCCAAAGAGTTAGCTTTAACATTAAAGGGGATATACCACATTTTAAGCTTCAAGCTTTACGCGTTTTAAACCAAGTTTTAAATACAATAAAATTTGCGTGAAGACAAGTTGGAGACAAGATAAATTGGAAAGACAAACGTGATTCCATAATCTGGTACTCTTCATGTTCGTTCCACAGAATGATGATACAGTTTAGTTGTAGACAGAACGTTTCCACCACATTTCAGAACTGTATTCTATTTCAATGATTTAGAAGAACATATTTACATAAAATACTCAAACTGTATTACCATAATACCTTAGTTACCTTATTAAGCCTCATTAAACATTTATATTAACAATTTGCATGGGTTTATGCTTTTTTTTTTTAGAAAAAAAAACGGTACTAAACTCTTCTAGAAAACCAGAGGACACTGGCCATCCAGTCTTTCCCTCAGAATCTTTCCCATGCAAGTGCATCTACTCGCATCATTTGCCTCTCTTCACACTCCAGGAGTTCTAGCTTAAATATATTAAATGAAGTATTTTAATAGCACTGCCATCACTTCACACAAAGTCTTAACAGAAAACATAACTACGCTCAACAATTTTTGCCCCTATTCTTGTGCAAATAGGGAAGCCACCGCCACGTTAAATGGTACAGACCTGATCGCTGACTGAGGACTAAAGTTCATGACACTTTGGCCCCAGAGGAGCTTTACAAAAGATTTAGCCATATACTTAGAAATTGGAAATAACAATCAACTTTGCATTTGATAAGCAAGAAATGGCCGTGTACAAAATTTCTGGAATGCCTGTGTAGGCAATGCCATTTGTAATTCTGGGGGCTGGTGCACTCAAACAATGGTTTATAGAAGATCTTTCAGATACAATTAGATTGCAGACCGTTGGTTCCACCACAACAAGCCCGGAACATCCTCAAATTTCAGCAACATTCACAGGATATTTAACCGGGATGCAGAGAGGGTTACTGCCACCATGACCATCTTCTTGCCTTCTCCAGCTGTTCCTTACCCTCTCCTTCCCCAGTGCAGCAGGGAAGGAAAAGGAGCCAAGGAGACCAAGCAGTACCCATCCCCAGGGAGCTTTCTCCCCCACTGCAGGCACTGGGATTTATAATCAAAACTGTCTGGGACGCAGACTGCTGCTAGTGTTGCCTGCAATGCTGGCAGGCTGTTAAAGTTACAAAGAGAGAAGTATGTGCCAAAATATGTACTCTTGCTTGCCAAGCATATAATCCTGATGCATACTTCCTGATAGGAAAAGGATTTAATAAATATGAGACAATTTCCTTTTCCCTCTGCTTAGAAACTATCTCCTTTCCCACGTGCTTAAGGTCAGAGAAAAAGAAAAAGGCAAAGCTTCCACATTTAAACGCAGCTCAGTTAGTTCCCAGCCTGGAATACTCAGCTTCATTTGATCAAGTATTTCTTAACGACTCAGATGACAACCACCATGACAAGTTTTGGTATCTAACCCAGAGTCTCTGTCTCCCATTACTCATGAAACTCTTCAAAACATGTTGGAGGGTTAGATATTAGGAAGAAATTCTCTGCTGTGAGGGTGGTGAGGCACTGTAACAGGACAACCCAGAGAAGCTGTGGCTGCCCCATCCCTGGAGGGGTTCAAGGCCAGGCTGGATGGGGCTTGGAGCAACCTGGTCTGGTGGGAGGTGTCCCTGCCCATAGCAAGGGGGTTGGAACTCCATGATCTTTAAGATCCCTTCCAACTCTGACCATTCTATGATGCTATGATTTATTTGGTGAATAAGGCCCCAAGAGTCGCCAGGCCACACACTCTACTGTGCGGTCTACTAGCAGGTCCTCCCCTGGTCTGAACAGGTAAAGGAACACCTGTGAAGGACAATGGGCTTTGTACCTGATTCATGGCATGTCCTAGGTTGATAGACACCTTGTAATGCTTTAAAAAGGCAACAGAAAGATAAGGTAGAAAAGCAAAATAGGGAATGAAATACCAGACAGCATTATAGTGCTGAGACACTCCGTTTGCTTCGTTATTCCAGCATGGCAATGTTCTAGCAACTCATTTATTATGATGCCATATGAATGATACTAGTAAAATACTAAACAAACCAAGGCTAGGATTTCAAGAGTCGGCACTAAGTAAAAATTAAGGGCAGCTAACTATAAATTCAAAAGATCATGTTGAAGAACAAATGTGAAGGAAGTATTAATAACTATGGTAAAACTCTGCATCAAAAATAATCTTAATACATTTAAAAAAACTCTTACTTTCATAATAAGGCTTCCAAAGACGAAGAATCAGTTATCATTCACGTCTAACAGAGAAGAGTTGTCCAGGGACTGAAAGACGCCCAGCAAATGATTTAAGTGTTCCTAAGGAAACAATCATGACTATATTTTCCCTAACTCGTAACATCCTTCTGCTGGTTAACATCTTTTCCGATTTGTAAAAAAGGAGGAAATAAGACCTTTTACTCATGACAAGCTGTCAGAGATTTCAGTTGCTAAGTAAGATATATTCAGCTGAGTGAACTTAAAAGCTTACAGAGGATATAGCAAACCAGTTGACATGGTTTTTGGAACAAAAGTCAACGACACACAGCATGAGTTTGTGTAGCAGCAAAATCCGCCTGACACCACAAAGCAGTCTGTGAATACTCAGTTTTACCAGACCAGTCTTGAATTTGAATTCTGTACCACTAACCATTCTCACAGCAAAAAGCAAGCAAAAAAAGGGTAAACGATTTCAGAGAGGGGAAAAGCCTGCTAAAGTAAATCAGAATTCTCAACTGAAACTGGAAACATTCACTTCTGTTTCCCAGTTGTAAGATTTCCATAACTGCTGTGCCCCACATACCGAGTTTAAGCCCCATCTGACATCTCCTGAAGACACAGCTGTACAAATAAATAATGATCAAAACGAAACAGAACAGAAAAACTCTCTCGCCTTTGCTTTAGAAGCTAAATCACGTAACTTTTTATTTTTATCCATCAGTTTATAAATCACAAGTTAGGCAAAGTTTTGATGTATGGATGTACACACATACTTGAAGTAAACTCTATATTGATCTTCTTTTGACTAATCCTCTCCTACCCTGTGACTACCATCTGAAATATCTTACGCAAGCTTGGAAGCTGGTCTTCAGAACCAAATACTAACTCTATGTTCTTATATGGAGTTCCAAGGTAATCATTGCCAGAACATACACAGACCATCCATGACAGAGCATTATAATTAAGCTTCTCGACATGGAAGAAGAGAAAAGTATAAATCAAGTTACAATACTCTTGAGACTCTACGGGGAAGAGCAAAAAAGCAAAGGGTCTTTGGCATCTTATTACAAGAACTCAGCAGATCTGATTTAGAACTCTCATAACAGCATCTCAACCTTTTCTGAAAGGTCAGGAGATACCTCATATTTAATAACACTCCAGTCTCCTAACGCTTACGTACGCTGCAGAACAACATGGATACAATAGCCGTAAGACCACCAAAATTATTAGAAAACATTCAGAAATCTCTTAATGCATCAGTCTTTGCATTTTTGTGGTAAAAGAATCGCAATTTTCACTATGATAAATCCCTCCTGAAAAGGTATTTTTCTGCCTACCCATCAACTCCTGTATTTCAACACCCTCTCCTGTGTGAGCTGCCGGCAACGATTTTAGAAAATCACTACAACTAATGATTTTGATGCAAAAACTTTTTAACTGAGAAGTCACAGTTTAAAAATATGGTATTACTGTAGGCGATGACAGTATGTCATAATCAGAAGAGATTAGTTCTGCTAATTAATACTCCTGTATTTCTACATGTTCTGCAAGTTAACAGCAACAACAGTCAGTGAAGATGTTGTAGAAATATTTTAGCTTTATAGACTGAGTTAAATGTTTAGTTCAAAATTCCCTACATGAGAGGAAATAAAAACCATCCACAGGAAACAAAGCAGCATCTTCCTGCTCATGGATTGTTGCTCTGACTCCAATGCCTTGTGAGCACAAAACCACAATAAGGCAGTCATTGCATTACCCCGGGCTGCAAGTCGCGTCTCTTCCGCGCTTTTTGTGCTTTATGCTATTCAAGAAGAAGCTGCTGGTCACTTCTTTGCACTATGATGCCAGACAGCCAGCCACAAAGCCTGCTGGCTGCGAGAAGAAAAAAGACGAGCAGCATTTACCCAGGAGGTAGAATAAATAACCATAGAATCATCATAGAATCATAGTTTTGGGTTGGAAGGGACCTTAAAGATCATCCAATTCCAACCCCCTGCCCTGGGCAGGGACACCTCCCACCAGACCAGGTTGCTCCAAGCCCCATCCAGCCTGGCCTTGAACCCCTCCAGGGATGGGGCAGCCACAGCTTCTCTGGGCAACGTGGGCCAGGGTCTCAATGCCCTCACAGTAAGGAATTTCTTCCTAATAACTCATCTAAATCTCTCCCCTTTCAATTTAAAACCATTACCCCATTACAATACAGCTTATCCTAACGCAGCACAAAAGGCTGTAGAACAAAAACTACAGATGACTTTGGAACAAAAAGAAAAAAAACCCTAATGAACAAAAAATCACACAACTTTAGATTCCTCCTTTTTTTCTTACTTCTCACACCAAAGTTATGCCCCCCAGTGGAAGCCAAAGCCCAGGAGCTTGTACCCATACACACCTCGCACACATCAGTGACTTCTATCTTGCTGTCGCTTCTCCCTGAACTTTAAGAACAGTTTGATCACTCCGCTTGGTTCCTCAAAACTTCTACACTAAAATCTGCACGTGTGTTTTGAAGAACAACAGCAAAACAACAAAGCATACAAATGATTAAAAAAAGGAACTACAACCCAATCAGTAGATCAAACTGGAAAATCCAATATAGTGCACGTGCTCTCTTGGCTGAAAAGCAGTGAATTGCTGGCAAAACTCTTGCAGAATGTTTTATCCTTTTGCAGAATTAGCAGCCCTTCAGGTCTATCAGCATCCAAGACAGTTTTGTCGTGAGAATGACTAGAATACTACTGAAAAGTAAGTGTAGCTTATGGCAGTGCTTCTCAAGCATAGAGACAGGCCAGTAAACAGGAAAGGTTTTTCATGCAAAGGAAGATCTACCACGAAAGATAACAAGGCATCTCCCTCAGTCCAGCAGGGGGAAAGGAGAAATAACTGTTTTCAAAACAAAATGTTAGAAGCGCTGCATGGGAGATACTCAGCTTCATTTGATGTTGAAGAGTCTTTATTCTGTAACCACGTTGAGGTAAGGTCTGTATTAGATTATCTCTGCTGCAGCAATAGCTACATTGGCTATTTTTAACCAAAGAATTCTGAGGTAGCTTCTTCAATTTTAGCCAAGCCCTGACTGCGATCACCTTCATGTAAAGCAACAAGAAGCCTTCCTTATTAAAACAGCATAACATTTAAAAATCCTAGCTGTGGATCAGGTAATGTTTTACTGCTCGCAGCACAGACAAGAAGTTGTGCATCCCTTTGCAGGTGTCGCAAACTCTCAACTCCTCACAAATGTTTCTTCAGCCATGAATAGCTGAGCAAAAGCCATCCTCAGTTCTTCAGCAGGACAGGGCTTTGCAAACATCAGTACTGTTTACTTTAGAGTCAATTCAAGGGGAGAACAAAAAAGACAAGGGAACAGAAGAAAATGAAGTGGGGAGGAGGTTACAAAGGGCTTGGAGCTGAAAGGATGGAGGGGAGAGAAAATAGGGGGAAACAGTTATGCTTTAGAGGATAAGCTGAAATGGAGGGGAAGGAAAAGAAAACATATGGAAACCCAACTTCAGCTGCTTAATGTAACCTCCATAGAGACTACAAACACTCAGCCGCATAATTTAAAGGCGTAAGTTGTTTTTAAGTTCTTTTCTTGTTTTAAAGGTCCCGTGATAAGAGCAATAATTCAGAAGTACCATCCTCGAATGATCCATGGACACAGAGTTGCCCCGCCGACATCACTACTTCGATAAACTCAGATCTAGTATTGAAGAAAAAAAATTACAATCCAGTGAGTGGCCAAATTTGTATGTGCAAACATTTGAACAGCAAGATACGTATGATCAAAGGTAGCAAAGTCGCACCCTGCTCCCTGAGCTCACCAAACCAGTCAAAGAAATAATGAGTCACAGTCGGAAGCGTCTCAAGTGCGTCCAGCTCCAGTTCACTGCTACAGTGGTTCATTCTCCCTCCGTGCCATCACAGTTCTTATACCATTTCAGACTAATAATGCTCTGCAAACACATCTGTGTTTAAAGAAAACAAATTTCTGCATTTATGCTACTGAAAAGGAGAAATAACTATCATTTTAAGCTTGCAAAAATCTGATGGCAAAACAGGGTTTGTCTTCTATGAAAAAAGAAAACTGTTAATACCCAAACAATCGCAAACAAACGACTAGAAAAAGGGGACAGGTGGAATTCCCATTAAAAGTAGAATGTTGCTGTCCTAACAATAATATTTAATACTCACGAAGCTTTGTTTTGACAGATGTCAAAGTTGCTATTTTGTGACTTTGTTTCTCTTTCATTTTATACAATAAATATACACTGCAAAACTTCCCAACTTTGTTTCCGTATAGAATTCAAGCTACCAGTGTTCTGCTGTGTGAGAAAGTTACTCAAACCTCTACGGTACCAAGAAACTTCAGTAAGAGAATTTCCACCCCGTTATTCTAGTATCAGTTGCATTCCTGATCTATCAGCGAATAACACTATATCTGAACACATCTGGGAAAAAAAGACTTAATTGCACAAAATCAGACATTTTTGCATTTGTGTAACAAAACAAGACTAATCCAAGAGTCTCGTCTGCCACAAAACACCATCACAATTTGTAAAGTCTATAGGGCTTTTCCTCAAATCAGGGTGAGAGACTTTGAAGAATCAGTGTCAGGTCTAAGTAGCTGCTGCGCTCCTAAATCACAGCTCAACAATTACATATTTAAAATCACTTAACTTCACTAAAATTTAAAAAAAAACCCAACAGAGTACAAAAAACAAGAACACAACAACCTTTTCCACTAAGAAATTACCTCAAAAACAGAAACTGCAAAACCTAATTAAAAATTGATTCAAATTTAATAGGGAACAGCATCCAATAACAAATAGAAAGTAGGCAAAAAGAAAATAGCACTCAAAGAAAATACAATTAATTCCTAATAAAAGAGACACGTGTTTTTACTAAGGTTAGAAGCAAGCAAAAAAAAAATCTCACATGCTTTAAAAGCTTCTTATAGAAGATGCAGGAAATTTTATATCAACACCATTTTCATATCAAGCAGCCTATCTTTAAGTTTTTAAATAAAAGTACTGGTTAACCATCTCTCCTAATGATGACCCATGAAATAGACAACACAAAAGACTGACAATATCTTCATCAACTTGTTTTCTTAGGTTCCTGATCACTCTGAACTCCAGGGAAGTTGTTTGACCTACACCTAAACAAAAATCATAGAACAGTTTGGGTTGGAAGGGACCTTTAAAGCCCATCTAGTCCAACCCCTGCCTACCATGAGCAGGGACATCTTCAACCAGACCAGGTCGCTCAGAGCCCCGTCCAACCTGACCTTGGATGTTTCCAGGGATAGGGCAGTCACCACCTCTTTGGGCAACCTGAGCCGCTATCTCACCACCCTCAGTGTAAAAAATGTCTTCCTACTATCTAGTCTAAATCCACCCTAGTCCTATCACAACAGGACTTGCTAGAAACCTGCTCTCCAAGCATTTTTCTCACCTGCAAAACAGGACTGAAGTGTTCCCAAATTCACTTATATAGAGTTTCATTTCTGCTTCAGTAAAAGAACAATGTGCTGGTAGAAGTGTAAACTTCTAAACTTCAGAAATGCACCTTACCCTCCTGAATGAAAATATTTCAGTGCATTAGGAAAAAGTCACAAAGGTCCCATGTTGTACAGAAATACTATACACAAGGCAGGGGGGAAGAAAATAAATAAAGAAATCTGCAAGCGCACCGATCTCATTAAACTTTAATGGCTTTCTACGATCCATCCTCAAGCACACAAAGAGTAGAAAAAGCACAATGTGAAAGTGAGCCCAAATATCCAACAGTTTAACTTAATTAAAAATTAGAGGTCCAAAAGATATTTAATACTAAAATCACTTGCACTTGGGGTTGATCCAAGCAGCCGCCCCGACCCCATCCATAGCCAACTTCTTGTCAAAGATCACTGCAACACAGAAGTGTTGACCAGAGGGGACAAAGCAGCCCTTGGACCAAACATGGACTTACTTAAATATGAAATTTATGCTATGTCATTCTCTGGGGTTTGGCTGTGGGTTTTTTTCCTCCAGACCTTGGATTTGCTTCAGATTCATGGTCCAATAATGCGACATCCTACCAGGAAGCGTACCCCAAAAGCCATACAAGAAAAAAGGATCCGGGCATCTGAGAGACAATCAATGATACACATGTTTACTATTTTGCCACATTTCTTTAATTGATTGATGATGGCACAACCGCAGTTACAGTATTATTTAAGTAGAGCACTTAAGCAGAACTTCAAAAGGAGGAAGCCAAACAGAGGATAAAACAACTTCTTTCAACTGAGGAAACCGCAAATAGTTCATTTACAAATACTGTCTACAAAGTACAAAACACCACACTTGGAAATTGCACTTTCAGATTCAAAATTGAAACATTCAACCTCAAACGAGTTTGCAGGAAATAGTATATTCTAAAATACTTTATTAATGAATCCTTGCTTTTCTGAGTAACTGGAAGCAATAAAAATGTTTCAACAAATGTGAAACCCAAGTGTGTATTTATCATCAGATTTTAGTTTTGGTTTGGTTTTCAGAAGAAGTAGTCAATCAGAATTTCAAGGTCTGCCTATTACCAATTCAAAAGCTTGCAATAAGAATATATATTTTAAATCCCATATACAGGACAACTGAGTATTTCAAATGAGAAAAGGCTGTTCTGATTTTCCATTGTGGTAAGAGATCACATCATGCATTTTAAATACATACTGCAGGATGTTATTAAAAATACAAAAACTATGTTCTTAAAACGTTGTAGTCAAATTCTTATCCAGGCCACTAAAAAGAATACCACAGTTACAGTCTATACTTCTCAAGCCACAGCAATGGAATAGCAGTAATTTACAGTAAAATCTGGTGTTACATTTAGCTGTATAACGCTACTAATTACAGAGTAATTTCAACAATAAATATTTGGTTAAACTCTGCTTTGTCATCAGTGCAAGCAATTTAAGACAAAGCTATCTTTCAGACAGTCCACACTTCTTTTTTAAAGTCTATTTTTACTTTCTGGTAACTGAACATCTTTTCCGACAGACCATTTCTCCAGAACTAGTGCTTTGCAAACACAAAACCACACAGACAATGTTAGGAGCAAAAGGGAAGACTGCAACCTAGAGCACCAAGGCAATCCATAGTTCCCTTTGAACTGTCCTTAGCTAACCCTATTTTACTATTCAATGCCAAAGTCTTCTAACCCTGACCTTACAGAGCACACAGGCTCCATCACTTAGGAACAGCGAAGTAAATTAAAAGACAGAACATATCACACCCTTCAGGAAGAATCCAGGGAGGAGAAATCAAGACACAGAGGGATAGGAGCACCGTGGTAGATGTAACATCAATTAATACACTCAATTAACCCCTCCGGACACAGTAAAAGAAGTCTCCAGTTTTAAAGAGAGGTTCCTCCTGCAACGCTCCTTCACAACAAGGTCTCTGAAGAGCCAAGCTACTGTTAACAAAACCACTACAGAGATGAACAGCAGTAATACCTTATCTCCATCAGAAAAAAACCCAACCAAAAAAAAAAAACCCCAAACCAAAACACTACTACCCACTTCTGAGAACATCCAGAGCCATCCAATCAGTATTTACACAAAAGGCCAACTTAACAGAAGTCACGCTTTCTGAGCAGCTCATTCTTGAATCCACTCACGAAATACCACGCCACCAAAGGAAGTTGTGCTGCACAGAGCAAAACAAGCCTGAAATTCTCCTTTATTAGACCTCATAAATATTACCTATAATAATACAGTCCTCTACTGTCATAAGAACAGAAAAAGATCCAGCCCCAGCTTTCCTCCAGAACTAGGGAAAAACCCAGGGTAGAGGAGCGCAGAAGGCAAGAAGGGGAAGAGAATTATTGGAGAAGGGAAACAGGATTTCAGTTTTGTTTTGTTGGGGTTTGAAGTTTTACAGATCAAGTCCATAGATTTCTTCTGACTGTTTCTATTTTCAAAGCAGTACATCAGATGTAAGGAACGACATAAAGAATATAAAATGGAGAAACAAAGCCATGAGCTACACTGGGACACTAAAACATCAGACACTACTGCAACGGAAACAAACTTTTTTTCCCCAAGTCTGTTAAAATAAACAATTACACATTCTTGCTGAGCTGCCCTCCTTGCATTACATGCAAGTCTATAATCTCATGCCATACACAGAACATACGTTTCTCATTTCACTGGCCAAACAGAATGGCTTTTTTGGATTTCCCAATAGTAATTTATCAATATTCTGTTGCTATGGCCTTCACTTAATCTGTAAATCTTTACAAAATACTCAAAGGTGAAGTCTTTCAAGGAAGTAAGTCACCAGCAAAATTATCTTCACAGAAAAGTTTATATCACAAACTTTTTAATTAAGAATTTAAGGCCTGCTAAATGTCAAAATATTTACTGTACCATCAATATGTTCTTGCCTGTACACTATTTCAAAACTGACAGCTCAAACCGTGTAAATTTATCACATCAACACCAAAAATATTTGAGAAGTTGAAGCAAAACACAAAACTTTGCCTATTTAGTAAATTCCTGACAAAAAAAAATAAATCACAAGTTACCTCTAATTCCAATACAAGTCTTGAAGATGAGTGGAATGCAATCACCTGTGACAACTGGGTAACAGCACAGTGTCTTCTTTACCTATAAAAGAGTTAAATTTGGAGTCAAATTACACCAAAAATTATCCTGTCAACTGAGTGAATTAGAAAACCAAGTAAGTGAAATTGAACGGTGCCTGAATGATAAATATATTTTAAAATATACCTTACAAATAGGAAGGGGAAAACACACAATTGTTTAACTTGCACTTGGATATTTTCTCGTTTAAAAAAAATTAAGTGTGGCAGTTTATGACAAATCTAACGCTCCTAAAGTCAAGAGGAGCCTTTCCTTTCCATGCAGAAGGCCAGAAATAACCCCTTGTGATGAAATAACCCGGGCTATAACACAATCACACGCTCCCACATCCCCTTTCCTTTCTTCCATCCTCTTTCTTGTGTCCAGCCATCGTGTGAGTACACAGTGAAAAGTTTTCCAACACTGCTTTTCTTGGGATATTTTTTCCCCACAAGGAGGAATAAAGCCCACCTTCCCTCTCCTCGCTCTCCCCCAACTTAAGATCAGTTCCAGAATGAAAACACCATTTGAATTAGTACATTTTTCTCAAGAAAGCATTCAATCTTGCTTTAAAAATATCTAGTGGCAAACTAACTACATGCTACAACCTTTGGTAAAATCATTTCTACCCTACTGAAATTTACACGTAGTAAACTGAAATGTACAAAACTTGTCCTCTTTCAGTAATTAGAGCAATGCTGTAAACTACAGACATAACTATGAAAAATGTAAGTTACTTAGATCCTTTTCCTGCCACGGAATCCTTTCAGAGCCACTATCAGCTGCTCTCGCCCACTACAGGTAGATCTATCACCACTTTATTTTGTTCCCTCCCTTTTTAACCCTTAAATTGGTCAATCTTTTGTAGAGAGGCATGTTTCCCAGTTCTCCTCCCTCTTCAAATTCTTTCATGTTATTACTATCAACTTTCTAAAGTTTGATGCCAAAAGTGAACACAGAATTCAAAAAGGAATCCCATAAGCACCAAATACAGAAAGATTTTATCATCTTGCCATATCATTTATATTGGTTATATACTTCGATCTTTTTGAATGTCTAAAAGAGACCTTATGTTCAAGTTATTAATCACAACCCATAATACCTCCTTTAAATGTCTGTATTTCCCAGAACACTCCCATCCTCTACCCATGATCCACGTTCTTCATCCTTAAATGTATGACTTGGGAGTTGGCCAAATGAAAAATGCATGTTTTCCCTATATTCACACTCACTAAATGATTCAGATCATATTAAATACAATAAATGCTACAATTATTCTTCGGGTTGCCCTCTCTAAATGAGAGCTACGCAGTGCTGTCACTGAAACCCCACGAAGAGACATCCACAAGTCAGGCTGGCCTCAGAGACCTGCCTTCGTTTGCTCCTACTTTTTAAGTTACAACAAAAAGTGGCCATAAAATCAGAAAATATTAACTGACTGAAATTGCTGGAGACTTATGAAATTAGAAGTGGAATAAAAGATGTATTTCCAAAGGAATGAAGCCTGGAAGTCTCTTCCACGTGGCCCTCGCTGTTAAGAGGTTTGCGCTCTCCCTCTTCTCCACTTCCAGCACGTGCTCACGCAGAATATATACATTTTTGGAAGCCTTGAGTAGACCATTCTAAACGACACTGTTACAACTCCTCCGCCACGGGTACAAACTGTTGAAATAAACTTTGATATCCATAACCTCTGAAAACACGGAAGGGAAGGTCACATTCTAAGGCCAAAGGGAATCAAACTCAGCAGAACGCTGCAGTTTCAGCAAGAGAAAGCGGCTCAACTTCCCGCGGTAGAGGTTAACAGCAGATAGAAAACAGCATGGCAAGCAGAAATGGAAACTTGTTGGAAAGGAGGAGAGCAGCAGCCGAAGCGGAACGTTTGGGCTGAATATCCTTTCAGAGATGTTCCTGCAGATCCTTTCCTGGCCTCCCGGGATGCCACAAAACCGGGTCTGAACTGGGTCTGTTCTATAACCGTCCAGTTATAGCTTAGGGACTGAATTCAGTCACTGGTTGAAACTTAACAAGACGATGACAAAGGATGCAGCTTTCTTTTTTAAGCCAGTTCCTGATAAAAAAGGCACTTTGCCATTTCGAACTCTCCAGGCCTGGAAATATGCAAGTTTATGAGAATTTGCTGAAGGCTAAGTTTTCCAAAATGATATGTTTGTTGCATTTCACTAACACTCTGGAAGCACCCATGCTAGCAGACAGGAAAATGAGGCAGTAAAGCTAAGCAAAGCACTATATGTCAATGAAAAAGCTATAAATTACATGGTTTTAATTAAAAATTCGCCTTAGACAGCTTTACAAGAAGAAAAAAACCATCCTAATTGAACTGTTTGCTAGTCGTTACCGATATCAAAGCACCTTAACCTGAGTTTACTCCCTAGCTGGCTATTACTTGTTCCCTGGCAGTGATTTATTTCAGAAGCTGTTTCTGGAAATCATAATCATTAAGATGACAAGCCCTCAAACCAAGCCCCTTTATGTCGATCAGCAATCATTCATACACTAACCTCCTTTAAGTCCATTCTAGCCGTACACACGCGCGCACAATACTATTAACATCAAAAGGGATTAGCTTCAACCCAGTGGGATCTTCATCTGGGGAAAAATGCCGCACTAAAAACGTTACCGCAGCGCTAATGGCTCTTTCGAGAGCGTTCAGCCTTCACAGTACTGTAATCAAAGCCTTACAAGAGAACAATAATAGGAAAAGAACTTTGGATTTAAAGTTATAAATAACACCTCAATTATTTTTTTTTAAGACCTCAGCGCAGTACGTGCACACAGAGGCCAGGTCATCGCATCTTGAAAGGTAGGCTGTTTTTTTTTAAAAAACAGCAGATAAAGAACATACAATAGGATTCTACGCTGATTTTTATTCTAATCCCAAAGGGGAGGGAAATTAGGAATTGTACAGGGATGTCCTCAATTTCACCCCCTGCCTAATTGTTGATAAACAGCCTCAGTGCCGGGTCCTATTTAGCTCATTTTCCCGCAGTTGCTCACTCGCTCACAGCTGGAAGATAGGCACAGCCCCAGATGCAAACAGATGAAGTTATCAGAACGAGGAGTGGTGCTCCAGGAGGCAATAAAATATACATATATATATATAATTAAAAGAACCCTCCTCTCCTGGCGCAGCGCGACGGGTGCGGGACAGACACCGGCACACATCGGGAGGGATTATTTTTTTAAAGGGGGGGGGTGTGGAAAAACCCACCCCTCTCTGGTTTGGCAGCCTCGGAGCAGGAAGGGGGA